>JANAVB010009598.1:25228550-25703640 GCA_029216955.1 Iris pallida
CTCCTGGCTCCGACGCCATCGTCGCGCCTCGGCAGTCGGGCTCGGCGTAGGAGGCCCGGTGCTACCACTCGGTAGCACCCCGGGTGCCCCCCGGCCACTCCCCTCCTCCGCCGGGGCCGGGCGTAGCTCTGCCTGGACTGCTCCCACTCCGGCATGCACACCGCCCGCCGCCCCCCTCACAGAGATGCCACCCCCTCGCCAGAGGCCTCCGCTCCCCCCTGCGTTGGCCGAACTCGGCCACGTCTTCCCTCCTCCCCAGGCTGAGCCCACCCGTCCGCCTTCTCTCCCTCCGTGGCCAAACTCGGCCACGTCCTCCCTCCCCCCAGTCGAGCCCCCCGATAGCCTGGGATGGCCCCCTTCGCTTCCCTCCAGCGTCGGCATTCCTCTTGTCGCCGACCTCGTCGGCGGCGGCCCCACCCCCTCCTCTCCCCCCTTTGGCGGTTCCCGGTGCATCTCCTCCCCGCGCCACTCTCCCCCAGTGCTTCGGCCTCCGACGTTCCCTCTGGCGCATGCTGGAGGCCCCCCCTCACCGTCGGTGATCGGCCTCCGCCCGGAGGTCGAGCACCCGCTCCCTCCCCCTGACGCCCCCTCCCTTTCTTCTCCGCCCGTCACCTCGCCCGTTTCCTCTCCGGAGGCTGATGGCGCCTTCCTTGAGTCACGCGCCTCCTCGGGAGGTCCGTTCTAACCCCCCTCGAGCTGCACGTCCCGTCGAGCCCTTCGCCGTAGGCTGAGCTTTCGCCGACGTCAATTTCTCCGTCAGCGGCTTCCTCCGCCGGGTTGGCCAGTGCCGTCAGAGCACCTCGCACCTGCGGCCGACGTCGCTTGGCCCGGCCCTTCCGGCATCCGGCCTCATCCGACGGTGCCCCCGTCCCCCGCCCGACATCCCCGCTGGAGCTCTCCGTCTCCGGCCTCCAACGCCCCCATATCGGCCTCCCGTCCGTCCCTTCCGGCCTCCACCGTCGGTCCCCTGCCCGTGCCCTCCCTTTCCGTTCTATTCCGATCGACACCGGCCTCCGCCCCCTCCGTCGCCTCTCCGGGCGACGCGCCGCGGGGGGCCCGAGGCACCTCGTGCCAGCCGTCCCCCTCGTACAGTGCGCTGGCCCTTTGGGCAGAGCGCCCGCCGCTTCGTTCAGCGTGCCTTCGGGCAGTGCACAGTCCACATAGGGCTTCGTGCCCTCACTTCACTGGGCTATCAGCCCACACCCTTTTTTTTGAATTTCGAAATTTCATATTTTTGAAATTTCGATAATTTACCTTTTCAAATTTTACGTTTTCTACTTTGCTCACCAGAGCCTTTTTGTGTGTTCCGCCTCTGGTAGATTCTGTACTGCTCTGTTTTGAGCCACGTCCTATTTTCAATAAAATGTCTCCTCTGTTAATATATATATATATATATATATATATATATATATATATATATATATATATATATATATATATATATATATATATATATATATAACCAAATGCCCGTGGACTAAAGCCGTCGGGATAGAGCCACCCAACCAGCACTTGGCCCGGGAGCCGTGGCCACTGCCACCTAGCCGCTCCCTTGGGGGGATTGATCGCGCGACCTCACTCCCCGGTGCCAACGGTCTTACCGTTACACTAACGCGCCATTGGCTTGGGTGTCCATTTCTTGAGGCCGCCAGCATGAGACCATGGCCGCCCCGCGACCACCCAGCCATCCCATGCCCACGAGGGGCTCGAACTTGGGACCTCCCCCAAGTGAGCCCCCCTCCCTAACCACTTGGGCTAGGGAGCTTGGACACACACACACACATTTACAATATATATATATATATATATATATATATATATATATATATATATATATATATATATATATATATATATATATATATATATATACAATATATTTATTTTTTATTTTTATTTTTTTTATTTTTTAGGAAATCCAAAACTTTATTGAAGTAATAGGCGCAAAATGTCGAAGCCTATACAAGTAAGCGCGCTCGCACGACAAAAGGGGGAAAAACGAAAAGCGCGGGACGCGCACAAAAAAGGGGGCGGGACGGAGCAACGCCGACAGGAAAGACGCGAGAAATCCTGGGGGCGACCAAAACAAGGGCCTCCTAGAAGACGCGAGAAATCCTGAGGACGGCCTAAACAAGGGCCTCCCAGAACGAGTAGGAGACGTAAGAACAGCGCCTCCTGGCTTTGATGCTTTGTCTGATGACCTCTCTGAATAGCTGTGGGGGGGAATTTGGCACCCTTCGTATCTGAATTTGTTCATGTTCTTCCAAAGGACCCAAATACCGACGGCTGCTACGATCTGATGTCCGTGGGAGCGGCCCCAGTTGGCTAGGAGATCGTAGAGGCCCCCGGTCGGGTGAACCAGACTAAGTCTATTATGAAGCTTGGACCAAATGCCTACCGCCAGCTCCTCCGAAAGAAGGATGTGCTCTGCTGATTCCGTGGTATGCTCCTCGCAGCAGTGGCAACGGGAGGCGATGCTGAATCCCATAGATCTGATGAGGTCGTCAGTCGGAAGCTTGCGACGGAGTGCACGCCAGATAAGGATAGACCATTTGATAGGAATGCAGGTCTGCCAAAACTTGGCATACACGGTATCCGACACCCCGCTGCCTCTGGCCACGATTCTGGCGGAAGCCAAAGTGAATGTTCCACTCGGGTTGGGGGACCATCTCCAAGTGGCGATCGTGTCAGTAACCCGCAAATTAGCAGCAAGCAGACAGGTAGCCGCTGGTTGGCCTAGCCAATCTCTGACCCTCCTCCAATTCCATCCGGAGCTACCCTCCCATAGATCTCTAATAGCGCACCCCTGCGGAGTTAGAATGTTGGGGTGTATGGTGTCTTCTCCAAGCCATCGCTCCAGACAAGCCGATGAGCAACCGTCGCCCAACTAGAGACGGATCAGGGGTTCCGTGGTGATGCGGCCCCGAATTATACAGCACCATGATGCCGAGAATCTGTTGTTAGTGACCGCCTCCGACAGATGGGAGAATTTGGAGTACCTAGCTCTCATGAACTTCGTCCATAACGAGACCTCGGTACGCAACTTCCACCACAACTTCATGGAACAGGCGTCTACGATGTGGGCAAGTCTGCTAAAACCCAGACCTCCTTCTTCTGTGGGTTTGGCCATAGTCTCCCAACCGGCCTAGTGATGTTTGTCCCTGCCGTCGCTATGTCCCCAAAAAATATATATATATTACAATATATATATATATATTACAATATATATTGTAATATATATATATATATATATATATATATATATATATATATATATATATATATATATATATATATATATATTGAGGTTATCACAAAAAAGCAATATACGTATATTATAAACCTATTTTATGCATCTATTTATTATATACATGTGTAAACAAACTTGATGTATGCAAATTAGCTAAAAAATATTATATATATATATATATATATATATATATATATATATATATATATATATATATATATATATATATATATATATATATATATATTGATTGATACAAGTGGTGTATAAATACGTGTCTTATATTTTTATATATGTTAAATGCATTATTGAATATATATGATATGTACTCTACTTATGTATATAAGGAAAACTATTCTTATAAACCTAATAAGGACTTGCCTCTAAGTAGGGATGTGTATGCATATATTGTGTGATGATACTTGGTTATTTGTTTGGGTTGGTAGAATTTTTATGGACCATGGCACCACTAGCATGGTTAGACCTGATTGGACCTTGGTTCCGCAGTCTCAGCACGACATTGAACAAACTCAATGCAAGTATACCTTGCCAATATGATTTACAGTATTTACATGCTTGTTTTCCTTATCAGTCTTTCACTTTGGATATATTGCTACATGATTCACCTGCTCTCATCTGTATGCTTACAAGATTATATACCTGCTAACACATAGACATGATACACGAATTTATATTGCATGGCATATAGGTGACTCGTTTACGATCTTTGAATGTTTACTTGATGATTATTTTCCTGTGTACATGTTCGACTGGATTTCTGGACTTATCATTTGTTAGAGTCGGACTTGACGTGTCGTGGATGCGATACGGATAATATCATTGGGTGGTGAGGACAGTCACTTGGTGTAGGGGCTACGAGTAGTGTTCACTTTGATTTTGCTGTATGACGAGCGCCCGGAGGGAGTGCCACTGCACGAGTACCCATAGACAACCCCTGCGTCTAACGTTGTCTTCAAGTGCATTTCACACATACTAGTTAGCATGTCTAGTAGTATTGTTACTTGATCACCTGTTATCACTTGGATTACATGTCTACTTCCTTCACACGTTATTTATTGTACTTTATTTCGGCATGTATATTATGTATCTTGCTACGTCCCTCTGAAGACCTAGTTTTCTTTCAGGTATATGCTGAGATCTGACATAGAATATTGGGGATACTTCTTCGGGATTCAGGTATTGATTGATGATGCCATCTTAATCTATCATTTGCGATTATTTTTCATTGCCACATGGCCTGGTCTTCCATATTTTAGGATTGGGGTGTGACAATACATCTTCTTTCTTTTAGTTAACTCTGATAGGACTCCGATGTTGATCGCATATAGATCTCTCGGAGAGAACGCTGGAATTATTCTTTATTTCTTTCTTTCTTTTGTATATATGTTAATACATTCAGATCAAAACTATCAGAGGATGATGACCATGAACATGAATTGTTTGGTCTATATAAGACTTCTAGAACATTATTGTTCGAAGCAAACCATATGTGGTATTTTGAAAGACTTCTTGAACATAATTATTGTTCGAAGCATACCATAAACATCTAGTGTTTGGTATTTACCTACGACTTCTGGAACATCATTGTTCGAAGCATACCATGAACAAGGTTTGTTTGGTATAAATAGACTTCTGAAACATCATTGTTTGAAGCATACACTATGAACATGAATTGTTTGCTGATTTACCAAGTTCTTATGTTAACTTGTTATTATTGATCTTATACAGCAATATGTCGAGCCTCACAAAGCATGATTTCAAGCCTCTAAACTTAGAAGGCCAGAACTTTCTCGACTGGAGATTGGATGTTGAATTGCACCTTCAAGCCAAAAGCTTAGGTGACGTAATTGTGGCTGATAAGTCAATATTTGCACAAGATAAAGCGAAGGCTTTAATTTTTCTAAGGCACCATATTCATGATGATCTCAAGGATGAATACTTAACAGTCAAGGACCCCCTGGTGCTATAGAATTCTCTAGCTGAGAGATATGATCACCAGAAAATGGTCATACTACCAGGTGCACTCCACGAATGGCTCAATCTACGTTTCTAAGATTATAAGACAGTTGCAGCCTATAATTTAGCTATATTCAGGATTACTTCACAATTGAAGTTATGTGGTGAAGAAGTGACAGAGCATTCCATGCTAGAGAAAACATTCACCACATTTCATGCGACTAATATAACCCTACAACAGACGTATAAGGAGCAAAATTTTAGAACGTATTCCGAACTCATTGTTGTTTTACTTATGGCCGAGAAAAATAATGAGTTATTGATCAGAAACCACACTAGTAGACCAACTGGGTCTGTACCAATTCCAGCTGAAGTGAATGCGACTAGTGCTCGGCAAAATATTAGGAGTCGAAGAAATCACAGAGGTAGAGGGCATGGATGCCGTGGAAGCCAAAGAAATGGCTATAATCCGGGTCCAAGGAATGATACATAGTTTTAAAATAAAGGATTTAATCATCTAAGAAATAATTCCCAAATTCCCAATCCAGCTACTCCAACTGATATTTATAAATGTTGTAGAAGGGCTGGTCATTAGATGCGAAACTGTCGCACCTCACAAAAGAAGGTAGATGAGTATGAAGCCTCAAAGGGTGTGGAGACTAACCTCATGGAGAGTACAACACACATGGATTTTAATGATTTCTTCCAAGATAAGGATGGAAATACAATTTTAGAAGACCAGTTCAATGCCATAATAGGCAAAGTCAATGAATAGTTATTTTATTCTTATTTAAGTTTATTTACTTTCCACTTTATATGATCAATAGTCTAGGTAGTTTACTTTCTTTGAAGCAGTTTTATTTAGATTTAGATCAAGTTGTAATAATTGACAATATGCCAAGTTTAAATATTTAGTAGCATATTAATATATTATTTATTTTTGTTTATCTTTGAAAGGTATGGACAATGATGATGGCATATGCTTGATAAATAGTACAACAACTCATACTATATTAAAAACTAGTAAGTTTTTCATAACATAAGCCTCAAACACTGCCAAGGTGACCACCATTGCTGGACCTGTACATATTATAGAAGGTTATGGTAAGACCGATGTTGTGTTGCCAAATGGAACATATTTAGTCATTCGAAATGCATTATTCTCTAGTAGATCTAATAGATTGAATGAACGAATTTCATGTTGAAACCATGAACGATGATAGCAAAGAGTATCATTGTATCACCTCTAATGTTGGAAGCAATAAGCTCACATTAGAAAAGTGCAAGTTAATCTCCTCGGGGCTATATCAAAGTACTCTGAATGTAGTAGAATCTCACCCCATCACTAGCAAAAGGCTAAAGGATCCAAGGAATCTAACCCTTTGGCATGACAGATTGGGTCATCCAAGATCGACTATGTTGAGAAAGATTATCAACAATACCAATGGGCATGCTTTATCATACCAAAGTCTTTCCTTTCTTATTGAACATTTGTGTGTAGCTTGTTCACAGGGTAAACTCATTATAAGACCTTCACTTCTCAAAATAGCTTCTGAATCATCACCATTCCTTCAGAGAATACAAGGTGATATTTGTGAACCAATCGATCATGCTAGCGAACCTTTCAGGTATTTTACGGTTCTAATAGATGCTTCTAGTCGATGGTCAAATGTTTCCTTACTCTCATCTAGAAATTTTGCCTTCTCCAAGCTACTTTCTCAGTTGATTAAACTTAAGACTCATTTTCCTTACCAACATGTTAGAACGATTCGACTTGATAATGCAGCTGAGTTCATTTCTCATACTTATGATGACTATTGTGCTTCCGTAGGAATAGAAGTTGAATATTTTGTCCCTTATGTTCATACCCAAAATGGTTTAGCAAAGTCATTGATTAAGCGCTTTCAGCACATAGCAGGGCCTTTACTCCTGCAATCAAACTTACCCATTTCAGCTTGGGGACATGCCATATTACATGTTGCTAAGTTGATCATTGTTAGGACAATTGCATATCATGAATTTTTACCATCACAACTGGTGACAGGCCAACCTAATCCCTCTCATTTGCGTAATTTTGGTTATGTTGTTTATGTTCCTATTCCCCCTCCCTCGACGCTCTAAAATGGGACCTCAACGTCGTTTAGGAATTTATATTGGTTTTGATTCACCCTCAATCATTAGATATTTGGAACCTTTAACTGGTGATGTTTTTACTGCTAGATTCGCAGACAACCATTTTGATGAGACTTTATTCCCACCGTTAGGGAAAGATAAGAAAAAAAAGAATGTTCTTACAGAACCATTCTTCACAAATAAATGGCATGAATTATCGTAGGATAATCCCACTCTGTCTCATATAGATCCTTGTAATACTCAATATGAAATTGAGGTACGAAGGATATTGCATCTACAAGAGATTGCAAATCAAATGATGCTAGATGCATTTACTAATGCATCTAAAGTGATTAAATCACATGTGACCGCTGCAAATGTGCCAGCTCGAATTGATATCCACATAGGAAAAAATAGTAGAGTGGCTAATGAATCTACTGCACGCCAGAAGCGTGGTAGACCTATAGGTTCGAAGGACTTAGTCCCTAGAAAAAGAAAATGCCCAAGTAACGCTCTTAAGGAGGTTACACATAAACGCTCAAGAAGAGGTTATGAATTACAGATCCATACTCTCTCAAAACCCAGAAGAGGTTATTGTCTTAGAAAAGACATAAGCCCAAGAGGAGGCTCAGGTACCTGAAAGCAAAGAGATCTCTATGTTTTATACATATACAAGAGAGGTATGAGATCGCAAAGATATAACAGTAGATGAGATATTCTCATTCTCAGTAGCTACTAAAATATCTAAGGGCATTGATAACACTGAACCACGTAGCATCGATGAATGTCGACAAAGAAAAGGATAGCCAAAATAGAATGATGCTATTCAAGCAGAATTGGATTCTCTTAATAAACGTGGAGTGTTCAGACCTATAGTACAAACACCAAAAGATGTTAGACCTGTGGGTCACAAGTGGGTGTTTGTAAGAAAGCAAAATGAAAAGAATGAAATTGCTCGATTTAAGGCACGATTAGTGGCACAAGGGTTTTCTCAGAGACCCAAGATTGATTACAAAGAGACATATTCTCCCGTAATAGATGCAACAACGTTCCATTATTTGATAAGTTTGACAGTTGAGAAAAGTTGGACATGAGACTTATGGACGTTGTAATAGCCTATCTATGTGGTGATTTACATAAAGATATCTATATAAAAATCCCAGATGGATTTAACCTACCCAGCTCAAAAGCTAAGAATATGCATTCCATAAAGATAAGACGTTAATTGCACGGTTTGAAACAATCCCGAAGGATGTGGTGCAACCGTCTTAGTGAATATATGAAAAGGAAGGGATATGAGAATAATTCTATATGCCCATGTGTCTTCATAAAAAAAAAAATCTAAGGAGGGTTTCTCTATAGTTGCAGTGAATATATATATATATATATATATATATATATATATATATATATATATATATATATATATATATATATATATATATATATATAAATATATATATACTTCTTTTATAATTGGAAGGAATAAGTCGCTTTCACGTGACATTGAATCCATCCAACTAGTATGTATTATGTCTCCACATGCTGATTATTAAAATCAGGAAACTTTGACACACATACACATATATATAAACTAGTCAAGTGCGATATCTTGATATCTTCACATGTCGCACGTAAAAAATTGATCATATTGAAAATTTATATAGAAATTTAAATTATATTAAAAAATTTTAAATATAATTTTATTTTATTTTAATTAAAACTTGTTATAGATATATTTTTAGAATCCATATATGTCAAAGTACCATATAACTACATCAAATAGAATTTGAATATATTTTAATTTGGATTTTTTATAGATATTTTTCTAGGATATAGATATATGTTTAGGAAGTTAAAAGGGTTCTAGAATATATTTTTTATGCGAGAAGTATATATATGGTGGTTGGTAGATTTTTTATATATATAAACTTAATGATATGAGGATATACATATGGCATAGATGGCTCCGCCTAATCCAACAATCGAGGATGATAGGGCTCGACGGACATGGCTCCAGATCATGACCTATATAAAATATATATATATATGGTAGTGCGGGAGACCGCCGGAGAACAGGTCTCGGGTTCGAATCCCCCCTGGGCGGCTGGGTGACTTTGAGCCACGACCCAGCTTGGAGAAAAGACACCTCAATATATATATATATATATATATATATATATATATATATATATATATATATATATATATATGGGGATCAAAAGTCTTGCCCGTTCGATCCAATGGTCGAGGGCAACAGAGCTCTCGCGGGGCTCCGCAGACAGGGCATCCGGACCTCTCTCTCTCTCTCTCACTATATATATATATATATATATATATATATATATATATATATATATATATATATATATATATATATCCTCGTATCCGAAGCCCCATGCCCCCTTGGTCGTTAGATCGCACGACATCGCATGGGCCCTGCGCGGGCCCTGCTCGATCAGATGGTGCAGGGGGACGGAGCTTTGGCGGAACTCCGTGGGAGGGTATTTTGATATGCGCCCATATATATATATATATATATATATATATATATATATATATATATATATATATATATATATATATATATATATATATATATATATATATATATATATATATATAATGGCGGCGTGTAAACCCCCTGAATTTTTGAAATCATTTTTTAAATGAATTATTTGACCTAAATAGTGATTTTGGCTTTGTAGATATTTTAAATTAACATATTTTTATTTATAGAGGTTTTATTTATAGGGAATATGTGTGTGTGTATATATATATATATATATATATATATATATATATATATATATATATACATATATATATATATTTTATATATATATATATATATATATATATATATATATATATATATATATATATATATATATAATGGACTTAGTTTTGTGAAGAAAGGAGGCCTATATATATATATATATATATATATATATATATATATATATATATATATATATATATATATATATATATATATATATATAATGGACTTAGTTTTGTGAAGAGAGGAGGCCCATATTTGCAAATTCAGATTGGGGAAGGGGTTTAGTGAAACTCCAACTTTTCAAACCAAACAACTAGGCAACAAATCGATCTCCCCTCAGGATTCAAACGTGAGTTATCATCTAATCTCAATTTCGATCTTATCAACTTTATGTATATATATAGAAAGGATCATTGGTTCACCCTTCCTCCAAACCTAATCTATCCCTGTTTTCCGCTCGTAAAGTTAGCCGTCAAGAGACCCAGAGCAGGGCCTTCAACTTCTCACTAACAGGTACCCTGCTATCAACCCTTAAATCCTTGTTTCCATATTAATCATGAATCTAGTTCAACTGTAACATTGGTATTTGCTTTAATGTCTAAGAGGTTTCAATTAGCCTATGTTATGAGAATATGGTGTTCATGGAGTCGAGTAGGACCTGGAGTAGAGATCAGTAGACAAACTCATGTGTCGGACCATAGTAGGGACACTTGTTCTGTTTCCAGAGCTGTATGCATCTGATACCAACCCTTAGTATAGGAAAAATTGCTGATTTTATCTTGAGTATGTTTTAGGAGGTTATAGGTGATGGAACTGGGGATTCCCAGGACCTTTTCTTTGGTGTGCGTATTGATCGATAGAAAGTTAAAAAGATCTAATACGTGTTCTAAACCTTTATAGGCGGAAACTAGGGTTCACGAATTATACCTGCGGCAGAAAGGAGACAAGTAATTCCTGACAATCTCGAGCGGACGATCCCAAGATCTTCTGCACGTATTCCTTCCTCGAGTTGGACGTCGTGTGGGCGACGATCTTCCAACCTTTTATTCACCTTGGCAGCCCTCTCTTTCTCTCCTTACGTGAATCACGAATTTAGATAAAGTATTTGATTTCTGATCAGTAATCTGGTGGCCAGAGAATAAAGGATATATATAGGCTACGACAGGGACCATGAGGAGAAATTAGGGTTAGGCCTCCTAACGGATCTGGATATCCCGTGTTCAGCCCGAACACACAATCCAGGCCCATTAACAATAGCTCGGTCCACTAATGAGCTATTGTTGCACTACCTCCCTAATCCTAAATTATAATTATGGGCTCCTTTTATTATATGCTCGTTTGGCTCTTCATGTTAAGATATCGTATGTCCGTCAATCAAATTAAGTTACTGACAACTATATTGATTCGACATCTTTTATCCTTTAGTAGTACCACTCAACTTTATTTGTCATGTCGGATATAATCCACCTACAGGGTTTACATGACAATCCTTATGAGCTCCTTAAGGGGACATCATCAACCCGATGTATCGGGACATGGATTCCATTTATAATCAACAACCCATCATACATACAATATTATTACCCAATTCATAGAGGTTGTTGATCCAAAATGAATCTCACTCTTTTATGAGTCAAATTAATACACACTGTATATACATATCTGTTATTATATCCGAATTGAGAGCACAAGCATCCATAATAACGGAGGTGTTTGTTCTCTTATGTAGTCAGTACAAAGAGAACAACCTCAAGTGGTCCTGTTCAATACACACAAAGTGTACTAGTGTAAACCTATAGTCAAGATAGACTAATACCAGATTACACTATAAACTTTCCAATAGATTGTCCAAGTCCATCTAGGTTGTGAACTATTTATATACTCCATAGGAAACTGATAATATGATCTTCTGTGTGACACCACACACCATATTATCTACAATATAGAATATCAGACATTTGCATTAACACTTGCAGCAAATACAATATGCAAACATTTGTCCATATGATTCTCATTCAAAATTTAAGGAAATAAGGTTACTACAAAAGTGATGCTTTTAGTATATAACCCTAACAATCTCCCACTTATACTCAAAGCATTACTTTTCAATATATTGTTACAAATCTCCCACTTATACTTAAACCATGCTGGTACACATCTGACTTCCATTCCCTCAACATGACTATCAAAAGCTTTAGCTGGTAAGCTCTTTGTAAAGGGATCAGCTAGGTTGTCGGCTGATGCTATCTTGATTACAACAACTATTCTTTCTTTACGAAATCTTCTATTAGGTGGTACTTACGCTCATTGTATTTGCCTGTCTTATGGGCTCGTGGTTCCTTCGAGTTTACAACTGCACCACTATTATCACAATAAAGTGTATTAGACTTAGGCAAACTAGGTACCACATCCAAGTCTAATAGAAAGTTTCTGAGCCAAACCACTTCTTTGGCTGCCTCAGAGGCTGCCATATACTCGGCTTCCATGGTGGAATCAGCAATGCATTTTTACTTGATACTCCTCCACACAATGGCTCCACCTCCCAAAGTAAACACATAACCTGAGGTAGATTTCCTGGAATTCCTATCTGACTGAAAAGCTGAGTCTGTATACCCCAAGGGAACTAAACTATCTGCCTGGTAAACTAACATATACTCTTTAGTCCTTTTCAGGTACTTTAAAATATGCTTTACGGCAGTCCAGTGCTCTTGTCCTGGGTTAGACTGATATCTGCTGACCATGCCTACGGCAAAGCAGATGTCTGGTCTCGTACATAGCATTACATACATTAAGCTTCCTACTACTGAAGCATAAGGAACTGCCTTCATGTTCTCTATCTCTTTAGGTGTCCTCGGACACTACTCCTTTGATAGAGCAATTCCATGTCTAAAAGGTAAGAAACCTTTTTAGAATTTGGCATACTAAGACGAGTTAGTACAGTATCGATATAGGAAGCTTGGGATATGCCCAACATCTTTTTCTTGCGATCTCGTAGAACTTTGATCCCAGGGATGTGACCTACTTCTCCCAAGTCCTTCATATCAAACTGTTTGGATAACCATACCCTTACATCAGATAACACCTTCACATTATTTCCAATGTACAAGATGGCATCCACATAAAGTACTAGGAACACCACCACGTTTTCGTCACACTTTCTGTATACACATGATTCATCCAGACATTGATCAAATCCATAGGATTTTATCACCTGATCAAAATATATGTTCCAAGATCTGGAAGCTTAAGTCCACAAATGGACTTCTTGAGCTTACAAACAAGATGCTCTTAGCCCTTTTCAATGAACCCGTCTGGTTGCTTCATATAGATGTCTTCCTCAAGACTTCCATTAAGGAAAGCTGTCTTGACATCCATTTGCCAAATCTCATAATCGAGATGAGCTCAATAAATAAAAGAATCCAGATAGACTTAAGCATGGCTACAGGAGAAAAGGTTTTCTCATAATCGATACCCTCTCTTTGAGTAAAACCTTTTGTTACAAGCCGAGCTTTAAAGGTTTCAACCTTACCGTCTGATCCACCTTTTCTCTTATAGACCCACTTGCATCCAATGACTTTTACACCAACGGGTGGTTCTACAAGCTCACAGAACTGATTAGAATCCATAGATTCTATTTCAGATATCATTACTTTTTGCCAAGACTCTGTATCTTTATCTTGGAGTGCTTCATTGTAGGTACAGGGATCATAATCTTGTTCCTCAGGGACGAAGTCTGACGACTCTCCCAAGAACATATATCTATCAGGTTGTATCACAACCCTTCCACTACGACGAGACACTATCGGTTGTGGTGTAACATTTGTGACACGTTGTGCAGTTATTTGTGGTTCATCCTCTTGTACTGTTGGTGCTGAAGTACTTGGTGTCTCACGTCTCAGTTCTTCTAGAACAACTCTACTTGTGGATTTATGGTTCATCACATAGTCTTCCTCTAAGAATCGGGCATTGGTGCTAACAATGACCTTCTGATCCTTAGGACTATAAAATAAACCTCATTTCGTTCCTCTTGGATAGCCTACAAACAAGCGTACTTCTGTATGAGAATCAAACTTATCTGCTTTTCCATTCAGCACATGTGCTGGACTACCCCAAATGCGAACATGTTTTAAACTAGGCTTACGTCCAATCCACAGCTCTGTGGGAGTAAGAGGTACTGATTTAGAAGGAACCAAGTTCAAAATAAAAGCTGCAGTCTCTAAGGTATATCCCCAAAACGAATTTGGCAAATCCGAATAACTCATCATTGATCTAACCATCTCCATAAGAGTTCTATTCCTTCTTTCGGCTACACCATTCTGCTGGGGCATTCCAGGTGCAGTCAATTGGGATGCAATCCCAGCCTCTGATAAATAATCCCTAAACTCTCCAAAGAGGTACTTGCTACCACGATCTGATTGTAATGACTTGATACATTTTCTATAACGTTTCTCCGTTTCAGCCTTGTACTCTTTGAATTTCTCAAAGTACTCAGACTTACGACGCATCAAATAAATGTATCCATACCTTGAATAATCGTTAATAAATGTGACAAAATATTCAAAGCCACCTCTATCTTGGATAGTCATGGGTCCACACAAATCAGAATGAACCAATTCCAACACATCTTTGGCCCTATACCCCTTCGTCGTAAAAGGCCTTTTGGTCATTTTACCTTCCAAGTAGGATTCACAGACTGGTAGTGCCTCCACTTCCAATGAACTCAAAGGTCCATCTTCAACCAGTCTTTGAATCCTTCTTAGGTTAATATGCCCCAATCGCAAGTGCCAAAGTGTGAAACCCGCATTTCTGATTTATTGGATTAATTAGATTTAATTGCATTTTTGGTAAATTATTGAATTTTTTTTCGTAATATTTAAATATACACTTTGTTAAATTAAATTATTATTATATTTATTATTATTATATTGTGGGTTCGAAATTATTTTTAAAATAATAACTGGGATTTTGTTTGTGAGACCCGAGCCTGGACCAGTTCGAACCCGAACCCAATTAGGATTTTAAATTAATGTTTTTGGTTAAATATACATAATGATTTTTATGGTGGGCTTAATCCTAGAACTACCCGAACCCAACCCGCACCCGACCCGGCCTTTTTCTCCCCCCTGGAGACTCCATCCCCACGAATGGGTCTTCTCCCTACTATTTCTCAGCCACCTTCTCCATAATTCACGAAATCCCCTTACTTCTCTCTCCTTCACTCCCTCTCCTCCACAACTTTCCCTCTCTCTCACGAAATCCCCTCACTCTCACAACGGTGCAGGCTGGGCATGATCCGGTTCGATCCAATTATTTGGGATCGGGTCGTGACATGTTTTTAGTGGTGGTCCATGCAGGTCAAATCAACAACTTAAGAGAACATATCTAGAAATAACTAGAACACTAGAACATTGGTTTGTTACAACGTAGGACCGAATTATCTATATATAAGTAACTATTTTTGCTTGCTTATAAAATAGTAGGTTACCTTGTTTATGCTTGCCCCTAAACTAGCCAGACTATGACGATAACCTATTAGTCGGTACTAGCAAGATCTTGTTTTCTATGCATGACACAAGAGAATCGTAGTAGTAGATTGAGCAACGGGAGACTGCTCGAACCAGACTAGGACCATAAGAGCTATTGATTAGCACTAGATGATACCCTACCGAAGCATAACATGTTACCCTGATTACACTATTTTTGGCCAATATCTTTCCCAAAGCCATGTTCCCCCTACGATACAATTTCAGAAAAGTTGGAGGATTCTAATCTTAATGAGAAGGTGTGTAAGGCAGTATTTATCACATATATATCGATGATTAAAAATTGGAAGGATAGAATTCTGGAATACCCAGATATTAGTTGGTACTTATAACAATTGGAAGTGATAATGACATAAGGAGTGAATTTTGACCTTAACCAGTTTAGGTCGAATGTATGGTGGTATATGTTACTACATATTTTATTTTCTAGATTTTTGTATCTTTTAGTGTCCCGTAATTTTCGGGATTATCTCATTTCCATATCTTTAACAGATTTTAGCATCCCTTATGATCTATACTTTTTGCTATTTATGGACCAATATTAGAACTCTTCAATCTCCTTCTTCAGAAAACCTATTTTCAACTTTTCCATTTATTGATCAAATCTTATCGCTCTACCTTTATTTGGCATCCAGACCCGTTCGCTAGCTAGAGTTTTAAATTCTAATAAACTCTTATCTACCCGAAGTACTTATACGATTAGCGTATCGAACTATTTGCCTTGAACTCATTTCTAATTGACGTTCTTGGAACGAATCCTGAACCAAATTCTTCTGGAACTATAAAACCTCAATATTAATTATTACCAAAAGAATTGGTTCAGCCTAGTTAGTTCATGATTTTCCTAAAGAAGATACTTTTAAAAATAATTTCAATATTGATTGTTATCTCCTAGGTTATTCCAAATATTTTATTTGTTGATCCCCTCCACTCAACTTGAAACCCTACTCTCTCTATGCAACTTCTTGATCAATTCAAGGCCTAGACAGCTTTAAAACTCAATGCTTGAGTATCGTGAAGCACGAACGGTCAGAGAATTGATTCCATCCTAATTTAAATTTCTTTTAGTCATTGAAAAACTTTTGAATTGTTGAACTATCCCCTGGTTAGCTGTGCTAAACCATTTTAACCTGACTTTCTTGAATCCATAAGACATAATTCTTTTTGTGTCAACCCAACTTACCCAGCACATTCTTAAACTTTCCTTGGATAAGGAATTATTTTTTCAAAATAATTTTGGTAAATGTCAGTATCCTTTAAGTGATTTGTCGAAAATATTCTCATTGGCTTCTTCAACTCAACTCGAAGCACTGGTGCTTCTATATTATTTTGTGTCCAACTCAATTAGCCATAATCTGTAGGTCCTAAAAATGAAGTTGCACCCATCAAAAAAGCAATAAAAATCAAATGGCGCACCCTTCAAATGAACTACGCAGGAGACAGATTGTGCAATAAATCAACTGCGCGAGGCCGAACTGCGCTAACATCCAGGCGCGCTATGCTGACGTGGCAACGTCATCATTACCTGACAAAAATCTGATCTTCTGACAGCTGACAGCCCGATAAACGAAGAGTCCTTTCGTTTCTTGTGCAGCACAGCGTTCGAGGGCAGCTGTACAGCCAGCGCAATCTGCCATCCCAACTAAAACGCAGTCTGCCAGATCTTCTTCAGCGCAGTTCGATCCCAGCGCAGTCTGAAGCTAGCGTAATTCAAGCGGCGCAATCCATCAAGATAACTGACATTTTATACGTGGCCTACATTCCATCAATTGCTCACCACGTGGCAACCGTCTGTACACGACCATGCACATTTCAATCAAACAATGCCACTCGTCTAATACAGTTGAGCCACGATCGAGTAACTGCCAGCGCAGTTTGCTGTTTGTGCAGTACAATGCCTGCGCAATCCAGTCTACATAATCCAGAAATAACTACTAATTAGTTATTTTCCAGAACTCTATAAATAGAGTTTCAAGTCCTTCATTATAAAGATCAGATCATTCAAGATCATCAGGAAGATCATAAGTTCTTGTCCAAGTGCTGATGCATTATTCAGAGGCCATCGTCTTCACAGTTCACATCGTCCAAGGGATAAAGCGATCGTCTTCATATCGGATTCCTATAGTTGTACTTTCCCAGAATTTGATTGTAATCTTCTTACAAAGTTTGTGAAATAAAAAGAACTTTTATTTTTGCAAACAAAATGGCGACTCTGCTGGAGACGACTTTCTCCTCCGACGAGGAAGTGACAACTCAATGTGACGTTGCGTCTATCGGAAAGACGCAGAAGACGCTAGTTGTGAAGGTCAACCAGACTACCTACGAGGCGATGATCAACTCTGGGGCTGCTCGTCGCACTACAACCTCTGCCAAGAGCAAGGTTCGTTCACTATGGACTCCAAAGTCCTCTGCACAGTCCTCTGCACAGTCCTATGCACAATCATCTGCGTAACCTGCTGTCTCTTCTTCTAAGGAGCCACTGGCCACTTCTGCTTCTGCACAAAACACCAGTCGCGCTACCAAAGCGCAAGCCAGAGCTCCTGCGCAGTGTACTGCTCCTCTTGCAGCCGTGCAAGCCACTTCCTATGCTGCTATGGCAAAATGCAAGACTCCTCTCCCTCTGGTGCAGTTGGTGACCTCTTTTTCTCCTGTGCACTCCACTGAAGCTAGAACTCCTGCTGCGCAAACTACAGTTTCTGTGGCCAAAAGGCCATCTGTCAAAGCTTTCCAAGCGCAATCAGCCAATGCGCCTATTACCACTTCAACCTCTGCGCAAGCTGTTCCAGTGCAGTCTAATAGGGATAGTCCTTTGGCTAATCTCTCTTCTTTTCACAGCAAGGGGAAAATTCTGCTCCTCTTCCCAAGCACCCTGTTGCTCCAGCACAATCCACTCGGGGTAGTCTGTGTACTGTTCCTCCTCCTCCTTAGAACAAAGAAAAAGGCCCGTTGCTCTTTTCTTGAACTTCCTCGTTCTACGACTTGGAAGACAACAGAGGGAAATGCTTTTTAGCCAACCCTTCTTCACAAAACAAGGGAAAAGGTCCTTTGGTCTTTTCTCAGTCTTCTCCTGTTTTTACCGTAGAAGATCCATCTGAACGTGCCTCGGCCCCAATCAGTACAAGAACTCTCTCAAATAAGAGCTCTTCTCTCCCTGCCAAAGGGAAATATACTGATCAAAGAGATATTCTGCCTACTCCGGTAGCGGAATTCTAAGATCTCCCAACTCTCCGGATATCCCGCTCAAAATAGGGAAAATTACTGGTGTCTCAGACAGAAACCCCTGGGGGTGAATTTGCTGATATACCGACTTATCTCAATAGACCAGCTTCTATCAAACGCAAGCAACCAATGCCGAAGATCAACCTGCATCAGAGACAAGTTTCCAGGATAAAAAATCCTGACACCTATGCTAATGAGGTGAGTACTTCTCTATATACTCATGGGACAAAACATCTGAAGAACCGAAACCATGTTCCGAATGTGGTCAAAGAACATATCCCTCAGACTTTTTCTCGTTCCGTCATTGTTCCTGATCTCCGAGAACACCTCAAGCAAAAACGGGATAACATCTCAACATCTCCAGTTTAGCCACTTGAACATCATTGTAATCACAAGGTCGTCGTCAAGTGCTGTTGCCAGACAACAAAACGATCTATTTTTGATCGTCTGAATTTTGTAACGTTTGAACCAATGTCAGAAGATGAAGACGAAGTGTTGTATGCTTCCGTCAACATGGCTTCTCGAGACACTGGGGGTAGAAAGTGCTCCAAACACGGCAAGCCTCGCAGGCCCAGCCAGCGGTACTTAGATTTACTCTAAGAATCTTCTGAATGAGTATTTCGACACACCCGATCCTGAAGTCAAGACACAATGGGGCATGGGAATCTTCTCCAAGATCCCTCTGGTCATCTCCCTATTTCCTATTCAGGAGATGATTCCTTCTCTGGTTATGATGCATACAGCGAAAGTTCTGAACAGACAGTGTCTTCTACTGTACCTAGAGAAGTGACAGCATATGTTATCACTGAAGACCCAAATGCTTCCAGTTCAGCAAATCAAGAACAACGAATAGCTGCACTGGAAGAAAAGCTGAAGACCAAGGCTGAAATGGTCGCAAGTATGCATTCTATCATTGTGGCCCAACATACAGTACCACCGACCGTACCTGCTGTAAATCATGAGATTATAGCATCGTCGGTGCCTGTCAATGCAGGTCTGGGGGTAGTATCTCCTCAAATACCCCTGTACAAATTCAACCCACACCCACTCAGTCAGGAGCTGGAGGTAGCACGTACCACACAGTTCCTTCCCCTAACACTATAATTCAGCCTGCTCATTCTGCATCATCGGAGGATGCTAATAAAGCTGTCAAACTCTTGTGCACTCAATTTGAGGCCTTCAAAGAGAAGGACAACTTACAAAGATTGGGGATCAAACAACCCTATCCAGTTGAATGGAAGGAAGTCCCATTTCCTCCTAAGTACAAAATCCCTACAATTTTGCTGTTTGACGGCAGTACTTTTCTGAGTCAGCTTATTAACCACTTTGAAGTAATGACTGTTCAACTTCAGCCAAATGACGCTCTTCTTACTACGGTGTTCGTCGGCTGTTTATCCGGTGTAGCATACGATTGGTACAGGAGCTTGCCCGATGGCTGTATCACCTCTTTCTCGGATTTAAAACAAATCTTCTTGGAGCGATTCTACGAGGAAATCAACGATATGACCATGTCAGCCCTCAACAAGATCAAACAAAGACATAATGAAACCGCTGAGAATTTTATTGAAAGATTCTGCCGAAAAGCATTAAAGATGCCTCCTGAAACTTCGGCCGCAGTCACTATAGATACCTGCAAGGCAAATCTTTTGCCTATCATCAGCATGTGGACGGGGTCAACTCAATTTCAAGACTGGACATCATTCTTTATGAATGCTAAAGCAGCTGAAGTTAGCGCTGATAAGTTCAAGCAGTTGGAGGTACATATGTCTAACCCCGACTGCGATGAACACCCTACATCTAATAGCGGTAATCGCCAGAACAACCGTAAGGAAAAATAGACTTTGAACATCAATTTGAAGAGCAAAGAATCTCTGGCTGTCAATGTGGCTCCACCGACGTCTACTCCTACTCCTTCTGCCCCTCCACCAAGGGAAACTCGTCCGAAAGCAGAGTACTCCTTTGACGAGAATGACACCGTGAGCATCTTTGATTGCTTGATCAAAAGCAATAGGCTCCAACTCCCAGACCCGAAGAAGCCCGACGAGGTCGATAAGACTGATCATCCTTAATATTTTGTTTATCACAGGTTCATTGGGCATCCCACTCGAGCATGTTACGTGCTCAAAGGCAAAATTCAGGAGTTAGTCAATGCTGGTGTTGTCACTCTTCAACAAGATGAGAAGACTGTTACCGCGAATATGGTTTCAGTACAGTTCAGTAACTTCCCTCTACAGATGGTACAACATGGTGTCATCCCTATCCCCAAGGCCACCCTTGAGATCAAGAATCTTCCTCTTCCACGGAGTGAAGGTCTCGTTCCCCTATCTCTTGATAACGGCGAGATTATGTGGATCCACCCTGACCTTGTTGCAGACTTTGAGGCTCCTTCTAAGCAAAAAGATCGCTCCAAGGGCAGAATAAAGATCTGCAATATGGTGTATTTTGATCCCATAATTGAAGAAGAAATCCTGCTGGGTACCAGGTCAGGAAAAGCCTATCTACGTGAACTTCCCGAAACTCAAGAAAACCTTGCTTCTTCTTCTGAGTCTGCTCCAGTGCAACCTATCTCTACAGCGGGTATCCCTTCTGCATCCTCACAGGTTGTAGAACCCATTCCTCCCAAAACGACAGCAGCTGACAAAGGCAAACAACAAGTCCGCTTTGACAAGCCTTTGAAGAAGTCATCTCCTTCTGGACTTGAGAAGCCATACAATTTTGATATTTTGGCCCAACTAGCCAATACACCGGCCAGGCTGTCGATCTTCGAGCTCTTGCGCCTCTCCAAAGAGACTCGAAAAATCCTGAGTGAAGCTCTCATGCAGGCGAAAACTTGTCTAACTTTCCTAAAGAAGCCAGAATCAGAGCATGTCTCTTGCCTCACTGTCACAGTGTGTTGGAGTTAATTCCAAACATTACCTTCACACAGAATGATATGCTGATGGAAGACAATAGGCATGACCGTCCTCTATACTATACAGGATACATCGACTCGATGAAGGTCGATCGTATTCTGATAGATCCCGGGTCTGCACTCAGTATCATGCCGAGGACAATGCTAGACGCACTAAAAATCCCAGTACATAGTCTTTCTAGCACAATCACTACCATATTGGGATTCAACCAGGGAAGAAGTCAGCCTCTGGGCAAGATTCGCCTAAAACTCCAAATTGGCAATCTCCGTACGAAGGTGACCTTCTATATTATAGATAACCATGGTTGCTCTTATAATACTCTTTTGGGGAGACCATTTCTTCATGAACACAACATTGTTCCTTCAACTCTCCATCAATGTTTCAAGTATGTTGAAGACAATGGAGAGGTTCAAAAAGAGGTTGCAGATCTCTACCCTTTCAAAGGTGTCGAAGCATATTGTAATGATGCTCGTATGTATAAAGATGAGTTCATAAAGGTAGTACTGGATTTAGATACTGAAAAAGAACAAGAAGCAGTGCCCAATGACACCCTCATCATACCTGTTAAAGGGCGTGTTTCTCATCCTCAGTCCTCCAAACTACTGGCTATTCACTTGCCAGTCCAGAAACAACCAACTGATGGTGGTCAAAATCAAAGGGAGCTCACCTCTTCTGAACCACTTGTTATTGATTTATCTCGTAACAAGGATAAAAGGGAGCTCACCTCTTCTGAGCTACTTATTATCAACCTTCATCGTAGCAAGCCTCCTCCACGTTCTTCTTCTTCCCCTCTTGTAATCAATCTGACCAAGCCTGCTAAGGCTAAAGGTCCTGTTGTAAATACGGATGTACAAATCAATGAAAAAGCATCTCCTTTCTAGTATACTGATGTCATTTATCATGCTAAGTGCTATTTGGATATGTTAGATAGCTTTCAGTCATTTACAATGGGAGTTGTACAGTCTCTTCAAACAGAGGTCTTACTCGAACACCCAGATGATTCATATTTTGTTGTCCCTTCTCGAAAGAGAGGCGAGAGTCCAATACTTTTTAGTAAAGGGCCAGAACAAAAATTCAGCTATACGGATGATAGCAAAAATAACGATATGGGACATCTCCAACTTCGTCGTTATAGTCAACAATCAAAAGACATCATCTGAAAGATGGGTTATGACTTCAAGAATGGCCTCAACTACGGTAAGGATAGAAGAACTCCTATCCGTACGGTTGTTTCGAAAGAAAAATCAGAGATGTACTACAACAGAACAAAAAGAGGTCTCGGATATGCTTTACCTCCGGTATTATCTCCAGCAGCCTCCGAGTCTGATAGTGAGGAGCGCTCTAACTCTTCTGATTCCAGATCTTGGGATTCTGTCACCAGTATTGGTCAGGTTCATCGATTGATTGTATTTTCTAACATGGTCTCCGCTGAACTTCCAGAAGGTTATGACGAAGATATCGAAAAAAATCCCGAAATAGATCCTTGGGCTCAACAAATGGATACCCAATGGGAACTCCGATTTGAACAACGAGAACCTCCTACCGAAGATCAATTGGTCCAAATTGACGTAGGAGAAAACGGGTCACCTCGTCCAATATTCATCAGCAAGAATCTCCCCGAGGCGGATAAGCAAGAATTAATTCTTCTTATTCGAGAATACATTGATGTCTTCGCCTGGAGTTATGAAGACATGCCAGGTTTAGATTATAAAATTGCTACTCATAAACTGAATATTTTGCCTAATGCAAAACCAGTTAAACAGCAGCAGAGGCGGTTCAAGCCAGAAATGATGGACGCAATTGATGATGAAGTCAAAAAGCTCATAGCTTTTGGCTTTATTCGAGAAGAACAACATCCAGATTGGGTAGCCAATGTTGTCCCAGTCTTGAAGAAGAATGGCAAAGTTCGAGTTTGTACCGACTTCCGGGATCTTAATGAAGCCTGTCCAAAAGACGAGTTTTCTCTCCCTATCACAGATGTCATAATTGACAACACTTGTGGGTTTGAAAGGATATCCTTCATGGATGGATTCTCCAGATACAATCAGATTCAGATGAATCCTGAAGATGAAAAACACACTTCTTTCTGCACTCCTCGCGGAGTCTACTGCTATACCGTGATGCCATTCGGTCTCAAGAACGCGGGTGCAACTTACCAACGAGCTATGAGTACCATCTTTTGAGATCATCTTCGTAAGACTGTTGAATGTTATGTCGACGATATTGCTGTCAAGAGTCGTCTAAAGGAAGATCACATCAAAGACTTAAGAACAATCTTCAATCTGATGCGCCAACATCAACTCAAAATGAATTTCACCAAGTCATTCTTGGGTGTCTCTAGTGGCAAATTTCTTGGCTTCGTCATTACCTCTAAAGGTATACATGTGGATCCCGATAAGATCAAAGCCATTCAAGAGATGCGTCCTCCACGCAACTTAAAAGAGCTACGAGGATTCCAAGGTCGACTTGTATACATTAGTAGATTCATTTCAAATCTGTCTGGACGTTGCAGACCATTTACTCAGCTAATGAAGAAGGGTATATCTTTCATTTGGACCGAAGAATGTCAACAAGCATTCGATGACATAAAGTGATATCTCATGAACCCACCAGTCTTGGTGCCACCGATCTCGGGCATACCATTCTTAATGTATGTTCGTGCTGTAGATCATTCATTGGAAGCTTTACTTGCCCAGAAGAACAAAGAAGGTCATGAACAAGCCATATACTATCTTAGTCGTACTATGATTGGTACCGAACACCGTTATAGTCCGGTTGAGAAAGAATGCTTAGCTCTTATGTTCGCTATTCAAAAGACAAGACATTACATCATTGGACAAACTATTCATGTCATCTTCCGAGTTAATCCTATTCGGGTACTGATGAAGAAGCCAAGTACACTCAACTCTCGATTGGCGACATGGGCCATTCTGCTAGCTCAATATGACATGGTTTATGTTCCACAAAAATCTGTTAAAGGTGAAGCACTGGCGGACTTCTTAGCGGCTCATCCTATTCCAAAAACATCTAAACTTTACGATGAAATTCCAGATGAGATATTGGAATCAAATATAATCTCCGAAGAATTTCTTACTTGGCGTATATTCTTTGACGGTGCATCCAGGATCGGGCCGAATGGTGCCATTGTCGCAAGAGTTGGGGTTGTTCTTATTTCTCCAGACGGGTCAACTATCCAAAGAGCCTATTCCCTAGATGAACCCTGCTCCAACAACGTAGCAGAATATAATGTTCTTCTCATTGGCCTTCAATTAGCTAAGCAACTAGACGTCGAATATCTTGAAGTCTATGGTGACTCCAAGCTGGTTGTTAACCAGGTTAGAGGAACCTATGAAGTTCGTCATCAAGATCTAGTGCCTTATCATGAAGCTGCGACTCATATGGCTACATCTTTCAAGGCTTTCTTCATTGAATATGTTCGACGAGCTTGTAACACTGAAGCAGATGCTTTGGCCAATCTTGCAGCAGTCTTAGCCATACCTGTTAAAAGACAACAGGTGGTGGTTGTCTCTAATCGGGAATTGTTTTGCATCGAAAACAATCGCAATATTGAGTTCAGTAATTTTACTGAGGCCAATGTTATCAATGAAGATTGGAGAGCTCCCTTCATCGACTTCGTGGTCCATGATATACTTCCCGAAGATCCCAAGGAGGCTACGAGTATTGGTCGACGATCTCTGCGATTCTACTACGATCAGACTACTAAGACTCTCTACCGACGGACTTATGACGGTCTTCTCTTACGCTGTCTTGCTGGTGATGAAGCAAAACAAGTGTTACGTGAAGCTCACGATGGTGTTTGCGAAGCACATCAACCCGGTCCTAAACTACAAGATCGTATCCGACGTATGGGTTACTATTGGCCCTCTATGGTATCTGATGCCATCGAATATGCAAGAAAATATCGAGCTTGTCAAGTCCATGCAGATTTCATTCACCAACCGTCGAAATTTCTATATCGAACTGCTGCTTTCTGGCCTTTTGAAGCTTGGGGCATGGATATTATAGGTCCTATCAACCCTTCTTCTTCTAGAGGACATCGGTTCATACTAGCAATAACCGATTACTTCTCCAAATGGGCTGAAGCTATACCTCTGGCTGAAGTCAAAACAGCAGCGTCATCAACTTTGTCAAACATCATGTCATCTATAGATTTGGTGTACCGTGAAGGATCATTCACGACAATGGGCCACAGTTCATTAGCCAGAAGTTTACCAGGTTTTGTGATGATCATCGGATTGACAATGTCGCTTCGACAGCTTATAATCCTGCTGCTAATGGTTTAGCTGAAGCATTTAACAAGACTATTATCAAACTCCTTAAGAAGTTTGTATCTACTAACAAACGGAATTGGAATGAGAAACTTGGAGAATGTCTATGGGCCTACCGCACTACGGTCCGTAACCCTACAGGCTGTACACATTTTTCTCTTGTGTATGGTTGTGAAGCAGTTCTACCTTTGGAACTTCAGATCCCATCCCTGCGGATTGCCATTGCCAATGAGCTCACTACAGAGAACAACGACCTTCTTCGACTTCAAGAATTAGAAGCGCTCGACGAAAAATGGTTATTGGCTCAACATCATATTGAGTTATATCAAGCCCGAATCTTAAAAGCTTTTAATCGCAAAGTTAAGGTCAGAGTTTTTCAGAAAGGAGAACTGGTTCTAACCGTCAGACGTCCTATGACCATGACTCATATGAGCAAAGGCAAATTTGACGCGAAGTGGGAAGGTCCATATGTTGTGAGCAAAGTCTTCTCAAATGGAGCCTATCAACTTACAGAGTTGGATGGTCGAGTTGCAATGATGCCTATCAATGGCAAATTCCTTAAAAAGTAATATGTATGAATGTAAAAGAAATTTCTTATAAATACGACAAAACAATTCATAAATAAAATTTTATTTTATTCATCATAAATGGTGTTACAAGATATCATGGACGGGAATCACTATCGTCCTTCTTGAAGACAAGACGAGGACCACTACCGTCCTTTTCAAAAAATGTAATCGATAAAAGAGCTGAGAATATCCTTGCTCGAGCCCACCAGAAATTTGTAAGCGGCCATCCTCATGGCTTCTTCCTCGTCCGTCATTCCTGGTTCAAGTAGGAAGTCCAAGATATCCCTTGGTGGTTTTGGAACAGACGAACCTTCGTCCGCCTCTGTCTGCTTGGGCTGGATCATCTCGATTGGACGTTCCTCAGTGCCCGCTTCAACCTTCGGGGCGACCTTAGCCTTCTTAGATGCATCTCCAGACGACATCTTTATATTGAAGAGTGAAAGTGATCATTCCATCTAAATTTCTATTCTATTTATAGACAGAGATTCGTGAAACAACGAAGCGACACATTCATCTGATGGTTCGCCCATTCATTACATTCATTCGACGGTTCGCCCGTTCATTACATTCATCCAACGGTTCACCCGTTCACTACATTCATCCGACGGTTCGCCCGTTCATTACATTCATCCGACAGTTCACCCGTTCATCCATTCATCCGACGGTTCGCCCGTTCATTACATTTATCCGACGGTTGACCCGTTTATCCATTCATCCGACTGTTCGCCCGTTCATTACATTAATCCGACGGTTCATCCATTCATACATTCATCCGACGGTTCGCCCGTTCATTACATTTATCCGACGGTTCACCCGTTCATCCATTCATCCGACGGTTCACCCGTGTCACGACCCGCACCCACTGTTAGGGTACGAGAACGTAACTACGCCCAGCGTACGTTGCAGTGTCGGCGGTAGAACGCTGTCCTAGGTCAAAATATTTAACAATATAATGCTAAACAGTTTATACTCCCCGAATGGGGGTGACATAGCAGATACAGACTCAATCACATCTAAGGTAGAGCATGATAAGGATATATAAAACATAAAATCCAAAAGAGGTACAACAGAGAGAAATCTATGTGTCTAAGATACACAAATCCATAAATACATCTCAAATCTCCAAACTCAGATACAGTAATCCATAAAGTAAACACAACTCCAGACAATTGAAATAACTATCTAAACAACCTCTAATGTGTCTCCTCTAGGCTAGCAGGCAATCTCCAGGCTATCTGTAAAATTTATCAACAGGTCCAGTCAGGACAGGAGCGAGCACAGTACATCTCAACAGTTCATAGCAGGTTAGAAAATATAATCATGCAGTAAAGTAAGATACATGTACTGAAAGAAATACGGTATGTAAACAGAGAGAGAACTGTAATAGAAATATCTACTATAAATAGAGAACTAACATGTGGCTAGTGAGTCAGAGTACAACATGGACATGTAAATGGCATGGGATGATTCTGATAAGACACTACGGAATGTTTCTGATAAGATACTACTGGTATATTATTCACATGTCCACTTCTACTCTCCCGTACCCCAATCAATACACAAGGATCCAACCAGGTTATGTTATGATTCCATGCAAGGCCCCTGAAGGGTGATACATGGATGTCCCATAAATGGAGATTCTAGGAAACCCAATAAACGGGATAAGGATTCAAGGAAGACTCTGTGATCATGAGAGTACATGTCACAAGTGATCAATGAACCAATGATGCATAGTGATACGCCATGTAAGTGAAACGTACAGAACATGAAGTACCCGATGCTCCCTAAGGATAACATCTCAAGAAGGGATCCATAGAGTACCAATCCGTGTGACCAACGTGACAGTACAAGTAAACTAATTTAATGCAGGAAATAATTCTAAGCAGAATATGAAATGATCAGAGAATGTACTCGCCTGATAACCTGAACAGCTGATAAGTATAGGGGGTCCAACTGAAGCCACAGAGTCCTATTTAAAGCAACACAGGTTACCAGGTGTTCAAGTTGTAATAAATGAATCTCTATAATCAATCTACCTTATCCTAGGTTCTTCTAAGTCAAAACAACTCTAGGTCAACTCCGGTCAATAATTTAGTTAAACTAGGTCAAGTGTTGACTTGCAGTTGACTTTGGATCAACTGGTCAACTCTGGTCAAACAGGGTCCATTCTAGTCTAATTATTAAAGATATAAAGTGTACTCCGTTATTCGTACGTCGAAACTTATGACACGCAAATCGAGATAAGATGGTCAATTGTAAAGTCAATAATCTTATTATAGTGATCCACGTGTCCATCTTATCAATTTCAGCGATCTGAGATCACTAGAATTGACTGAGCTCAGTTTCGTTGTACAAATCCCGAAATACGAACATTATAAGAATTAATTATTAATTAATTATAAAAAGGTTAAAATCAGAGAAATTATCAACAAACATTGTCGGACGATGAAATAAACATCACCAACGTGTCCAGAATGGTCAAATTAGATAAGATAGCCTACCCATCGGTCCAATTTGGACACAAGGGCAAAAAGGTAATTTCGGGTCAAAATGGTATCCGTGTCGGAGCCATTTTGTACCAAAAAACGTGCAAAAAAATAAGTCTATAAAATATAACAAATTATATGTCCACAAAACCAGAATGACGATACGAACCCAACGGTATCTCCAGAATTGGATTCCGTTGATCCGATCTCAATTTGGTCCGTTGACCAGAACTTGGAATTCCGGTTTGCACGGAAATACATGCCGGAGCCAAAGTTCTCAAAACTCAGCAAACTACATGTCAACGTGTCCAGAATGATGATACAAACTCAACGGTATATCCGGAATTGGATTCCGATGAGCCGATCTCAAAATGACCCGTTGACCCGGATATTGGTATCCGACTTGCACCGAAATGCGTACCGGATCCAATGTCCACCAAAACCTATCAAATTATATGTCAACGAGTCCAGAACGACGATACGAACTCAACGGTATATCCGAAATTTGATTCCGATGAGCCGGCATCAAAAAGTCCCGTTGACCCAGAATGTGGGACCCACTTTGTACCGAAAAACGTGTCAGGGCCCACGTTCTCCAAATCTAACAAATTTTATATAAAAATATGCCAGAACGACGCCATGAATCTAATGGTAGTGTCAGAAATGAAATCTGGAGTCCTGTGTTCAAAAATAAAATTTTACAAGTTGGAAATTATGAATTCGGACGGCCAACTTTGGCGTCGAATTCAACCAATCAAACAAGCTCACAATGAAACAAAACTGGAGGGGTAGAAAGAGGGTTATACGTCGCGCCAGAGAGTGAGGCGGCAGACCCAAGGGGGTCTCTAGAGTTCGTCTGCCGTAGGGGAGGCCAGCCACGATGGCGGCGGCCGGCGGTGGAGCTCGCACGCGCGTGGCCAGGGCCGCCCGTGCAACTGCTGATGCGCGCTCGCGCTGTGTGCTCGCGCTGGCCTGCTGCGGCGCGCTCGACGGCGGTGCTCGGTCGGTCTAGGCACGCCGATGGAGTCGGGGGTGGTGGTGGTTCGATTGGTGGTGGCGGCCATGGAGTTGATGGTGGTGGAGGAATGGATGAGGAAGAAGGAGATGGAGGAGGAGGAGGGAAGAAGGTGCTGGTGGGTGGCAGTGATGGCCGGCCGAGCTCGGCCAGGAAGGGGTTGTCGGGCTCGGCCAGGTTGCTCGGGGAGATGCTGGTGTAGTGGTAGTGGTGTTGTTGTAGTTGTTGTTGTTGGTTTTGAAGTTGTGTTGAAAAAAAATAGAAAGGGAGAGAGAGAGAGAGAAAGGATAATTGTGAGAGAGGGAGGAGAGAAAAAAAGCCTTCGCTAGAAGTTAGGGCCGGCCAAGTTGGCTGTGAGGGTTTGTGGGAAATTGATGAGAGCTGGAGGGAAATTGATGGTGAGGATTAAATGAGGGAAATCAATGGCTAGGAATGAATTGTAGGGGAAATTGGCCATTCCTATGGGAATTTAATATCAATAGAATTTCTATTAAATATAAAAAAATAGGTAGAAAGAGTAATTGATATTTTTGGGCAAAAAAATATGAGGGTGTTATGATGGAGAGTAACATGGAGCTGGGCTGGACTCGGTGGAGCCGGATTGGGTCAAAACCGGACATTACGAAATAAATGAATTAAAAATAAGTGTCGATAATCATGGGTAAATAAGTAGCACATAGGGATTCCAATAAATGGGACACAAGTGTAGGACGGGTAGTAGGCTCAATGTGGGCCATGTCCATAATTGGGGCTGACAGGTTTTGGTCGAGATGGTACCCATAAATCAAGTTGGAAGATAAATGTGACTCCGTGGGATGAAATAAAATCGGGTCACGTGTCGAGAAAGTTGTGCGAAGCAAATGGAGCACAAAATGGCGTGTCTGAGTGGGACACGAAGGTCATGGGTGACGAGCGTCTCGAATAGATCATGCATGAGAAGTTGGTTTCAAGAAACTGACTGGTTTTGCGCTCCCAAATTAAAAGTCACGGTAACGTGCTAAAAATGATCAAGGAAAAGAGTGGGAAAATTAATTAATAATCAAATGGTCTAAATCGACCCGAAGTTCTGCGAAGCAAAAAGAGCACAAGGGAACAAGTCTGAGTGGGACACTATATACCATCATGAAGGTAATCATGTCCACTCCAAAACTCGTAAAGAAGATTTCCAGAGTTGAACATCCCTGACACTCCAAATATCAAAGGCACGGAAAAGCACACTTAAGAAAAAATAACAGAATATATTATTTATCGAAACCAATCAATCAGAAAATAAAATAAAATAAATAATAAAAATCAACCCGAAATTCAGGGTGCTCACATCCTACCCACCTTATAAAAATTTCGTCCTCAAAATTAAAATTGTTCATACTCCTCCTAGGTCAAACCCCCACAATCAAAGTCCCAGAACTCAAACAAATCATGTGATTAAAAAGGATGACGTACAGGGTCATGGCATATGGTGGTTGTGAAAGTCTCATCTAGGTATACTAGTCATGCTAAACCAAAACGGTCATAGGGTATCAAAACACACAAGCAATCTAGGGTGCTAAACTAGTAAAGTTACAGAAATAACAAATCATCAAAACTGTAAGACGGTCTACCATCCTATATGAAAACTGGTACTTATCAAAAAAAATAAAATAAAGGTAACTACTAATTATCTATAAAGGGTACAGAAAAATCAAATTCAAAAGTTAAAGGATTGAAAGTCACTTGCATTGAAATCCAATCACAAAATATATACATAGAGAGAGCGTTAGAGAGGGAAAACTAGCATTATGTAATGTTATGTGGTTTGTGTGTGTATAGGTATATGTGAGCAGGTTCATATGGTTAGATAGTAGGCATGTGTGTAGGTAAAATATACATGAAATTGTACATGAGGACTTGGGTTTCAAACAATAGCTATCCAGTTACACTACTCATGGCATATTGGTTAAACAATCTACAATACGCAACTTATTTACTCATAACATGCATGGCTAACCATATACATATATATATATATATATATATATATATATATATATATATATATATAAAATATATATATATATATATATATATATATATATATATATATATATATATATAAAGAGGTAGAGATTTAGTCATGTATCTATATACATTATAACATGTCTGCCTAAGCTCTATATGTATCTATATAGATATATGAACATAACATAGAGGGAAAAGGGTTAGGTTACATGGCAGTGTATACTAAGTTAGGGTGGGTGTGTCCTTGTACAGGGTATAGCTTAGTATTGAAAGGTTAAATCCAGTTTTAGTTCAGCATTTACATACAAAATATGAAAATAAGCTAACATTTAAACCAGTGTAATATTAATACAATGCAGTCTCAGATTTGACAAATTTAACATAACTTAGCCAATTTCTTTAAAAAATAATAAAATCCTGCATGTAACATACATGTGCAGTGATGTAAACAAAACTATTAACATGATATTTATATTTAAATTACGAGTTAAGCTAGAAAAAGCAGAGAACCAGAAATATTAGGGTTTTGAAAATTTAACATCAACAACATATTAATATGTATTCAGATAGGTGGAAATCAAAGTGTAGCATGCATACGTGTCAGGAAAGTGTCCACTATATATATTCATATATATATTCTCATGTCCCAATATAAAAATTCAATTCTACGTTAAGACCAACATTTAGATTCCTACCAAGATTGCAAAGCAGGTTATTGACGTAATCAAGACAGTTATTTAATACAAGAATAATAGCAAGAAAGAAATAACAATAAAATCTGTTTGCTTATTTGTCTTAAAGAAGGAACCCTTTTGAAACCCAGAGCTAAAATATCAATCTAACATGAGGCCTTTAGCAAAATCATCGATTAATTGTATTATGAAAAACTCATAGCAAGAAGTTACACAAGGTTTATAAAAATAGCTAAAGCTACATCCTAAGTTAAATAATAAGAAGCAAAACAAAACAAGACAATTAATAATTTTTTTTTGAAGGACTGCAACAAAAGTAAAGAAAACATGCTCAAAAATATTTAAGGTACAATCTGAAAATCATATGCGTCTATCCAAAATCATGGTACTCTAAATCCTCGTCATACTAGTAAGCAAGGCTACGATAATCACAGAGCCCTTGACTTATGCACATACCTCTAGAATCATGGTATTTAACATTTTCGCGATGCCGCTAGCTCGGCTGCAAAAATCTTAAATTCCCACACCCGAGAAATATATCCAAAGTCAGACTATATGTCCTCACCATACTGGCTAATGTGACTATAGAAGACTAGATTCCAAAACTCAGATGACCTAGCCCATATAATTTCATCTTGACCAAATTTTTTTTAAATTAAATCAACAATGAATACCCAAAAATCAAATTTATCAACGAACATCAAGATTCAAAAATGAAAAAAATCCTTCAAATCATATAACTACAAACTCGGATGCTATAGCTAACGTCAAGATTCAAAATTCAACAATCTTCATCAAAATCAATAAATACAAACTCAAATTCAATAATAATACATCAAAATAAAATTCAACAACAGAAAGTAAAGATAAATCAAATCAAGGGAAAAAGAGTTTTCAAATCGAAGTTAAAATAAGATTCTCAAGGGTCGTCCCAGGAATCTCTCAAAGGATCCTGACTGTGATTGAGTACCTTCAAAAATATATCTTATTCCTACTGCAGGCTGTAGTGGTACTCTAGTTCGAATACCACTACACAAACTCGACCTGCATGGGCCACCACTAAAAATGTGTCATGACCCGCACCCTAGAGTAAGGGCACGAGACGTGGGTACGTCCAGCCTACGCCGTAGTGTCGGCGGTAGAACGCTGTCCTAGGTCACAATATTTAACAATATAATGCTAAACAGTTTATACTCCCCGAATGGGGGTGACATAGCAGATACAGAATGAATCACATCTAAGGTAGAGCATGATAAGGATATATAAAACATAAAATCCAAAAGAGGTACAACAGAGAGAAATCTAAGTGTCTAAGATACAAAAATCCAGAAATACATCTCAAATCTTCAAACTCAGATACAGTAATCCATAAAGTAAACACAACTCCAGACAATTAAAATAACTATCTAAACAACCTCTAATGTGTCTCCTCTAGGCTAGCAGGCAACCTCTAGGCTATCTGTAAAATTTATCAACAGGTCCAGTTAGGACAGGAGCGAGCACAGTACATCTCAACAGTTCATAGCAGGTTAGAAAATATAATCATGCAGTAAAGTAAGATACAGGTACTGAAAGAAATACGGTATCTAAACAGAGAGAGAACTGTAATAGAAATATCTACTATAAATAGAGAACTAACATGTGGCCAGTGAGTCAGAGTACAACATGGACATGTAAATGGCATGGGATGATTCTGATAAGACACTACAGAATGATTCTGATAAGATACTACTGGTGTATTATTCACAAGTCCACTTCTACTCCCCCGTACCCCCAATCAATACACAAGGATCCAACCAGGTTATATTATGATTCCATTCAAGGCCCCCGAAGGGTGATACATGGATATCCCATAAATGGGGATTCTAGGAAACCCAATAAATGGGATAAGGATTCAAGGAAGACTCTGTGATCATGAGAGTACATGTCACAAGTGATCAATGAACTAATGAAGCATAGTGATACGCCATGTAAGTGAAAAGCACAGAACATGAAGTACCCGATGCTCCCTAAGGATAACATCTCAAGAAGGAATCCATATAGTACCAATCCGTGTGACCAACATGACAGTACAAGTAAAGTAATTTAATACAGGAAATAATTCTAAGCAGGATATAAAATGATCAGAGAATGTACTCGCCTGATAACCTGAACAGCTGATAAGTATAGGGGGTCCAACTGAAGCCACATAGTCCTATTTAAAGCAACACAGGTTACAAGGTGTTTAAGTTGTAATAAATGAATCTCTATAATCAATCTATATTATCCTAGGTTCTTCTAAGTCAAAACAACTCTAGGTCAACTCCGGTCAATAATTTAGTCAAACTAGGTCAAGTGTTGACTTATAGTTGACTTTGGGTCAACTGGTCAACTCTGGTCAAACAGGGTCCATTCTAGTCTAATTATTAAAAATATAAAGTGTACTTCGTTATTCGTACGTCGAAACTTACGACACGTAAATCGAGATGAGATGATCAACTGTAAAGTCGATAATCTTATTATAGTGATCCACATGTCCATCTTCTCAATTTCAGCGATGTGAGATCACTGAAATTGACTGAGCTCAGTTTCGTTGTACTAATCCTGAAATACGAACATTATAAGAATTAATTATTAATTAATTATAAAAAAGGTTAAACTCAGAGAAATTATCAACAAACATTGTCGGACGATAAAATAAACATCGCCAACGTGTCCAGCATGGTCAAATTAGCTAGGATAGCCTACCCATCGGTCCAATTTGGACACAAAGGCAAAAAAGGTAATTTCGGGTCAAAACGGTGTCCATGTCAGAGCCATTTTGCATCGAAAAATGTGCAAGGAAACAAGTTAATAAATTATAACAAATTATATGTCCACGAAACCAGAATGACGATACGAACCCAACAATATCTCCAGAATTGGATTCCGTTGACCCGATCTCAATTTGGTCCGTTGACCAGAACTTAGAATTCTGATTTGCACGGAAATACGTACCGGAGCCAAAGTTCTCAAAACTCAGCAAACTACTTGTCAACGAGTCCAGAATGACGATACAAACTCAACAATATATCCGGAATTGGATTCCGATGAGCCGATCTCAAAATGATCCGTTGACCCGGATATTGGTATCTGACTTGCACCGAAATGCGTGCCAGATCCAATGTCCACCAAAACCTAGCAAATTATATGTCAACGAGTCCAGAATGACAATACGAACTCAACGGTATATTCGGAATTAGATTTCGATGAGCCGGCGTCAAAAAGTCCCGTTGACCTAGAATGTGGGACCCACTTTGCACCGAAAAATGTGTCAGGGCCCACGTTCTCCAAATCTAACAAATTTTATATGAAAATATGCCAGAACGACGCCATGAATCTAATGGTGGTGTCAGAAATGAAATCTGGAGTCCCGTTTTCAAAAATAGAATTTTACAAGTTGGAAATTACGAATTCGGACGGCCAACTTTGGCGTCGAATTCAACCAATCAAACAAGCTCACAATGAAATAAAACTGGAGGGGGTAGTAAGAGGGTTATACCAGCTTCGCACAGGAACTAGTAGCACGCCAAAAGGAGCTGCGGTGGAGGAGATACAAGCTGACGAAGTTAGCTCCGCAAAATTGTCCAAATTTAATACAATTTAAACGGTCAACTTGGTGGCCTGTTTTGATGTATCAAACGATTAAAATTAACGGACAAAAATTGACAGGGGAGAAGGTGGATATACCGAGATTGTGACGGAGCAAAGAAATTACCGATCCAACGGTCGGATTCCCGAAAAAACGTGTGCGAAGTCGCTGCGACGGAGCGCCAAAATGGACTTGATTTCGCGCGCGTCACGGCGGGAATTCGTGCGAAACGCACGAATCGCCTATACGTCGCACCGGAGAGGGAGGCGGCAGACCCAGGGGGGTCGCCGGAGTTCGTCCGTCGTGGGGGAGGCCGGCCACGGCGGCGGCGGCCGGCGGTGGCGCTCGCACGCGCGTGGCCAGGGCCGCCCGTGCAACTGCTGATGCGTGCTCGTGCTGGCCTGCTGCGGCGCGCACTGGCCTGCTGCGGCGTGCACTGGCCTGCTGCGGCGTGCTCGACGGCGGTGCTCGGCCGGTCTAGGCACGCCGACGGAGTCGGGGTGGTGGTGGTTCGATTGGTGGTGGCGGCCGTGGAGTTGATGGTGGTGGAGGAATGGATGAGGAAGAAGGAGATAGAGAAGGAGGAGGAAAGAAGGTGCTGGTGGGTGGCGGTGATGGCCGGCCGATCTTGACCAGGAGGGGGTGGTCGGGCTCGGCCAGGTTGCTCGGGGAGATGCTGGTGTAGTGGTGGTGGTGTTGTTGTAGGTGCTGTTGTTGGTTTTGAAGTTGTGTTGAAAAAAATTAGAAAGGGAGAGAGAGAGAGAGAAAGGATAATTGTGAGAGAGGAAGGAGAGAGAAAAAGCCTTCCCTAGAAGTTAGGGCCGGCCAAGTTGGCTGTGAAGGTTTGTGGGAAATTAATGAGAGTTGGAGGGAAATTGATGCTGAGGATTAAATGATGGAAATCAATGGCTAGGAATGAATTTTAGGGGAAATTGGCCATTCCTATGGGAATTTAATATCAATAGAATTTCTATTAAATATAAAAAATAGGTAGAAAGAGTAATTGATATTTTTGGGCAAGAAAATATGAGGGTGTTATGATGAAGAGTAACATGGAGCTGGGCTGGACTCGGTGGAGCCGAATTGGGTCAAAACCGGACATTACGAAATAAATGAATTAAAAATAAGTATCGATAATCATGGATAAATAAGTAGCACATGAAGATTCTAATAAATGGGACACAAGTGTCGGACGGGTAGTAGGCTCAATATTGGCCATATCCATAATTGGGACTGACAGGTTTTGGTCGACAGGATACCCACAAATCAAGTTGGAAGATAAATATGACTCCGTGGGGTGAAATAAAATTGGGTCACAAGTCGGGAAAGTTGTGCGAAGCAAATGGAGCACAAAATGGCATATCTGAGTGGGACACGAAGGTCATGGGTGACGAGCGTCTCGAGTAGATCATGCATGAAAAGTTGGTTTCAAGAAACTGACTGGTCTTGCGCTCCCAAATTAAAAGTCACGGTAACGTGCTAAAAATGATCAAGGAAAAGAGTGGGAAAATTAATTAATAATCAAATGGTCTAAATCGATCCGAAGTTCTACGAAGCAAAAAGGGCACAAGGGAACAAGTCTGAGTGTGACACTATATACCATCATGAAGGTAATCCTGTCCACTCCAAAACTCGTGAAGAAGATTTCCAGAGTTGAACATCCCTGACACTCCAAATATCAAAGGCACGAAAAAGCACACTTAAGGAAAAAATAACAGAATATATTATTTATCGAAACCAATCAATTAGAAAATAAAATATAAAAAAATCAACCCGAAATTCAGGGTGCTCACAACCCGTTCATCCATTCATCCGACGGATCACCCGTTCATTCAATTCCTCTGACGGTTCATCCGTTCATTCCAACGATTCATTTCGTTCATGCATTTTGACAATTCATCCGTTCATTCATATCAGCAACTTGTCATGTATTTGTTACTTTTGATTAAGTTGTCTACTGAAATAATGATATTCAACAAATTATATTCTGCCATGTCCATATTACCTCTGAGCAGATATAATAAATATAATTATTTTCTAAATCAAAAAATATATCATGTCCCGGACCTCTGAATATATTTTTTATCGCTATTATTTATATCTGAATGAGATATGCAATAAATAGTAGAGCCACAAAGAGAATGTCTTTTTATTGATCAAAATTAAAAGGCATTACAAAAAGACATGTCACACAACAGAAGATACAAAAAATCTTCCTATTCAGCTGGTGGGGTCATCAAACTAGCCATCTGCTGCTTTAAAGTTTGAAGTCGCTCCTTCTGAGAATCCATCACCCGCCTTCTAGCTTCCTCCATTCCAGATTTATCATCAAAAGTCGGCAAGATTACTAGTCGGCGGAAGATTTTAGCTTGATGAGTCCTGACATACTCATTTCTTTCGTGGGTCAGAATATCCAGTTGCTGGACTGCAGCTTGATGTTGAGTGGTCTCTTCTTCCATAGCAAGTTGAACAATTCTTAACTCTTCTTGAAGTCGATTGAACTCTGCTTTCAGCTCAGCAACTTTCTTTTCCTTCTTCCCAGCAGCAGATGCTATTATTTCCATCTGGGAGTTATACTCTGAAGACTTGGTAGCAAAAGTGTCCAAGAAAACTTGGAAATCAGCTTTCGTAACTGCAGCCTCTCGAGACATCCTCTCAAACTCAGCATGTACCAAGGGCTCTACCTTCCCCCGATTAAGATCTTTGTAGATCTTAACTGATTCCTCCAGCTCATCCAGTATGTGTTCAAGGTAAGCAGCTTGAGCTTCATCACCCTGACTTTGGATGGCACCGATCAGATAGGAGGTTAGACCTCTAACAGTGATGAAACCAACATCTTCTTTCTCCATTACCCTTTCTACTAAGGGTCCTAATGAATTGAAGAAGAGGTTGGTGAAGGATCTAATTATAAATCTGTTAGTAGCTATGGCACCGGGTGTATCAGCTACTCCCATGGACATTGAAGCAGCAGGTGCCTGTACAGGCGAAAGTTCGGCAGCATGAATTGTAGTCTCTTTGGACAAGGGAGCCATGGTAGAGCTGGTTGCTCTTCCTAGATGTTTCTCTGCGAAATCAAATAAACCCCATCAGTTTGCTGTCATTAGCAATTATCGAAAAGGATCAAAAGTAAGGGCAATCTTACCATTGCTGGGACCAGTGACAAGTTTGTCATCTGCTGACATGGGTTGTAGCCTCGCAGAAGTAGCTTCAGACATTACTGCCTGGCTACTACCCGCTTCAGAACCGCCTGATAAATGACGGCTACTGCTGGCTATCACCTTTATTTGTACTATATCAGTACATATTGGAGGAATCGAAGAAAGTTGAATATCTACATGGATAAAAATTAAGATGTCAGCCATTTAATCCATAAAATAAGGGTATTAATATCAGTCAATACCAATACCTCCTTGATGGGTGACAGTAGCTCTTTCCGGTGCTACTTCTTTAACTGTATTCTTCTCTGGGGATGCATGTACATCAGCATCCTCTTCTGGATTCAGAGTGTCATCAACAGCCTCTGCTGATGTATCTTCATCACTTGCACTCTCTTCTCGTGCTTCTTCACTATCAGTTGCGGCAACTGGATCTACATCATCGTGGAAGCCAAAGTCACAGTCGTCTAGTGCCTCAATCATTAACTTATCTTCTTCGGCACATAGTGATCGAGGAGAAGTTGGAAGATGGGCGATTTCTGTTGCAAGTGTTGGAGATTACAGTGCTTCGGGAGATGTTTCTGGCTTATTTGACTTCGCAGCCTCATCTGTTGTCTCCACGATTTCCTTTCTGGTCTCTACAAACTTGTCCCTCTTCTCTGGACTGAAAGCTTCCTGCCTGGATTCAAAGGCAGGTGTAGGAGACGATATCATGACTCCGGCGACAGCACTGGTCACGACCGATGATAGGATAGGTCTTGGAGGAGTGGCCACTTTCCTCCTGAAAACTATCTTTTTTCTGCGTAAAGGTCTCTCCGGACTCTCTACATCTACAACATCTACTTGCCTTTGAAGAGAGGTCAGAGTCGTCGCCTCTTCTCTCTGAGTCGACTCAGTATGCTGTCGAGATTGCGACCGGGTAATGACCTTTTCTGAAGATTCTAAGACAATCTTCCTCTTAGAAACTGGAAAAGAAGGTTCTTTCGCCTTTCTTTTCTTCCTTTCCTTGATTGGAGATCTGACGACCTTCAAAAGATGCATAGCGGCTCGTTGACTTCTTCGGGGAAGTTGGCTTCCCTCGAAGCTTCCAACGGTGAATCAACTGGCTCATCCCCTTCATCATTACCAGGAGCCAACACAACAGATGCTCCCTTCTTTAATCGGGCCGCAGTTGTAAAACTGTCTACTAGACTGAAGTTCTCAGCAAAAGTATTTACTGATGTATAAAAGAGTGAATATGTATACAGCATACGAGGACCATGATCGCTCCTTAGCGGCATCGAGAACGTCGTCCTCATGTCCCGAGCATTATAGTAAGCCCAAGCCCAGGCTCCATCGATCAGATAACCTTTTTCCTGTAGGTACGTTATGGCGTTGCCTACATGGAACTGGTCATAGCCGAATTGGCGTACAAAACGGCTAGGGAGATAAGGCTCCAGATAGCATTCATCTTCAAACCGGTACACCAAGTGAGATGGCCAGATCATCTTCAACCAGTCGAAAATTGTGTGGCCAAGAGGCTGTGCCCTCCCAGAGTCGACAAGGTTGGTGGACATATGCTCGTAGCCAGCTGGAGGGGGAACATAATAGAAGTTCCATCCCTTTTCAAAATTCATAGCGCGCCTTCAATCTCTTAAAGTGGTATATATCCACTTGCTTTTGGAGAATCTCCTCAAAAAGCTGTCGCTCACCGCCCCCATATCGGGGTTCATCAGTGAAGGATAGTGCAGAAGCAGCCATTCCAACAGATATGTGTATGGTAGCTCCAGCCGAGGAAAGCTTCCTTTCTCGCCCTTTCCTCGAAGCATTTGATCGACAAAAAGGCGGAGGCCAGCATTCACTCTGCAAGTCATCGCTGACAATAGATCCATCCGGTAGCCAAAGACTAAGCAGATAGCAGCAAATAGTACGCCTTGATAAAAGTGATCGACGATGCTGGCTCCAGAAATGACGTATCGTCGAAGCCAATAAGTAAGAAAACCCGCCAGCTGGGCTTCCTTCGACATGGGCCTGTAGCCCAGCCTCATGTAGCTTTCAATAATGTCTCCTTTCTTGAAAGAAGGACATTAAAGATCATCCTTGATCTTGATATCCATATCTTTGCTCTCTTCCATCAACCCTATCACTTCGCTGTTGCTAAGTGGTCTGAAGAAAGTGGGTTTGCAGTTATCGTGCTCCTTGGTCTTCTTCTCAATGATATGGTTGAGAAAGAGATACGTCAACCATTTGGTTGAGTAGCAGGTACCGGATGTACCACTCTTGTAGTACAAGAAACGGATCTTGTAGTGGCATAGCAGTTCTTCAAGGACAGCCACCATGTCAGCATTCTCTTGGTATAATTTGTCCAACTCATCATTGGTCGGGACAAATTCTTCATAGGGGATATCCCCTATTGGCAGGCTGAGATGTACTTCATCTCGTGTAAAGCCAATCCGATCTCTCCGTATGGTGTCATAAAAGTCCCAATTCTATAGTTGTATCTCTCCGCCAATGCAAGGAATAGATGCGGATTAGGCGGGAAACCATAAACGGTGGCGTACACCGCTTGGTACAGCTCAATCTCCTTGAGCCGGTCTTCAAATTGAGCTAATATCCAATTGGCTATACAGCTCCACCTCTTGTTATCTGGATTCACAAGACCTGTTAGCCGAAGATCTTGATCCGAATACCTTCCTTCAACCTTCGCAAACTCATTTACGAATATCGGAGTTCTGACTGGTAGCAGCAGGGAAGAGTTTTCCGATGGGATGCAACCGGGTTTCAGTCCTCTGAGTAGGGAGTTGTGACGCTCAGAGGAACTGTAGAACATGTCTTTCCTGTTTGGCCCCTTCTTCACACAGATATTCCCCGTTCGAGCTTGCTGAAGTGGAGTTATATCCCATTCCATCCTTCTGGGATAGCTCGCAAAAGCATAGCGAGACAGGAAAAGGCATCTGGAAATCTCCGATAGAAGTATCATCTTCTCGCCTCTTTGAAAAAGTCTCTGTTCCATACGAGGTCTAGGCTGAGAGTTCTTGTCAAAAGCCTCACCGAACAGGAATAATGGCTTCTTATGAGTAACTGTATCTGCAGTTTGGAGTGGTTATCCATTCATTAAATACAGCAGAGATTTATTATCTTGTGCCATCAGGATGGCTTGCCGAGATGACGGTAAGGCATATTGAGGATATGTCACATGGAAAAGATCCTCCTTGAACTCAGGTTCAGCCAAAGATCCTGTAAAGACCTCATAATTAGAATCTTCCCTGAGGTTAACTGCATCAAAAAAAAGATAAAGATCAGTACATGCAAGATCACAAAGTTTCTTTAAAAAGAGTTCATCAAATTGCGCTATGTGCAAAGCATCAGATTGCGCCAATGCAGCCCACACGCTCAAAGTATCCAGTTGCGCCAACATATCCACTTGTGCAAGATATCAGGTTGCGCTAACCCACTTGCGCAAGGCATCAGTTTGCGCTGGCTCAACCGACTTGTGCAAATCGATGGATTGTGCCGAACATCTGCCAGCACTTTCCAACCAATTGCACAAGAATATAGTTTTCATAAAAATAAAAACTATTATGTGTGCAACCAAAACCCTAAACAGGGCGGCGCAATACCATCAATCTCTAAAAAGAGAGAGGTATGAAGGTTCGAAAATGTCAAGAACCCTAAAAAGGGTTTCGATCGAGTTTGTCATCTACCTTACAGTGCTGGGTGGCCAATTTCATGACGAGAGATTCGAGGTGCAACCCGAGTCGAAGGCTCGGCGGGGGCCTTGTCCTTCTCGTGGCAGTTCGCTTAGGAGCCATTAACGTCGACGGCGAGAGAAATGAGAAGTAGTCGGAGTAGGAGGGAAGCTTTTATCTCTTCAGAAAATCGAAAGCAAGTAAAGGTTGACAGAATGAGAATGGAAACCATTTATAGTTTTCAGAAGTATAACAGTCACCTCAGATTGTGCCACAAAAGTCAGAGCTGATTCCTCCAAATGTGCAGTCAAAGCGCTACTTGCACAACTTGATTTTAAATTCAAAATTCAAAGTATTTCAAAATTTTGAATATTTTCAAATTTTGAAAACTTTGAAGGGGGTCTTGTAGGTCCTAAAAATCAAGTTGTACCCATCAAAAAAGCAATAAAAATCAAATGGCGCACCCTTCAAATAAACTGTACAGGAGACAGATTGCGCAACAAATCAACTGCGCGAGGCTGAACCGCGCTAACATCCAGGCGCGCTATCCTGACGTGGCAACGTCATCATTACCTGACAAAAATTCGATCTTCTGACAGCTGATAGCCCGATAAACGAGGAGTCCTTTCGTTTCTTGTGTAGCACAGCGCTCGAGGACAGCTGTACAGCTAGCGCAATCTGCCAGCCCAACTAAAGCGCAGTCTGCCAGATCTTCTTCAGCGCAGTTCGATCCCAGCGCAGTCTGAAGCTAGCGCAATTCAAGCGACAATCCATCAAGATAACTGACATTTTATACGTGGCCTACATGCCATCAATTGTTCACCACGTGGCAACCGTCTGTACACAACCATGCGCATTTCAATCAAACAATGCCACGCGTCTAATACAGTTGAGCCACGATCGAGTAACTGCCAGCACTGTTTGCTGTTTGCGCAGTCCAATGCCTGCACAATCCAGAAATAACTACTAATTAGTTATTTTCCAGAACTCTATAAATAGAGTTTCAAGTCCTTCATTATAAAGATCAGATCATTCAAGATCATCAGGGAGATCAGGAGTTCTTGTCCAAGTGCTGCTGCATTTTTCAGAGGCTATCGTCTTCACAGTTCACATCGTCTAAGGGATAAAGCGATCGTCTTCAGATCAGATTCCTATAGTTGTACTTTTCTAGAATTTAATTGTAATCTTCTTACAAAGTTTGTGAAATAAAAAGAACTTTTGTTTTTGCAAACATAATCCAGTCAGACCAATTTTATGACTTCAAACCAATCTCTCAAATCTCAAGGGATACTGGAACACATATATATCCTGATAAATTTTCTTGATTCCAGAAGAACATACATCAACATCTTTTTCTATCTTGACTAGAACTTTAGAACTCGTTTGAATTTTTAGGAAACTTCTTTGAAATTCTTATGGACAAAGTTGAGAAAATATTCAGTGACCTAATATGGCTTCGCACATTTGCGTTGTAGTCATTTGTCTGAATTATGGAAACTGTGAGTTTACTGCAGCTAGTTGCGCACTGGCGGGGCATAGACTCTAAGTTGAAGTGATTCAAGTGTTGATAGGTTTTTGGATATTATTGAGGCTACGTCCTAAATGCATCAAATTTGTCTCCTATGTTGTTCAGCCAGGAATGGATAAAGTTGATAGAATACTCGAAAATCTATTTCTATCCAAGTTGTGGAGCCAAATTTTACTGCAGTCAGGTGCACTCTGGCGAGGCATGAATTTGAGGCAAAGTGACTTCGGATATATTTGGGTTTTCGAATATTATTAAAACTATATTCATAATATGGTTGTCTTTTCTGCACCATCAAATTATTCTCACTGTTGTCTGAATAAAGGATTTATATTTTTTTAATGGCTTTCTATTTCCAGTAATCTCTTATCACAGCCAGAAAGGATCTATTTTCTATAAAAAAAATTGTACTTGATTTTTCCTAGAACTATTTAGGACCATATCACGGATCAACTTAAAGAACTTCTAAGGATTTACTATGACGAGTGAATATTATAAACTTTGACGTAGTCAGTTTTGGAAGAATGGCGGATAATTGGAAATTGATGTCTGTAAAATAACTTGATCGAGAGAAATACTTGAAATCTGAAATACATTTGGTATACGAGTTAAATACAACGATGAATGAAAATTGATTTAGATGATTTATGTTCTAAAATATATTAGTTTCAATACCTTGGCAGATATCTTAGTTTTATGTAGATACCGAAGGTTCAGCTAGTTAGAAACTGGTTTAAGATAGTTATCTTGTAAGTCTTTTTCCTGCATATCATATCTTCGGATCGTTGAAATAGTGGAACAATATTGTTTCTATCCCCTTTGATCATCACTCGACCCTCAGTGAAAATATCTTACTCGATTACATTCCTATCATAGATATATTGTTCTAATCATCCTCACTATCCTCCCATCATACAACTTGTTGAGTTCTCCTTAGTCACGAACCTTTATATCACATTCCAAATTGATTTGGAATTTTTTTAGTCCCTCATCTGAGAAAATTCTATTATTTTCTGTCTTTTCAATAAACGATTGACGTTCGTTTCTTTCTTGTATTTTCTGTTTCACGAGACCTCATTTGATTGTTACTATTTTAAGATCATTTAATTAATTTTACTCGTGCTAAAATGATTTTGATCACAACAATATTTCAATTCTATCTCAGATCATATCTAGATAATTCGGATCGTGCCTATATTTTATCATTGTAACTAGAGATCATGCCTAGAATCCGATCGTGCCTGATGATTTAAATTCCGTTTTTGATCGAGGTAAGTGATTTTGATTGTACCCTGGCCATTATCTTTGAAATTTCGAGGACGAAATTTTTTAAGGAGGAAAGGTTGTGAAACCCGCATTTCTGATTTATTGGATTAATTAGACTTAATTGCATTTTTGGTAAATTATTGAATTTTCTTTTGTCGCAATATTTAAATATACACTTTGTTAAATTAAATCATATTATATTTATTATTATTATATTGTGGGTTCAAAATTATTTTCAAAATAACAACTGGGATTTTGTTTGCGAGACCCGAGCCTGGACCAGTTCGAACCCGAACCCAATTAGGATTTTAAATTAATGTTTTTGGTTAAATATACATAATGATTTTTATGGTGGGCTTTATTCTTTCTAATAACAATATTGTCATTAAAATAAACTGAATATCCATCCTTAACTAACATAGAAACAGAAACTAAATTCCTTCTAAGTGAAGGTACATAAAGACAATCTCTCAATGTCAAAGACTTATTTCTACCAAAAGATAAAGTAACATCTCCTAATGCAATGACCGATACTTTTGTAGCATCACCCATGAACAAGCATATCTCTCCATCACTGAGCCATCTGGTTTCTTGGAACCCCTGCAATGTATTGCAGACATGATTAGTGGCTCCTGTATCTACACACCAGGTGCCGGTAGATAATACCGCTAAACATGTTTCAACTACTAGTAAATGAGATATACCTTCATTGTTCCCTTGTTTGAGAAGTGGATAATCAGTCTTTCAATGTCCTGACCTTTTGCACTTGAAACATTTGCCTTTCGACTTTTTCACCGTGCCTTGAGGTCCCATGCCCTTCTTTGCTGAGTTTGCCAGTTTTTGAATGTTATTCTTCTTCTTACCGCCTTTTGGCTTAGAAGTAGAAGCCTTTTCAGAAACAAAAACATGACTGTAGAAGCATGTAATTTCATGAACGAAAATCCTATGCGCCTAACATTACATGCACCAGGGAGCTCAAATGAAGTACTTGGCATAAGCAAACAGCAAAAGCATAGACATTAAAAGAAGATTTTTATTTCATATAAAAGTCTATTACATGTCTAAATTACAAAGAAGAATTTCTACAAAGAAAAGACCCTAAGTCTACAGCTAGGCGCAGCAACCGCCATGCGCTCTCAGTCAGGCGCATCTCCTCAGCGTCTCAGTCAGGCGCATCTCTTCAGCGTTTCAGTCAGGCGCATCTCTTCAGCGTCTCAGTCAGGCGCATCCCATCAGCAGCTCAGTCCTGTGCATCCCTTCAGCGTCATGCGCATCATGAAGTCTCAGCATATGCGCCTTACTTCGACCCGATCAAATGCTTCGACTAATGAATCATTTATTGAGCAGAACAAGGGTGTACGATCAACCCCACCCTAGTAGGAGGAAGAGCTCTCCTTTGCGGCAAAAGAAGGCTTTCAACACAACCAGAATGGGCAATACCCACTCTGACAGAAGAAAGAGCCTCCAAAGCCCAAGGAAGGTGATCGGGGCACCGCAATTTCGATCTGCGGCTCTTCCAGCATAACAGAGACAAGGCTCGAGCATCCCGATCTTCGGATGCGACAGGCACCTTTCGTCTACCTCAGAAGCCCTCGACTCCGACTTTTGGATGTAACAGTCACCTTCAAGTGCATGAACGAAGACAAGTCGTCGCATCTTCACCCTCGGGAGCATCTCGTCAACAGAATGTGCTCGAGCAAACAAGTTTATTTTGGGAGGATGTGAGAGAACGAGAGGCAAACTCTCTCCTTGCCACTATTTATAGGCCGGGCAAATCAAATCCATGCGCCAAGTGACGGGCTCTCCGAATTCCGTGCAATGAACTTGCATTTATGGTGATGAACCTGATGCTTCGAATTCGGCCAAGTCAAAAACGGTTATTTAAAGCACTTGAAGAACATAACAGTCGGACCAATAAAGGTACGTCATGCAAACGGATGCGCCAGCCAGACACCGCGTATCGTGTAGACGCGCCCGTTCCAAAGCGCCCCATAAGGATGCGCCCAACAAAGCACAGATCCATGCGTCCTAATCAACATGGACCCATGCGTCCATTTCGGCTCGTCACCCATCAAACAATTAATGCTCAAGAGATAGAGTTGGCAGCACGTCCCCCAAGGACTGAACACTTAACAGCTTTTTTAGAAGATGAAGCATCGCTGACGTCAGCATCATCATTTACTTTCTTCCAGCGGTTACAAGCCAGGTGGCCGCCCCACCATTTTGTATGCGCCTTCGTAGCCATGCGCCCAAATCTCTGTATGCACCTCAAAAGCCATGCGTCTTAGACTTTTCTCTGATCCCTAAAGACAGAGGTCAAGTCACTACTGAAGCCCCGCATTTGCCTCAAAACCTATGTGCCCAGACTGGTTCATGACTCCTAAAGGTTACAGGACAAAGTCTACTCATGCGCCCAATCCTAGGCACATCCTGTCAGATTACTCTTCACCAAATCCGAGATCTTTGAGCAACGGATACGTGCCACGTGTCTTTTGATTCAGCTCAGCCGATAAAGGGGTGCTAATCACCCAAGATCTCAGCAACCGAAAGATCTTCTCCATTGCTACGTGTCAGCTCTGCCGTAGCCCACAAATGCAACAATAAGAGTTCAACTCCTCAATCCGAGCGCGCCGCCCATGCGCCTCCATCAGCAATTACCACGTGGCATCCCCACAAACTGGCGTATCCTACATATGTGCATATGAGCAGCCAACCCGCTGCTTATTAATAGAAGGATCATTCCCTCTAACATACGCACACAGAGATACACAGAGTCTGTCAGAGATCAAGACACACAGTCAACCAAAGCATCGGAGTTTACTCCCAGAGATCGGAAGAGACACTCAACGCCTTCTTCCTCTCCGTAAGCTCCAGCACCTAGAGCAACTCAGACCTTCAGAGAACCGAAAACCGTCGTCAGATCATCAACGGAGTCAACCCATTACCACTCGCTCCATCGGCACAAAGGACCCAGATAAACAAAAGTATACTCCTAGGACTACATCTAAGTCCTATATTATAACATTGTTCTGTTTGTATTGAAATTGCATCAAAAGATTTTAATGACAAACAAGCTGGCAACTCTGCTGGAGAACTCTTTCTCCTCCACCGAGAAAGCTGTATCGCAATCCGACGACATGAAGGTGGGCACCTTCCACAAGATGCTGGTCGTACGCCTCAATCAACAGGCGTATAAGGAGTTCATCTCTGAAGGCAGCGCAAGTCCTTCGAAGCGGCTGCCAAAGCCAAAAAAGACTCGCCAAGTCTGGGTAAGCAAGGTCGATGCCTCTGGCACCACCACCGAAGGGGATGCGCCGGTGCAGCCTACCCTTCCTGCTGACATCCTCAGCAACCAAGATGCACCCACCGTCGTAGCGTATCTCTCGAGGAAACGTGGGGCCGACCACATTCCCGAACCATCTTCCTCTCAGACGAAGAAGATGCGCCGACGGAGCAAAGGCGCAGCTAATTTCCTGCACAGTAACTCTGATGCGCCACAGAAGGTCTTTGTCTTTGACAGACTCACTCACTGTCGTAGCGAGGGGAATTTGGACTCTGAGTACTATGCACCCCAGCGGGCTGGTACGAAGACGTCCAAGGCGGCACGGGCCATGCGCCTCAAACATGCTATGCCAGCGGCAAACCAGAAGCATGTGCTCACGATCATGCGCGCTGCTAATGGTAAGCTGTATAAGGTCAACTCGGGTGCTTCTGTGCCAGAAATGAGCCAACCTTCAAAGTCCTTGTCTCACTTGGGTGCATCTGCTATGTTCGCAACCAAGTCGAGTAAGGTAAATCCTGTGGTCTTGAACTCTCGCGCCTCCATTTGTTGTGCATCTGAGGTTCGTTCAAGTCACTTTAAATGTTGTGCCCCCACTACTAATCTGAGCGCATGTTTTGCGTTGGATCAGGGGGCGCAACATTTACTTGACCACCCCGGCGCTTGGCCTTGCCATACGCCTGATGGGGGTACGAAGGTGGCACTCTCCTCCAATAATCTGCATAACGTGATCACTCACAAAATACCGATCAAGAGAGTCAACTGACAAGCACAATGCGCTCTTCACAGGGCACATCTGTGCCGTAGTCACCATCAACTGTTGTTGCAAGATAGCGGTCCCACCAAGGCAGTCGGTGTTCCAGCGACTGCAATCATCAACACCTCTCCAACATCGCCTCGAGAAGAAGGTGTCCGCTGAAATAGAGCCAGAACTACAGGTTGCTTCTTGTAACACAGTCTATAACTCCCCATCAATTCGGAAGGTGACTAGCAGCTCCTCGGCTTTGTCTTCATCCAAGAACCGGCCGAGGAAGACCAAGACAATTATCACGTTCTCAGGAGTGTTTGAAGGCACTCGGGGGAGAAAGAAAATCTCAGAAGAAGCTGGGGGTAGTCAAGCCCCTGTAGATCTTCATCCTGGAGACGAAGTCAGCCTCCCAGACGTAGCTGGGGGTAGTCAAGCCCCTGAGGATCTGCATCCCGAAGACGAAGAACTCCTCCAAGACAAAACTGGAGGTAGTCAGACCCTTGCTGATACTTCCCCCGAAGACAAAGGTGATCTCCAGAACATAGCTGGGGGTAGCCAAGATGAAGCTCAGGGGAAAGTTCCTCTTCTACAAGAGAGCGAGGCCGAAAGCGAAGCCTCAACCGATCCATCCACTTATAGTCGTGTCATGACGGTGTACATGACGAAAGCTAGTGATACGGAGTCAGATGCGTCGCCAGCAGATCTCGTCCAGCGCATGGATACCTTGGAGGGAGGACTCAAAACCCTCTCTGCCTCCATGCAAATACTGACTCAAGCAGTGTTTGAGATACGATCAGCTTTGGCCAGGGCACCATCTGCCGGTCCTGACCCAGGGGCCAATAGAGAATCAAGTGTACCCCTTCAACGGGTATCCTTGGATATAGATTACCGCGAGGCACCTCGGACGTCGGAGCCGTCAAATGCTCAACTCTAGGCTGTACCACCATCTTCGACTCCCAGCTCCACAGAAGACATGATGGAGATGATCAGGGACTTACGAGAGCGCTTCGAGTCGAAGAATAGACAGAAGGAGCGCCAGAAGATGGAGATCCCACAACCATACCCCCTAGAATAGAGCAAAGTGGTTTATCCTTCCAATTATAAACCATAAACATTGACACCATACGACGGGAAGGACTCTCCACGCCATTATCTGACGTACTTCCAGTCTCAAACGGGACATCTCCCAAAGGAAGATGCGCTACTCACCAGCATATTTGTTGGGGCACTGAAAGGAGTGGCTTACGACTGGTACTGCAGTCTCCCCGACAACTCCATATCTTCCTTCGACGACTTAACACGTATCTTCCTCGATCGTTTCTACGACGGAGGGAAGGACATGACAATGGCGTCCCTCATAGAGATACGTCAGAAGGAGAAGGAAACAGTTCGAGCATTCATCGAACGGTTCCGACAAGCCTGCTTCAGACTGCCCCCGGGTATGCCAGAACATGCACTCCTCAACTTCCTGCAACACGAACATGCTGCCTGCGATCAAACTCTTGCTCAACTCCACTCCTCCTTCCGACTGGAGTTCCTTGATCATCGAGGCCGAAGCAGCAGAAAAGAAGGCGTTTAATGCTCGTCTTCTGGGAGTCAGTTTCCCTACCTTTGAGGACAAAGAAAAATGGCCTGCAGCCAACAACCCTGGATGAGAGACGAAGGGAAAGCAGGCGTTGACTGTCAATGCCTCCAAAGGTGCATCAGCACCCACTGAGAAGCCTCCACTTGCACCAAGGCCAAAGGAGGTTTATTCTTTTAATGATGAAGACACCCTGCAGCTCTTCGAGATATTGATGTAGGGTGACAAGATCAAGTTGCCGGACCCGAAGCGTCCCGACGAGGTTGGGAAGTGGATAATCCGAGGTACTGTCACTACCATCGGTTTGTCGGACATCCAACTAAGGACTGCTACATCCTTAAGAACTATATCCAGCGCATGATCAATGGGGATGTCATCTCCATCGACTACGAAAAGAAAACGGTCTCGGCCAACCTGGTATCGCTTCAATTTGGCACCTTGCCGCCAACCACCGCACAAGATGGCGTCGTCTCCATCCCAAAGGCGACAATGGAGGTGGTCAATCTGCCACCTACTCGTGACAACGTGAGTGGACCCATCCCACTCACCACATCTCGAGGAGAGATCTTATGGGTTTACCCCGATCTCGTCTCCGAGGTTACTCAACCGGAGGTACGCTCTGCCTCCAAAACCAAGGACAAGAAGATCAAGTCTTGCCGCATGGTCTCTTCCTCCGCAGAAGAGGCTCTTCCCGTACAAACCCGTTCGCAGCTGAACGTCCAACCCGATGAAGCTGCCGTTGTGGTGGTGCCTCCCTGCACTACCTCTGCTGCCGAAGAAGGAGGTCCAACCAAGCCTCCAGCGGCCAATAAACAGAAGCATGTAGAGGCCCGTTTCGACAAGCCTTTGCGAAAGAAGAATGCTTCGGGGCTAGCCAAGCCCCATAACTTCGACATACTGGCACAACTTGCCAGTACTCCTGCCCGTCTATCCCTGTTTGAGCTTCTTCGTCTTTCCAAGGACACTCGTGAAGCTCTCTGTGAAGCCCTGAAGGATGCTGAATCCTTCATCAGTCAGGTCAAGCAGCCTGAGGATATCCCGACCATATGTGCGCACTGTCATTGTGCGGATGAAGTTATCCCCAACATAACTTTCACCCAACAAGACATGTTGCTCAAGCACAACCGACACAATAGGCCACTGTATTATACAGGGTATGTCGGTTCCGTCAAGGTGAAGCGAATTCAGATCGATCCAGGATCTTTTCTCAGCATCATCCCGAAGACGCTACTCTCAACACTCAATGTACCGTCTGGCGCCTTCCAACACTACAATCAGCGATTTCAATGCTAGCAAAAGTGAACCGCTGGAAAAAATACGGCTGAAATGTCATATCGGTAACCTCCGAACCGAGGTGACTTGCTATGTCGTGGACGCTGACGTCAACTACAACCTCCTATTGGGTCATCCGTGGCTGCATGAGTACATGGTGGTGCCATCTACACTCCACCAATGTATGAAGTATGTGTCCACCAACGACATCATTCGGACAGAGTTCGCGGACATTGACCCTTTCAAGGGGGTCGAAGCCTACTTCACTGATTTGACCCTGTACAAGTCGCCCGATGAAGGGGAAGCCAACGTTGCTGACGATGAAGCAGAAATGGCAGCAAAGCCGGACATCGAGCCTGAGATGATTCTCGACGCTCCTTTGAAAATTCGACTCAAAGGGAAGCCGCCTCAGACGCTGCCTCCCATAACCATCAAGCTACCTGGAAAAGCACCAACTTTTCTAGGTAGAACACCTACTGAAGCTCCCTTGAAGATATGGTTCAAGGGAAAGCCGCCTCAAACATCGGCTCTCCTTGTGGCAAAACTACAGGGGAAGGCACCAATCGCTGAAGGCGCAGTTGAGGCACCTCTGAAGGTCCGTCTTAAAGGCAAGCCTCCGCAATCATCCATCTCATCCAAGCTGCCGGAGAAGGCCCACATAGCCCTCTCGGACTCTAAGGTCAAAGCTGCGGTAGACTTTTCCGATCCAACCCCAGTACTCACAGATGAAGAGCTAGGAGAATACACATCTGATGATGTAGATGCACCCTCTCTGGACAATGTAATCCCGCAGGATAAAATCTTGTGTTTCACCAATAATAGAGTGTCTTTTAATTATTCTAGTCTTCCACATTGGAATGCCATGTATGTAGGCCTTAAAAATGAAAGTCACGCTGATTTGTTCAGAACAGAGTCTCAAAGTCACGCTGAGTTGATCAGAACAAAGTCTCAAAGTCACCCTGAGTTGATCAAGACAAATGTTTAAAAATTACGCTAGAGACAGCTCATCATTTATCAGAAATGTCATTATGACTGACAGCACGACAGTCGAAGAATGTCTCCTCGTATGCCACGTTTGCACGGAACTCGAGAGATCACAGCCGATTATTGCGTGACTTTTGAAATCTTCTTCAACAAGACTCAGCCTTCATCAAGTTGGCGTAGCAAAAGAGTTTCTTGTCATTTAATGCGACTGACAAGGTAATCACTGTCAGAGATTTTATGTCAGTCGAGGTACATCGAATCAAGACAGCTGGCAGTCCTGCCTCAAGTTTGCGTATATTTTGAGCCTTCTGGCTCAAGTCTGCGTGTATTTTGAACTTCTATGTTCCTTCATCAAGTTTGCGTAGATTTTGAAGCTTTTTGCCCTAAGTCTGAGTGGATTCTGAAGCTTCCTGTCCCAAGTTTGCGTGGATTTTGAAGCTTTCTGACCCAAGTCTGCGTAGATTTCGTCCTCAACGAGCCTGCATGGATATCATCAAATTAGAGTACGTGGCAGCCATGCCACTGATCTCTCGCTTGCGTGTCCTGTAACTTGCACACGACTCATGCATGATTGCCATGTGTCCAACAGTTACAGGCCACGTCCAGTAACTGCTCACAACCTTGCGTATGTTAGATCCTGCGTGATTTTCAACTATGCACAGGCTGTGAAGACAGTTATCCTTTCAGTTATTTTTGACTCTATAAATAGAGTTCTTTTCTCATTCATTGTACAGATACATAGATATCTAAATTGCTGTCAAAATTTTGAGAGATTTTCTTCTTCGCATCGTCCAAGGGATAAAGCGATCGTCTTCTAGATCGGATTCCTACAGTTGTAATTTTCCCAGAAACACAATAAATAAAGTGAATTTATTTATGGAAAACAAATTGGCGACTCTGCTGGGGAAAACCATCTCCTCTTCTGAGATGGCAACAACTCAATGCGACACTTCGTCAGTCGGCTCGACGAAGAAGGTGATATCGATCCAATTCGATCAACTCGCCTACGAAGAAATGCAGCGGGCTAAGGGTGGCAAGCCCATGTCAGCCTCCATCACTACTGCCAAGTCGAAGGGACGATCTGTCTACGTCCCTAAGAATCAGTTGGCAACCAATGGTGAAGTTTCTGCCACAGTGTCTACTCCTAACACTGGCAAAGAGTCTACTGCAAGCACGCACACTCTTGTGTGTTCGAAGACGACAGCAATCAAAAGTCACGCTGGCAGCACTGGCTCCTTAGCCAAGCCTGTTCCAGCGTGCAATCTTAATTCCAAAAGTCACGCTGGCCGCACTGGCTCCTTAGCCAAGCCTGTTCCAGCGTGTATTTTTAAATTCAAAAGTCACGCTGGCAACACTGGCTCCTTAGCCAAATCTTTTCCAGCGTGTATTTCACCAAAATTTGGCTCTTTAGCCAAAACTTTATACACTGACAATACTGGCTCCTTAGCCAAATTGTCACCAGCATACTCTGAGAAGAATAGCTCTTTAGCTATCTCTTCTTCTTTGCCAAGTTCTACTAGAACTGGGGGTGGTCTTGCTAAAACTCCTCTACACAAAGTCTTTCGAAAAGAAATAACTCTTTAGTGGTTTCTTCTGCTCCTGTAGTTTTTACTTCAGGAACAGCTTTGACTGACAATTTTGTTAGTCAAAGAAAAGGAGATGGTCTTTTGACTACTCTTCCTTCTGGACATTCTATGTCTCAAAACTTGAATAAGTCTAAGAAGAAACATTTCTTAATGTCTTCTTCTACGACTTCTTCGAATTGGGCACAGAATTTGTCTATAAAAGAAGGTCTGTTACCAACTCCTAATCAAGGGGATGGTTCAACTCTTCCTTCTCTGCAAATATCCAGATCAATGGAAGAAAAACTCCAAGTTTCAAAAACCAATGTGTTACCTCCAACTGATCTAAGAGCAAAACTTGATCAAATCCGTTTAGGAAGCACTTCTGGTGTCAAAAAACCATACCAATCGGGAACAAAAGCAAGAGATCCAGATGCAGAGTATGCTAAAAATTATGTGGCTCACATTAATCACTCTCTATATAACCAAGAGCCATCAAGACCCAAGAACCAAAAATATATTCCTAAATATGCACAAAAAATGTTCTCTGATGTACCTCAATCTTCACAGACAGATCTACGAGAACATCTTCAACAGAAGGGAAGGAATAATTCTGTGTCAATGGACCATGCTGAATGTGACTTCCAACCAAGAGTCATAATTCAATGCAGATGTCAATCAATGGATCAGGACCATATTGATCATGAATGTGACTTCCAGTCGAGAGTCACAATGTAATACAGATGTCAAACTAAACGATAATCTATCTTCAATCGGATTCAGTGTGAACCTATGCCTGATGAAGATGAACCTCTGTATGCTTCTGTCAACATGACCTCTCGGGATACTGGGGGTAGAAATGATAGTCCAGATGGAGTATATAGAGGCACCAGATCAAGAGTCCTGGCTTCTATTCAGAGGACTTTGATTTCTGAAGATGATTCTGAATTTCTTGGGGAATCTAACTTTCCACCTCTTCCTACTGGAGGTAGTACTTATAATGCTGTTCCTCCTCCCAACTATTCTCTACAAGCTACAACTCCACAATCCTCTGGAGTTGTTACTGAAGAATTGAGGAATCTCCGAACTCAATTTGAGGCATTCAAACAGAAGGATGGTTTACAAAGGTTAGGCATCAAGCAACCTTATCCGATAGAATAGAAAATCGACCGACTGTACCAGAGGCCATACCAATTGATACTGGTGTAAGTCCAGTACATGTTCCTCCAGCAGTACAATCCAATACTCCTGGGCAAGCTCAACCGGTTCCTAGTCACTCTGGAGCTGGGGGTAGTACTTATAATGCTGTTCCTCCTCCCAACTATTCTCTACAAGCTACAACTCTACAATCCTCTGGAGTTGTTACTGAAGAATTGAGGAATCTTCGAACTCAATTTGAGGCATTCAAACAGAAGGATGGTTTACAAAGGTTAGGCATCAAGCAACCTTATCCGATAGAATGGAAGCAAGTATCGTATCCTCCTAAATACAAGCCTCCTACTATCTCATTCTATGACGGAACCACTTCTCCAAGTCAATTTATTAATCACTTTGAAGTGATGACTGACCAGCTGCAACCAAGTGACGCCCTCCTTACTCGGGTGTTTGTTAGATGTCTCAAAGGAACGGCCTATGAATGGTATAGAAGTCTCCCGGATGGGTGTATTACCTCATTTGCCAGTTTCAAACAAATGTTTCCTGAACGATTCTATGAAGGGCTCAATGACATGACTATGTCTGCTCTTATAAGAATCAAGCAGAAAAATAATGAAACTACAGAGGAATTCATTGAACGGTTTCGAAGAGAAGCTCTGAAGATGCCTCTTGGAACTCCTGATGCTGTCACCATCGACACATGTAAATCAAATTTGTTGCCAATCATCAGTATGTGGACAGGATCTACTCAATTTCAAGATTGGCCTTCACTCATAGTCAGTGCCAAAGCCGCAGAAATCAGTGCTGAAACTTTCAAAGGTTTAGGAGTGCAAATGAATCCTAAAGAAACAGGTCAAAGCAATAATAATAATGCTAAATTCAATAAAAGCAAGGGAAAAGAAACCCTTGAAGTTAATCTTCAGAGTAAAGATGCATCGACTGTTCAAACTCCTCCTGCCTCTACGACTCAACAACCAAGAGCACCTCGCCCCAAAGAAGAATACTCTTTTGATGACGATGATGTCCTTGGTATCTTTGAATGTCTGCTGAAAGGTAATAAAATATAATTACCTGAAATCAAGAAACCTGATGAAGCTGGTAAGACAGATCATCCTAAATACTGTGCGTACCACAGAATGTTGGGTCACACAATTCGTACATGTTATGTACTGAAAGGAAAGATCCAGGAAATGATTAAATCTGGAGCTATCTCTCTTACTCCGAAAGAGAAAACTGTCACCTCCAACGTTGTCTCTATGCAATTCGGAGATTTCCCTCCTCAACTCCTTGAAAGCGGGATCATTCCTATTCCCAAGGTAACTCTTGAGATAGTGAATATTCCTCCTCCATAGTCTGAAGGATTAGTACCAATCACTATGGAAACAGGAGAAATCATGTGGATTCATCATGATCTAGTGGCAGACTTTGAATCTCCTCCTCTTCAAAAGACTACTTCCCGAAAGTCCAAGAAGGCTGGAAAGATTAAGTCATGTCATATAACTTTTCTCGGATCTACTCCCGACACAGAGCCAAAAGATAAGGAAGAAGCACTTGCTGGTGCTACTAGAACAGGGAAACCTTATCTAAAGGATTATTCCAAAAGTCCCGAAGATGCTCCTGATATCTCTCCTGCTGACAAAGATGTTCCTAATGTTCCTCTTGAAGAAGAACCATCCACTGCACTTATTCCTTCCACTGCACCGGTTGAACCTGCTCCTTCCAAGCCCACAGCTCTTGAGAAAGACAAACAACAGGCTCGATTTGATAAGCCAATCAAGAAGTCCCCTCCTCTTGGGCTTCAGAAACCTTATAACTTTGACATTCTAGCTCAACTTGCTAATACTCCAGCTAGAATGTCCCTCTTTGAACTTCTACGTCTTTCTAAAGAAACTCGGGAGACGTTAAGTGAGGCACTTCTTCAGGCTGACTCTTGTCTTGCACAATTAAAAAAGCTAGGTGAAGAACCTGCCACTTGCTTACATTGCAACAGTGTATTGGAGATTATCCCAAATATCACCTTTACACAAGACGACATGCTATTGGAGGATAATCGACATGATCAGCCTCTCTACTACACCGGTTATATCGATACGATGAAGATAGATCGTATCCTCATTGATCCAGGATCTGCTATAAGTATAATGCCAAAGAGTCTGTTGGATGAACTAAAAATTCCTCTTCACAAGCTTTCCAAGACGGTTACTACTATCCTGGGATTCAATCAGAGCCGAAGCGAGCCTTTGGAAAAGATTCATCTGAAACTTCAGATTGGCGATTTCAGATCCAAAGTCACGTTCTATGTGATCGAGATCGTAGGATCTTATAATCTTCTTCTGGGGAGGCCCTTTCTTCATGAAAATAATATGGTGCCTTCTACTCTTCATCAGTGTTTTAAATACATTGACAGCAATGGAAGAGTACAAAAGGAAGTTGCTGATATAAATCCCTTCCATGGGGTTGAAGCTTATTTCAATGATTCCCGGATGTATAAAGAAGAGTATACAAGGGTGATACAAGCTATGGAGAAAGAGGATTCACAAAGTGAGACTTTAATAATCCCTATTAAAGGTCGAACTACTCAGCAACAATCTCCCAAACCCTCTGGAGAAGGTTCTTTCATCATTCCAGTAAGTGGACGGATCTCTCCATTACCTCAGTCGTCTACTCAAGATATACTGATCATTCCTGTCAGTGGACGTATTACAGTTCATGTATCTTCACATATGAAACAGGATACTCTGGTAATCCCTGTTGGAGGGCGGACTACTCTTCCATCTCAAGCTTCAAGGGAGCTCACCTCTTCTGAGCCATTTGTTATCGATCTTAATCGAAACAAAACTTCTTCTCGTTCTTCTTCTCCCCCTTTAGTCATTGATTTGGCTAAGATCTCTAAGGCTCAGCCTTCTTCCAATGTAAATACTGCTACTTTTAAATTTAATGAAAAGTCTCCATTTTTGCAGTATATTGATGTGTGTAATCATGTTCATAGTTATTTACATTTGTTAGATGACTTGAGAACAATAACCATAGGAGTTGTACAGACTTTTCATACAGATGTATCCCTAGAATCAGTACAAACTTCATACTTTCTGGTTCCCAGCAGAAAACCAGGAGACATTCCAATAGTCTTTTACAAAGGGCTCCAAAATCCTTCTAACCCTAAAGATGATGACAAAAACGATGATATTGGAAGATTACAACTACGTCGTTATAGTCAGCAATCTAAAGACATCATTAAAAATATGGGTTATGACTTCAGAACTAGCCTTAGTAATGGGAAAGGAAGAAGAATGCCTGTTCGGATTCCTCCTCTGAAATATGGAAGGACGAAATGCGGATTAGGTTATATTGCTCCTATTCCTTTTTATTGTCCATAAAGATCCCGAATCTGACGAAGATAAGAGATCTGATTCTTCTAGTACTACCTCTTAGGATTCTGATACAAGTATTGGTGAATTCCACTGCAACATTCTGTCTTCTAACATGGTCTCCATTGACTGTTCTGAAGAAAGTGATGAAGACGAAGATGGGTTTGAAATCTCACCTGAATCAGAACAATGGGCCCAAAGGTTAGATAATCAATGGGAGTTCCGATTCGAACAAAAAGAACCTCCGACTGAAGACAAACTTGTTCAAATAGATGTTGGTGAAGAGGGATCCCCTAAACCAATATTTATTAGTGAAAGTCTTTCAGAAACTGATAAGCAAGACATAATCAAACTTATTCGTGAATACATCGATGTCTTCGCTTGGAGTTATGAAGATATGCCAGGACTTGATCCACAGATAGCAACTCATAAACTCAATATCATGCCGAATGCTAAACCGGTCAAGCAACAACAGTGACGATTTCGTCCAGACATTATGGATGCAATTGAAGCTGAAGTCAATAAACTCATGGCCTCCGGGTTCATTAGAGAGGAACAACATCCTGATTGGGTGGCTAATATAGTTCATGTCCTTAAAAAGACTGGCAAGATCAGAGTATGCATAGACTTCCGCGATCTCAATGCGGCATGTCCTAAAGACGAATTCCCTCTACCAATCACTGATGTCATGATCGATAATACCTGTGGATTTGAACGGATGTCATTCATGGACGGGTATTCTGGGTATAATCAGATCAAAATGTTTCCATATGACGAGAAGCATACTTCTTTCAGAACGTCGATCGGTACATATTTTTATACAGTGATGCCATTCGATCTCAAGAATGCAGGAGCAACTTATCAACGAGCTATGAGCACTATATTTCGTGAACATTTGCGAAAAATAGTCGAATGTTATGTTGATGATATTGCAGTCAAAAGTTGACAAAAAGAGGATCATATCCAAGATTTGAAGACTATTTTTGATCTAATGCGTAAGCATCAATTAAAGATGAACCCTACTAAGTCCTTCTTAGGCGTCTCTAGTGGCAAATTTCTCGGCTTCATCATTACCGCTAAAGGTATACACATGGATCCCGAGAAGATCAAAGCCATCCAAGAGATGCGTCCTCCACGCACCTTAAAAGAGCAACGAGGATTTCAAGGAAGGATCGCTTATATCAGGAGATTCATTTCTAATCTTTCAGGATGCTGCAGACCATTCAATAAACTTATGAAGAAAGGTGTTTCTTTTGTCTGGAATGATGAATGTCAGAAGGCGTTCGATGATATAAAACAATATCTGATGAGCCCTCCAGTATTGGTACCTCCTGTCTCAGGAATACCGTTTCTCTTATATACCCGAGCAATGAGTCATTCACTGGGTGCATTGCTCGCTCAAAAGAATAAAAATGGTCATGAATAAGCCATTTACTATCTCAGTCGTACTATGACCGGAGCTGAACCTCGATATTCACCGGTCGAAAAAGAATGTCTAGCCTTGATGTTCGCTGTCCAAAAGACACGACATTATATCATTCGTCAGACTATTCATGTCATTTCCCGGATCAATCCTATACGGGTCATGATGAAGAAACCCAGTATTTTGAATTCTCGATTGGCTAACTGGGGAATCTTACTTGCTCAGTATGATATACACTATATTCCTCAGAAATCAGTCAAAGGACAAGCTTTAGCTGATTTTCTGGCTGCTCATTCAATTCCTGAAAATTCAAAACTCTATGATGAAATCCCAGATGAAGTCCTAGATTCAAACCAAATTGCTGAAGAAGATCCTACTTAGCGTCTATTCTTTGATGGAGCTTCAAGAATAGGTCCTAATGGTGATATTGTCGCTGGAGTTGGAATCGTTTTCGTGTCGCCAGAAGGTCTTGCTATCCAAAGAGCTTATTCTCTCGATCAACCATGTTCAAACAATGTAGCTGAGTACAATGTACTGCTTATTGGTCTTCAACTCGCTAAACATCTGAATATTCAACATTTGGAAGCGTATGGAGATTCTAAACTCATTGTCAATCAGATAAGGGGTATTTATGAAGTTCGCCATAAAGATCTGGTTCCTTATCATAGATCGGCTAAATCTATGGCTTCTTCATTTGAAGGGTTCTTTATTGAACATGTTAGGCGAGCATGTAACACAGAAGCTGATGCTCTCGCCAATCTTACGGCGGTATTGGCTATTCCAATTAGACGTCAACAAATGATTATTGTTTGCAATCGAGAATTATTTCATCTCGAAAACAATCTAACTCTAGGACTTCCAGTTGACATTGAAGAATCAACATCTCATGATGTCAACACAACAAGAGGATTTGGATTTAGTCATAAATCATTATCATCTTCATCTGATTCTAGCATGGAATTCATCTTCAGTAATTCAGCTGAGACTCAGAATACGGATAAAGATTGGAGACTTCCTTTCTTAGATTTCGTATTGTATGATATTCTTCCAGATAATCCGAATGAAGCGACAGCTATCAGACGACGATCACTCAGATTCTATTACAATCATACCACAAGAACCTTATATCGTCGAGCTTATGATGGCTTACTTCTTCGATGTGTTGCCGGTGATGAGGTTCAACAAATTATTCGTGAAACACATGATGGAATTTGTGGAGCACATCAGCCTGGACCAAAACTTCAAGACCGTATTCGACGTATGGGTTATTACTGGCCCACTATGGTATCAGATGCCATCGAATATGCAAGGAAGTGTAAAGCTTATCAAATCCATGCAGATTTTATTCATCAACCCTCAAAATTTCTGCATCCAACGGCAGCATCATGGCCCTTCGAAGCTTGGGGCATGGACATTATTGGTCCGATCAATCCGCCATCATCAAAAGGTCATCGGTTTATTCTTGCAATAACCGATTATTTCTCCAAATGGACTGAAGCTATTCCTTTATCTGAAGTCAAAACTTCCAATGTTATCAACTTTATCAAACATCATGTCATCTACAGATTTGGTGTTCCCCGACGTATTATTCATGATAATGGTCCACAGTTCGTCAGCCAGAAATTTACTCGATTCTGTGACGATCATCGGATCAACAATGTGGCTTCTACCGCATATAATCCGGCAGCTAACGGATTAGCAGAAGCTTTCAACAAGACCATCATCAAACTCTTAAAGAAGTTTGTCTCTACTAACAAACGTAATTGGAGTGAAAAACTTGGTGAGTGTTTGTGGGCTTACCGGACTACAGTTCATAATGCTACTAAATGTACACCTTTCTCTCTGGTGTACGGATGCGAAGCTGTTCTTCCATTAGATATTCAAATTCCTTCTTTAAGTATAGCAATCGCTAATGAACTTACTGCCGAGAATAATGATCATCTTCGACTTCAGGAGTTAGAAGCTCTGGATGAAAAGCGATTATCTACTCAACAGAATATTGAATTCTATCAAGCTAGAATTTTAAGAGCTTTTAACAAGAAAGTCAGGGTTCGAGCATATCAAAAAGGAGAACTTGTTCTAACAGTCAGACGTCCTATGACTATGACTCATATGAGCAAAGGCAAATTCGACGCAAAGTGGGAAGGTCCCTATATTGTGAGCAGAGTTTTCTCAAATGGAGCTTATCAACTCTCAGAACTTGATGGTCGAAAAGTTATGATGCCTATTAATGGCAAATTCCTTAAAAAGTATTATGTATAAATATAAATACTTGTAAATCATCAGACAAGTTCATGTTTATAAATAAAATTTTATTTTATTCATGAATGATAGTACATGATATTAAGGAAGATCACTATCATCCTTCTCTACATTTGGACGCGGACCACTGTCGTCCTTCTCGAAAACGCGATCAGCAAAGGAACTGAGAACTTCTTTGCTAGAGCCCACGAGAAACTTGCAGGCTGCCATCCTTATGGCTTCCTCTTCTTCAGTCCTTCCTGGATCAAGCAGAAAGTCCAGAATGTCTCGTGGTGGCTTGGGTGCAGACGAACCTTCGCCTGCCTCTACTTTCTTCGGCTGAAATGGATTGACAGGGCGTTCTTCCATGCCCTTCTGAACCTTCGAGATGATTTTAGCCTTCTTGGATGCTTCTTCAGACGACATTTTTATGTTAAAGAGTAGAAGTGTTCGTTCTTGTTAGATTTCTGCTATATTTATAGACAGAAGTTCCTCGAATAATAAAGCGACACATTCATCCGATGGTTCGCCCGTTCGTTAATGCTTGACGGTTCATCCGTTCATTTATTACATTCATCCGACGGTTCGTCCGTTCATTAATGCCTGACGGTTCATCCGTTCATTTATCACATTCATCCGACGATCTGTCCGTTCATTAAATGCCTGACGGTTTATCCGTTCATTATCATCCATTTTTGACGGTCGATTACTATGATGCCCATTAATGGCAAATTCTTGAGGAAATATTATGTGTAATATTTCCATCTGTCTAGATTGTTCTCTTATTATTCCCCGATTACCAAGGTTTGGTTAAGCTGATTTCTCGTTCTTTTTTAGAGAGGGATTTTAAATCTTCTATCAATTTAAAAAAAAGTGGAAATTTGTTATTTATCACGTTTTCATAACCTCTGAATAAATGCTGAATCTATCTACTCATTTGTCATTTTCCATCTTTGACCTCTGCATAGAAATCAATCTATTTTCTTTTGAGTTCCTACATATTATCACGTCCATATTACCTCTGATAGTATTGAGTACTCTAAATCAGAAAAGAAGGTTTCATTATCTATCATGTCTACAATTCACCAGATAGATACAAATCATTGAGCATAGAAGGATTATCATTTCTACTCTCATATCATCATAAAAAGTCTATTACATTTTCTTAGACTTTCTTACAAATCATATAGAAATCTATTACAATTTTGGATTTTCATTCTACACACACAACAATAACCTAATAGAGATCTATTTTCTTTCTTGGATCTTCTCCGTCAGGTTCGTTGTTGGTGGCAGTTCCTGACTGTCTGAGTTCCAGTGGTGACCAGAACAGCAGGAATCAAACTCTGGTCTTCTCTCTCAGACGAGAAGAGAACCACAGAGTATGGCAGCCCGAAGGCGTGTTGCTGCCAATACAATTAGTGGATTAGGAGCGGCCTCTCAGAGGAGATAGGAACGTATCCATCATTGGGATACAATTCCTGGTTCTGTCGAAAAAGGAACTCTACTACCCGATTTTTCGGGGTAGAGCTGACTCCACCGTCCAACTCTCCGTGTATAAAGGTTCTTCCTACCATCGGGGGAAGACCCTTCTATCCCACGAAAAGTTCTGAGTTGTATGATTTGCGCGTCAAAAGTGCATGAGCTTCCTGATGTTGGTGTCAGAAGAACGCTCCTCACAGCATCCAAATCGCCAATGCCAGTTCTGAAAAAAAATTTCAGCCAAGCTTCTGCAGAAAGCAGCAAAGAAAAAGAAATTAATCAACAGAAAATGTCATTAGGCACGCACTGGCCAGTCAGGCGCACCCTGTTCAGTCAGAAACAAAAGCTCATCTTCAACAGTGAAAAGTGGGCTACTATACTGGACACACCATCGAGATCAAGATCAGAAAGCATTGCTATCATCAATTTCTTGTTGAGAATAGAATCTTACAAAAAGGTCATTCTCAGAGAAGAAGTAAAAGAATAAAGGAATGAGTATGCGTGAAACTCAGCTATCTATTTTAAAAGGGACGTACAAGTCTATTTTTGGAAAGATCCGAATAAAAAGCGCTCATGATCACGGAATGAGTGTCACGTGTGCTTTGGAAGACAGCATAACATTTGAAATAGTCAAAGAAGCCACCTAATGCTCTTCATTTGCGCACGCCATTCGGAGTAAAGCTAGCTTTCAGCACAGAGGCGTACAACAGAAATATTTGAGCACTGATGGCCTTACAAAAGAGGAAAAGAAGTGCAACATTTTCAAAAGAAAATAGAAGCATAAAAGAACGCGCCCTATTTTACGGAACGACTGAGCTTGGCGCCCAATTCCTCTATGCTGTTGACCCCCATACGGTGTAACAGAGCATTGAGCGCTTCTCGCTGCTCTGCGAGACTGCGCCCATTGGAAGAAGATGAGCCATCCAGACTAAAATGGCTCAGGAAGTTCTTGGCTAATTGTGTAGGGTCATCTTTGAACTCGAAAACTAAAGGCTCCGGTTCCTTACCCCCGAGAGTAGGGTCACCATGAGCGTAAAAACCCAACTTTCGTGCTTCTTCCTCAGCTTTTTCCTTCGGTGTCATGTTGATGCGAGATGAAGATTAAAACTGAATCTTCTCCCCGTTTATATAAAGGAGCTCACCGGCGGTTCATATTCCACCATAAACTGGATTCAATCAGTCTCGAAAAATGAAGAGTCATCATGACATTTAATAGGTTCATTTGGATGTTTTCAAAGCATTAAGGAGTAAATATCTCTTTAAAGTCATCTCAGCGTGACTAAATTCATTTTATCATCTTGATTTCAAAGTATTTCGAAATAATTTATCATTTTTTGAAAACTTTGAAGGGGGTTTTGTAGGCCTTAAAAATGAAAGTCACGCTGAGTTGTTCAGAACAGAGTCTCAAAGTCACGCTGAGTTGATCAGAACAAAGTCTCAAAGTCACGCTGAGTTGATCAAGACAAATGTTTAAAAATTACGCTAGAGACAGCTCATCATTTATCAGAAATGTCATTATGACTGACAGCACGACAGTCGAAGAATGTCTCCTCGTATGCCACGTATGCACGAAACTCGAGAGATCACAGCCGATTATTGCGTGATTTTTGAAATCTTCTTCAACAAGACTCAGCCTTCATCAAGTTGGCGTAGCAAAAGAGTTTCTTGTCATTTAATACGACTGACAAGGTAATCACTGTCAGAGATTTTGTGTCAGTCGAGGTACATTAAATCAAGACAGCTGGCAGTCCTGCCTCAAGTTTGCGTATATTTTGAGCCTTCTGGCTCAAGTCTGCATGTATTTTGAACTTCTATGTTCCTTCATCAAGTTTGCGTGGATTTTGAAGCTTTTTGCCCCAAGTCTGTGTGGATTCTGAAGCTTCCTGCCCCAAGTTTGCATGGATTTTGAAGCTTTCTGACCCAAGTCTGCGTGGATTTCATCCTTAACGAGCCTGCGTGGATTTCATCAAATTGGAGTACGTGGCAGCCATGCCACTGATCTCTCGCTTGCGTGTCCTGTAACTTGCACACGACTCATACATGATTGTCATGTGTCCAACAGTTACAGGCCACGTCTAGTAACTGCTCACAACCTTGCGTATGTTAGATCCTGCATGATTTTCAACTATGCATAGGCTGTGAAGACAGTTATCCTTTCAGTTATTTTTGACTCTATAAATAGAGTTCTTTTCTCATTCATTGTACAGATACATAGATATCTAAATTGCTGTCAAAATTTTGAAAGATTTTCTTCTTCGTATCGTCCAAGGGATAAAGCGATCGTCTTCTAGATCGGATTCCTACAGTTGTAATTTTCCTAGAAACACAATAAATAAAGTGAATTTATTTATGGAAAACAATGTATATATTAGATAATGCTCTACGGTCGTTGCAAACACAAATAACGACCGTCAATCATGTAAATCGAGTAGTCCCGTCCCAAGGGGTCTGTTTCGTAGTCCCACCGCGGAATCGAGACGAAGAATCCATCATCTTCGACAAAGTCGAGCGTCATCAAGACCTTCCGCTACTCGAGCAAGAACCAGATACCGACAGAATATAAGTCTATCGGTACACGAACAAGGCAAAGTACCTCATCCAAAAGATGGGTTACGATCTAAAAAGCAACAAAGGCCTGAACTACGGCAAGGGTCGGCGTCTTCCTCTCCGGCTCCCAACACCTGAAGGAAAGCCACATGACTACTATCATCGAACTCGACGGGGGGTGGGCTATGTCACGCCGCCGGCAAATCCAGAGAGTTCAGAGGCAAAAAAAGTAGAACATTCTCATTCATCCGAAGCATCAACCTGGAATTTCGATACCAGTATCGGTTCAGTCTTCAAGAAGGTGCTATCAGTCAACATGGCATCTTCACAATCTCAAGAAGATGAAGGCGAAGACCAAATGCTAGAATTCTTCGAGAAAGAACCTTGGGCTCAATGCCTAGGAGCGCAGTGGGAGTCTCGTTTTGAATTATGCGAACCGTCTACCGAAGACGAAGTCGAGGAGATCGACCTTGGGGATGGATCCTCTTCCAAACCCATCTTCACCAGCAAGAGTCTAAAGGAACCAGACCGAGAATTTTTAATCCAACTGGCTAAATATTATATCGACGTCTTCGCTTGGAGCTATGAAGACATGCCGGGACTTGATCCTCAGATCGCGATGCATAGGCTTAACATCTTACCTGATGCCAAGCCTATAAAGCAACAATAACGACGTTTTTGTCCTGACATCATGAACGCTATCGATCAAGAAGTGGACAAACTCTTGACCAGCGAGTTATATCCGTGAAGAACAACACCCAGACTGGGTGGCCAACGTCGTCCCTGTCACCAAAAAGAATAGAAAGATACGGGTCTGCATCGACTTCAGAGATCTCAATACTGCTTGCCCAAAAGATGAATTCCTGCTTTCGATCACTGATATGATGATCGACAATACATGTGGCTTCGAACGCATGTCTTTCATGGATGGGTATTCGGGCTACAACCAGATCAAGATGTTTTTCGACGATGCAAAACATACATCATTCAGGACGCTGAAAGGGGTTTTCTGCTACACAGTGATGCCCTTCGGCTTGAAGAACGCTGGTGCTACATACCAACGAGCTATGAGTACTATTTTCCGTCAACATCTTCGTAAAACAGTCGAATACTATGTTGATGATATCGCTGTCAAGAGTCGTCTCAAAGGTGATCACTTACAAGACCTAAAGACAGTCTTCGATCTTATGTGAGCGTACCAACTCAAGATGAACCCAGCTAAATCCTTCCTTGGGGTTTCTAGCGAAAAGTTCTTGGGCTTTATTATCACGGCGAAAGGCATTCATGTCGATCCCGAGAAGACCAAAGCCATCCTTGACATGGACCCTCCGAAGAACCTCCGAGAACTTCGAGGCTTGTAGGGGCGTCTGGCATACATCCGAAGGTTTATAGCAAACCTTTCCAAAAAATGTCAACCCTTCACCCAGCTCATGAAGAAGGGAGTCTCCTACGTCTGGACAGAGGAATGCCAGAAAGCTTTCGATGATATCAAGGCTTACTTGACGAGCCCGCCAGTCCTGGTGGCACCCGTCACAGGCAAACCATTTTTTCTCTACGTCTGTACCATAGATCATTCCCTCGGTGCTCTACTGGCTCAGAACAGCGATGCAAGCTACGAGCAAGCTATCTACTACCTCAGTAGGACACTGATCGGGGACGAACACCGGTACAACCCCGTAGAAAAGGAGTGTCTGGCTTTGGTGTTCGCCATCCAGAAGACTCGCCATTATGTCTCGGACCAGACAATTCATGTCATCTCCCGAGTCAATCCACTGAGGGTTCTCATGACGAAGCCAGGATTATTGAACTTTCGGTTAGCTACATGGGCGATCATGTTGACGCCGTACAATATGGTGTTCGTCCCCCAAAAAGCCGTCAAGGGTCAAGCTCTGGCCGACTTTTTAGCTGCATACCCCATCCCAGAATCCTTCAGACTCTATGAAGATATTCCGGATGAGGTCCAAGAATCAAACGTCACTGAAGAAAGCTCCGTCTGGCAGATGTTTTTCGATGGCGCTTCAAGAACAGGCCCCAAAGGCTAAATCATCGCAGGAGTGGGTGTAGTCTTAGTCTCCCCCGATCAGCTGGTCATCCAGCATGCTTACTCCCTTTCGAAGCCGTGCTCCAACAATTTTATCGAGTACAACGCTGTCATCATGGGACTCCAGCTGGCGCAACAGCTGGAGGTGGATCATCTGGAAGCCTACGGCGACTCAAAACTCGTCGTTAACCAGATCAGAGGGCAATACGAAGTTCGCCATGAAGATCTGGTTCCTTACCATAAAGTTGCATTGAATATTATTTCAACCTTCACCAAGTTCTTCATAGAACACGTACCCCGGTTACAAAACCTGGAGGCTGACGCTATGGCTGGCCTCGCAGCCTCATTGGCAGCACCTCTAAGACTCAGCACTACGTCACGGTAGTTGGTCGAGACTTGGTCTGTCCTAAAAACAACCTATGCTCATAAATGGCCCATGCCATGTCAACAAGTACTGGTATTAATGTCCGAGACAGGAGGTTCCCGTTCATCGACTTCGTTGTCTACGAAATTCTCCTAGAAGACCCAAAAGAAGCCGTCTCAGTCAGGAGGAGTTTTCTTCGATTCTATTACGATACAGCTACTAAAATGTTGTACCGACGCTCCTACGATGGACTTCTCCTTCGATGCCTGTCCAACGAAGAAGCAGCCGAAGCCCTTCGAGAAGCTCATGACGGAACTTGCGGGGCTCATCAACCTGGGCCTAAGTTGCAGGATCGACTGCGATGCATGGGTTACTACTGGCCGACCATGGCAGCCAACGCTGTCGACTATGCTAAGAAGTGCCATGCTTGTCAGCTTCATGCCGACTTCATCTATACACCATCGGAACCACTACATTCTACGGTCGTCTCTTGGCCCTTCGAAGCTTGGGGCATGGACATTGTAGGACCGATCACCCCTCCATCATCGAGGGGACACCGCTTCATCCTAGCCGTCACCGACTACTTCTCCAAATGGGCAGAAGCAGTTCCTCTGACTGAAGTAAAGAGCTCTAGGGTGATCAGCTTCATCAAGCATCATGTCATCTACCGTTTTGGGGTACCCTATAGGATTATCCACGATAACGGTCCACAGTTTATCAGCCATGTTTTCAGCAGATTCTGTGACAAGAATCGTATTCAGAACGTGGCATCAACCGCCTACAATCCGGCAGCAAATGGATTGGCCGAGGCGTTTAACAAGACTATCGTCAAGCTACTCAAAAAGGTCGTATCATCCAACAAACGCGACTGGGACGAAAAGCTCGACGAATGCCTTTGGGCCTACCGTACAATAGTACGGACCTCGACGGGAAATACACCATTCTCCTTAGTCTACGGAAGCGAAGCGGTACTGCCTCTCAAGATCCAGATACCCTCACTCCGTGTAGCGATCACAAATCAACTCACAGAAGAAGACAATCAACGTTGTCGTCTGCGAGAATTGGAGGCACTTGACGAAAAAAGTCTCCTAGCTCAACAGTACATTGAACTCTATCAAGCCCGTATATCACAGGCTTTCAACAAAAAGGTCAAGCAGAGGACTTTCCAAGTAGGCGACCTGGTTCTGGCAGTCAGGAGGCCGATGGTGTTGACTCACAAGACACCAGAAAAGTTTGAGCCCAAGTGGGAGGGACCTTTCATCATAGAGACGGTATACTCAAACGGTGCTTACCGCCTCGCCAAACCCAATGGAGACTTGTTCATCATGCCCATCAATGGCAAGTTCCTAAAGAAGTACTACTCTTGACATCCTTCAGACATATACTTCTATCTCCACCCAACAAGGGAGTCTACGGACCCAATCATCACGGCTCACGTACACCTCCCTTCCACAAAATCTTACGCTTTCGGAATCCAGTTGTTCCGTGGCGTTCTATCCTCAGTAGAAGAACAACCACGTCCACATTACCTCTGAGTTACTCCTCTACATCCGATAAAGCAAAATCTTACGCTCTGTAAGAGTACGCTACCCATCATGTTTACCACGTCCACATTACCTCTGAGTAAACATCCCGTACAGACAACCCCTGTGTTATCGTACATCGATCGCAGAACTTCCATGTCCACATTACCTCTGAGTAGTTCCGCGTATCTCCCCAGAGTCACTCCTACTACGTCTATAACACCTCTGAGTAGGAAGATTCCGACATTTGAACCCCATATTTGCCACGTCCACGTTACCTCTGAGCAAACATGTCGGTTCTCTCAAACTTATTATCTGTACCTAACAACCAAGGTGCGCAAAAGATAATAGGTCCACACAAATCACAGGTTCAAGACAACAAAAGATGAACACACCACAAAATTCTTTATTTTTCATCTAAAAAGTAAAGGATTACATCCTAGCATATAACAAAAAGAGAGAAGAAGAAGAACTCTCTCTCTCTCTCCATCAAAACGCCTATTTATAGGCTTGGGCATTCGCAAAAACCGATGAGGAGTGACGTCAGCCACCGCTTGGGGTTCTGTGAAATGATAACTACAAATAATCCAAAAAGATCATCATTAATCTTTTTTTGATTACTTCGAAGCGTTATCATTTGCATTAACTGAGAGGCACATGTGCCCCATCACAGATGCGCAGAGTAGTCATGCGCCCGAACAGTCATACGCCTCAGAGAAGACACCACCATGCTTCTTATTCAAAGTATTCCAAAACTTGACGAAAAAGTTTTGAAAACTTTGAAGGGGGTCTTGTAGAAGCATGGAATTTCAGGAACGGAAATCCTATGCGCCTAACATTACATGCGCCAGGGAGCTCAAATGAAGTACTTGGCACAAGCAAACAGCAAAAGCATAGACATTAAAAGAAGATTTTTATTTCATATAAAAGTCTATTACATGTCTAAATTATAAAGAAGAATTTCTACAAAGAAAAGACCCTAAGTCTACAGCTAGGCGCAGCAACCGCCATGCGCTCTCAGTCAGGCACATATCTTCAGTGTCTCAGTCAGGCGCATCTCTTCAGTGTCTCAGTCAAGCGCATCTCTTCAGCGTCTCAGTCAGGCGCATCCCTTCAGCAGCTCAGTTATGTGTATCCTTTCAGTATCATGCGCATCATGAAGTCTCAGCATATGCGCCTTACATCGACCCGATCAAATGCTTCGACTAATGAAGCATTTATTGAGCAGAACAAGGGTGGGCGATCAACCCCACCCTAGTGGGAGGAAGAGCTCTCCTCCACGACAAAAGGAGGCTTTCAACACAACCAGAATGGGCAACACCCACTCTGACAGAAGAAAGAGCCTCCAAAGCCGAAGGAAGATGATCGGGGCACCGCAATTCTGATCTGCGGCTCTTCCAGCATAACAGAGACGAGGCTCGAGCATCCCGATCTTCGGATATAACAGGCACCTTCCGCCTGCCTCAGAAGCCCTCGACTCTGACTTTCGGATGTAACAATCACCTTCAAGTGCATGAACGAAGACAAGTCGTCGCATCTTCACCCTCGGGAGCATCTCATCAACAGAATGTGCTCGAGCAAACAAGTTCATTTTGAGAGGATGTGAGAGAATGAGAGGCAAACTCTCTCCTTGCTACTATTTATAGGCCGGGCAAATCAAACCCATGCGCCAAGTGGCGGGCTCTCCGAATCCCGTGCAATGAATTTGCATTTATGGTGATGAACCTGACGCTTCAAATTCGGCCAAGTAAAAAACGGCTATTTAAAGCACTCGAATAACGCAACAGTCGGACCAATAAAGACACGTCATGCAAATGGATGCGTTGGCCAGACACCGTGCATCGTGCAGACGTGCCCGTTCCAAAATGCCCTGTAAGGATGCACCCAACAAAGCACAGATCCATGTGTCCTAATCAACATGGACCCATGCGCCCATTTCGGCTTGTCACCCATCAAACAATAAATGCTCAAGTGACAGAGTTGGCAGCACATCCCCCGAAGACTGAACACTTAGCAGCTTTTTCAGAAGACGAAGCATCGCTGACGTCAGCATCATCATTTACTTTCCTTCGGCGGTTACAAGCCACGTGGCCGCCCCACCATTTCGCATGCGCCTCCGCAGCCATGCGCCCAAATCTCTGCATGCGCCTCAAAAGCCATGTGCCTCAGACTTTTCTTTGATCCTTAAAGACAGAGATCAAGTCACTACTGAAGCCCCGTATGCGCCTCAAAAGCCATGCGCCCAGACTGGTTCATGACTCCTAAAGGTTACATGACAAAGTCTACTCATGCGCCCAATCCTAGGCACATCCTGTCAGATTACCCTCCACCAAATTCGAGATCTTTGAGCAACGGATACGTGCCACGTGTCTTTTGATTCAGCTCAGCCGATAAAGGGGTGCTAATCACCCAAGATCTCAGCAACCAAAATATCTTCTCCATTGCTACGTGTCAGCTCTTCCGTAGCCCACAAATGTAATAAGAAGAGTTCAACTCCTCAATCCGAGCGCGCCGCCCATGTGCCTCCGTCAGCAATTACCACGTGGCATCCCCACAACCAGGCGCATCCTACATATGCGCATATGAGCAGCCAACCCGCTGCTTATAAATAGAAGGATCATTTCCTCTCACACACACACAGAGAGATACACAGAGACTGTCAGAGATTAAGACACACAGTCAACCAAAGCATCAAAGTTTACTCCTAGAGATCGGAAGAGACACTCAACGTCTTCTTCCTCTCCGTAAGCTCCAGCACCCAGAGCAACTCAGACCTTCAGAGAACCGAGAACCATCGTTAGATCGTCAACGGAGTCAACGCATTACCACTCGCTCCATCGGCACAAAGGATCCAGATAAACAAAAGTGTACTCCTAGGACTACATCTAAGTCCTACATTGTAACACTGTTCTGTTTGTATTGAAATTGCATCAAAAGATTTTAATGGCAAACAATGACCACTCTGCCTAAAGTGAGATTCAACATCCTGTAGCTCTTTTGCAAGTTTTGCCAAACTATACAACCTTTTGTTCATGTTGTAATTAAGGCAGAAATTGTCAAAACTTTTAGGCATAGTTTCGAGAATAAAATTGACCTGGAATTCTCCATCGATTTCAACTCCAAGGATCCCCATCTCATTCAGATGACCCATCATCTTGAGAACATGATCCCTTACTGGTGTACCCTCAGCCATTTTTGTATTCATCAGACATTTTATAGCAAACTGTCTAGCTGCTCTACTCTGATGTCCGAAGAGTTTCTTGAGGTTATACATCATGTCATAAGCTGTGGCCATGGCCTGATGCTGATGTTGCAGTACATTTGACATAGATGTCAGAATGTAATACCGTGCCATCTCATCTACCTTTTTCCACTTCTTATAAGCCTCTTTGACCTCTTCATCAGAGTTAGCATCAGGCTTAGGTGGGCATTCCTCAACAAGTACATATTTGTACCCCTCAGCAGTCAGAACAATATCTAAATTACGTTTCCAGTCAATATAATTTGGTCCAGTAAGTTTGTTTTCTTTAAGAATCACCATAAGTGGACTGAAAGAACCCATTTTTGAAATCCTAAGAATCACATAAATAAAATTATGTAGGACAAAAAAAACTTTTTGAATTAAGTAAATATTGATTCCCTCAAAACAATAATAAAAAATTCACCAACACCTTGAACACCATGAATTTAGCATGCCACGATAGTATGGACGTATACAAATTCAACTTTGTTTAAGTAGGTTTTTCTTATTAATTTTACTATCATGTCAACATAACTTTATAACAAATAAAATTAATATGTTGGTCTTGCTCTGGTCATACAAATAATAGCAGTGACTCCGATGGAGAGGATACCATTATTTGTATCTAAGTGTATATCATTATTTAATACTAAGTCCATTACCTTGTATTGAGTTCCTTCAGATGGAGAAGTGAACACATACTAGGTAACTTTCTACAATTATTCCTAAGGAAGTTTGTACTGGTGATCCATAATTATACTCATCCGATATGGAGGAAAGCACTAAAGCCAACGCACAAGTATAATTACATCACCTACAAACCAGTAATGGAGACCATAGGATTTATACTAAATAAATATCCTCTCCCACTTAGTTATTTAACAATGAGGGTTTTTCTATTAGTTGATATTATTTCCATGTTGTCCATTATTAATGTAGGCTTAGTTTTTCAAAAAAAACATCCACACAATAATAAACATGCATAATCAGAAAAAGCAAAATAACAAAAATAAAAGAAAATATCCAACTATTATGGTCATTATTGCTGGTCCGTCCTCAACTATCCGAATCCAAAATCTGGCGCTGCGCAGATCTATTCGGGGTCAGAAACAGCCACCACTATTATGGTCATCGTTGCTGCTCCGTCCTCAACTATTATTAATATAGGCTTAGTTTTTTTTAGGTTTTTGCTGTCGATTCCTTCATCTAAAATTATTTGTTTGCCTCTAGACTGCTAAAAACCAGCATCTCGTCCGGCGTTAGAAACAGCCACTACCACCATCACGATTGATCAAAAATAATTAAAATTACATCAATCCTATGACTCCCGAAGGAGTTCACACATAATATAGATTAAAAAATTAAAATAATAAGCACGATCAACCCTCGTGATTTTAATTACATCCACAGCAACAACAACATCCACGACATGTCCGTGGTTTAAACAACAAAATCAAAAACATGCATTGGACCATAATAGTTGGATCTAAGATGCCTGCAAAACCGAGTTAGAACAGATCTACATCTACCGACTATTACACAGTGCAGGTTTTATTGGACAACATGGACATATCAATTAATACGTAGATCCAAAGTGGCTCTGATACCAATTGATGGAACTGGAGATTCCCAGGACCCTTTCTTTGGTGTGCGTATTGATCGATAGAAAGTTAAAAAGATCTAATACGTGTTCTAACCCTTTATAGGAAGAAACTAGGGTTCACAAATTATACCTGCGACGGAAAGGAGACAAGTAATTCCTAGCAATCTCGAGCGGACGATCCCATGATCGTCTGCACGTATTCCTTCCTCGAGTTGGACGTCGTGTGGGCGACGATCTCCCAACCTTTTATTTGTAGGAACGAAATAGTAAAGCGTAATACTCTAGAGGGGGGTGAATAGAGTTGGCAGCGGAATAATGCTAATTAAAAAATATTAGCAGCACAATCACAGAATATTAATCACAACTGAAATAAAGTAAAGACAGAGTTAAGAGAGCAAACGCAAAGACAGCGATGTATACTGGTTTTCCACTGTTGAGGACTAATCCAGTCGGTAGAACTCTTGCTACCAGTTGAATCCACTATTGAAAAAACCGCAAGTTTTCTTACGAAGTCCTTGCAACTTCTACAACGCGAGCTTTGATAAGAAGAACTCGTCCAACTTCAAATGTGAAGAGGTATTCTTCAATCAAGCCTTCTGATTACAATATCTCAGAAACTTCTAGATCGTACCGCACAGGCAAATCGACTAGCGGATTGTAATTGGCTTGGGATCTGAAATTGAAAGCTCTAGAAAACTCTTTGAAAGACTGAAAGCTTTAGATAGAGAGAAGATTGAAAGTGAATGAGTGAGTTGAAATGATCGAAATCCTTCTCTATTTATAGGAATTTCAAATGCAGACTTCTGACAGAATTCGGACAGAATTCGGGCAGAACTCTATGAGCAAATCTCGGTCAAATCCGCAACTGCAGGAGGACCAAGTTCCAAGGATTCAAAATCACAACGGCCACCAACCGAACTCTGGCCGAACTCGGTCCGAGTTCTGTCAGGGTTTAGTCAGGGTTTAGTTAGGGTTTTAAAAAGTTTTTTGGTGATTTTTGAAAACCTTTTTATAAACCTTTTTGAGAGGACATTTTAAAAACATTTTGAACTCATTTAAGGGTAGCCTATTTGCCAGTACGACTCGGTGTACAACATATTCCTAGACTCAAATAAAATGAAAAATACATTGCATAAGGAATTACAGACTCGAGTAGGCAAACAGATCTTCAGTCTTGAATTCAGTGGATAGCCATTCTTGATCATGTTCAAGAGTCCGAGATGTCCCGACTAGCTTTGTATATCCAGACAGAGTTTAATCAATTATTAAAATCAGGTTTGACCATATGACCAAATGGGCCAACAATCTCCCCCATTTTGATAATTTACAAACTATGAATGATATAACATTAAGCTTGTTCAAAATATCAAAAAGTAGAATTGTTCATATCCTGTATTATCTCAAAAAAAATGTTAGATCTTTAATTTTCTCCCCCTTTGTTACTTAGCAAAATAATTACAAAAGATAAAGCTCCCCCGCAATCAAATGCATAAGTAACAAATAGTGAGAAAACATATATAAAAGAAATAAGGCAGAAATAAAATAGAAGTATCACAGGCATGTATTGAAAAAAAAATCATCGCAGGCATGTAATTTCACATGCAGTTATAAAGAATGAAGCAATATAAAAAATAGTGCTATCATAAACTGAAACTGAAACATAGTGCTGAAATAAACTGAATGCTATAAACTGAGGCATAATAAACATGTCCATAAAAATAAAAGAGTACTGAAGCAAACTAGAAAGTGCTAATAATAATCAAAAGTACTGATAATAACTTGGAATGTCGGAGCATTTCCAAGTGTACAATAAAATATCACTCAAAATCATATAGTCACATCTCCGCATCATCATCCTCATCATCATCAGCAGCTCGACCAGCATGTCCTGAAGTACCAGCTCCAGAGGTACCAGCGCCAGAAGGATGAGGAGGGGCGCCAGCGTAGAACTCACCAACAAAGTCACGAGGTAGAGCACGATCAGGATGGTACCAATCATAGGCGTTACCGGACTGGAAGTAGGCATGAATAGCCTCATCCTCACAGCGGTAACCAGAGAAAGCTGGATATCTAGGGATGGAACCGGCTGAATGACCAGTCTGGGCGAAACGAAGATCAGCTAAGAAATTTGCAAGCGCCTGATAACGGGTGACGTCGTAAAACTCACGCTCACGAGCCATGTCCGTCATCGAGACGTGCAAAGCAGATAAATGCTGATGTATGCCCTTATATGTCATGGCATACTGATGAGGTGGTGGAGGAGGTGCAGTAGGAGGAGCAGGAGGTGGAGCTGAAGCAGTCATGCTACGACGAGATAACTGAAAAAACTTGGGCTCAGGGTCCTGAGTACAAGTCGACAGATCGATATCGAAGCGCTGAAAGATGCGTGGGAGAATCATCGCGTAAGAGAGATTTCTATCTCTTGCACGACAATGACCCATCATCTGAATCATGGTCTTAGGGGCAGAAAATGGAATCCCCTTAAGAATGTGGTACATGGCGGATAGCTCAAGAGAAGTCACATCATCCTTTGAAGTAGATTTTGGAAGGATAGTGGAATAGATGATGCGATGCAATTCATAGTTAAACAAGTTTAGGTTGTTAGCCTTGAACTTTCCAGAGCGTACTCTATCAGGTGCACAGAGTTTCGCTTTGAAACTGGCGAGTGCCGTGCCTTCAGGAAAATCAAATTCAGTGATGTCAACTAGCGGTTCACCTTCGTTAGGGATACCAAGGATCTTCGCTAAGAGGTCATCATTGAAATTGATATCAATACCTCCAACACGAGTGCTCACATCAAAAGTGTTTAATATGAGATTGTAATAAAATAATCTAATGGCATTAGTTGCTATAGGGAAGCAGATTTAAAAAAAAAGATGTAACCCTAATGCCTCAAAGAAATGACGATGATCAGAAAATACAGTCCATTTGACTGGAGCGCCTATGCATATGGATCTCATAGAGAAGTCTCCATACCACAATAGGGCTTGGTCTAGGGTTTGAAAGAAAAACCCGTCGAACACACCGTCACTCGTTTGGACCGACGAGAAGAGGGAATCCGTATACGGATGCGAAGATGACCCTTCCTCACTAGGGTTTGTCTTCTTCCTCTTTGAAGGATTGAATTTGGGTACCATTTGTGCAAATTGAATTAAAAATGCACTAATTGAAAAGTGGACAAAGATGGAGTTATACCTCCCGAAATCAAAGTATGTCGAAGAGAACGACGAACTCCGCACGAATCCAAATTTTGGATTGATTTTACCACTTGGATTGGAAGAATGAGGGTGGTGAAAAGCTAGGGTTCGGGGCTCCTTCGCGGCTGCTGCTGCTGTTGTGATTAGTTTGGAAGCAATGAAGAAGAAGGGCTTCTCGGGTTCTGTATATATAACCTGACACCCTCAACCGAACTCGGGCCGAATTCGGTCAGAGCTCTGGCCGAATTCGCCTAAGGTTTTTTATAGTTAATTTTTGTCATTCTTTTTCATTGTCTCATTTCAAATATTTAATTCAAAGATTAGTCATTTCAACTTAAATTAACATAATTAATATTATTTTATAGATTAAATATCGTTACACAATGACTGTTTCAGATTAGCTGTAGGAGTACTGTCCCAGCTGGCGGAGGTACACCGGGGAACTCTTAAGTACCGCTTCGCTTCAACCGTAGTTGTGGTAACAGACAGACTCTTTATTGGTTTGTCTCTAACACAGTTTTTGTATAATGATATATAATCATAAAATAAGATTAATTAGTATTATTGATGTCAAAAATTCCTAATTCTCAACGTAAATAATTGAAACGATCTTCCGCTAGAGGTTTAGTGAAGATGTCAGCTAGTTGATTTTTAGTATCTATGTACACAAGGTTTATATCTCCATTTTGATGATGATCTCTAAGAAAGTGATGTCGAATCTCGATATGTTTAGTACGAGAGTGACATACTGGATTCTTAGTCAAATTAATAGTGCTCGTGTTATCAAAGAAAATGGGAATATGTGTGTAAAATAAATCATAGTCTTCTAGGGTTTATTTTATCCATAAAATCTGAGCACAACAACGTCCTGCGGCGATGTACTCAGCCTCTGTTGTTGATAGGGCTACAGAATTTTGCTTTTTACTAAACCATGAGACTAAAACCTTGCCTAAGAAATGACATGTGCCACTGGTACTTTTTCTATCAACTTTGCATCCAGCAAAATCTGCATCCGAATAACCAATAAGGTCAAAGGACTTAGTTTTGGGATACCACAAGCCAACAGAAGAAGTGCCCTTAAGGTATCGAAAGATACGCTTAACTGCGGACAGATGTGATTCCTTTGGGTTAGCTTGAAAACGTGCACACAGGCAAACACTAAACATTATATCTGGACGACTAGCAGTTAAATAAAGTAAACTACCAATCATACCTCGATACTTACGTGTGTCGGCTGGCTTGCCTTGTTCATCTGAATCAAGCTTTGTTGATTGCCATTGGAGTGCCAATAGGTTTGACATTGTCCAGATCAAAATTCTTTAGCAGGTCTTTTGTATACTTGGCTTGATTTATAAATGTCCCATTACCAGTTTGTTTGATTTGTAATTCGAAAAAGAATTTCAGCTCTCCCATCATGCTCATCTCAAACTCATTCTGCATACACTTAGAAAATTCTTGACACAGAGATTCATCAGTAGATCCAAATATAATATCATCAACATAGATTTGAATTAAAAGAAGTTTGCCATTAAAAGACTTAATAAACAGTGTAGTGTCAACCTTGCCTTTTGAAAAACCGTTGTCAAGTAGAAAAGAGCTTAGACGATCATACCAAGCACGAGGGGCTTGTTTTAAACCGTATAAGGTTTTCTTCAACTTGAAAACATGATCAGGGTTTTTGAAATCCGTGAAACCTGGAGGTTGTGCTACAAAAACTTTTTCTTTTATAAAACCATTTAAAAAAGCACTCTTGACATCCATTTGAAATAGTTTAAAATCATAAAAACATGCAAATGCACATAACATGCGAATGGATTCTAATCTCGCAAATGGGGCATAAGTTTCATCGTAGTCGATACCTTCTTCTTGATTGTATCCTTGAGCTACGAGTCAAGCCTTATTACGAGTCACTAAACCATTCTTATTTAGTTTATTTCGGAATACCCAACGGGTGCCAATGATCGGATGATCAATAGGCCTGGGAACAAGTTCCCAAACTTGATTCCGTTCAAATTGGTTTAATTCCTCTTGCATAGCATCTATCCAAAAACTATCACTACATGCTTCATCAATAGTTTTGGATTCTAGCTGTGAAATAAATGCAACACTAGAAATAATATCTTTACTGGATGTACGAGTACTTACTCCTTTGGTAATATCACCAATTACCAAATCTTTTGGATGATCAGCTGTAAATTTCAACCTTTTTGGTAGATTCTAAAGATAGCTGGTTCCTGGATCTTCTCTAGGAGGTTCAGCTAGTACAGAGCTTGATTGAGGATCAGCTGATGTTGAGCTTGGTGCAGTCAGATCTTCATCATTATCATCGATCGTCATCTAATTTAGTTCATCAAAGGTGACGTTGATTGACTCTTCGATGATCATGGTTCTTTTGTTGAAGACTCTGTATCCTTTTCTCTTGGCCGCATAACCTAAAAATATACCTTCATCGGCCTTTTCATCAAATTTTCCCAAATTGTCTTTTGTATTAAGAATAAAACATTTATAGCTAAATATTCTAAAGTATGAAACAGATGGAATTCTATCAAACCATAACTCAAATGGAGTCTTCTTCGATTTGGGTCGAATTAGAACTCTATTGAGAACAAAGCAAGCTGTATTAACAGCTCCAGCCCAGAAATATTTGGGTAGACTAAATTGGTTTAACATCACTCTGGCCATTTCGGTTAGAGTTATGTTCTTACGTTCCACAACTCCATTTTGTTGTGGAGTCCTAGGGCAGGAGAACTCATGTACAAAACCGTGTGTGTCACAAAATTGCTCAAAATCAGCATTCTCGAATTCGCCTCCATGATCGCTTCTTATGCGAGTGATCATGTAACCTTTTTCATTTTGTACTTTCTTGCAAAAGGCGACAAATTCGGATAATGCATCATTCTTGCATGTCAAAAAATATACCCACGTGTATCTAGAGAAATCATCTACAATTACGAAAGCATAAGGCTTACCTCCGAGGCTAGCAACTCTACTAGGACCAAATAAGTCCATATGAAGCAATTGTAGAGGTCTAGTAGTACATACTACGTTTACTGTCTTGAATGTGGATCTGGTAGCTTTGTTCTTTTTACATTGGCTGCATACCGAATCCTTCTTGAATGTAATGTCCGGTAAACCGCGTACTAGCTTCTTTGTAGATAATCTTGAGATCGTATCCATATTTGCGTGACCGAGTCTCATATGCCACAGATGACTCTCATCACTCTTGGCCATTAAATTCAGTTCTGTCTAAAGCACAAAAAAGAGCATTAATGGCACGTGCGTCAAGACTGGCCCTTTTTTTTCTTCATCTGTATATCTGCTGTGGGGTTTTTCAACTAAAACTCCATCAACATTTATACGAGGTGGCTTTTGATAGCCATCAAGAACAATGGACCATAAATTAAAGTCAAGTGATTTCAAGAAGAACCTCATCCGTGTTTTCCAATAGGTATAGTTCGTTCCATCAAACAGGGGGGATCAGTTTGTGGCCTGGCCTTCACTTGTGAATTTCACAGTTGCCATGTGTCGTGCTGTGATCTATATAACAGTTAATTAAAATGAATAAGTAATTATACTGTTACCTTTGCTTTACCTGTAACACCCGCTCTGATACCAATTGTAGGAACGAAATAGTAAAGCGTAATACTCTAGAGAGAGGATGAATAGAGTTGGCAGCGGAATAATGCTAATTAAAAAATGTTAGCAGCACAATCACAGAATATTAATCACAACTAAAATAAAGTAAAGACAGAGTTAAGAGAGCAAACGCAAAGATAGCGATGTATACTGGTTTTCCTCTGTTGAGGACTAATCCAGTCGGTAGAACTCTTGCTACCAGTTGAATCCACTATTGAAAAAATCGCAAATTTTCTTACGAAGTCCTTGCAACTTCTACAACGTGAGCTTTGATACGAAGAACTCGTCCAACTTCAAATGTGAAGAGGTATTCTTCAATCAAGCCTTCTGATTACAATCTCTCAGAAACTTCTAGACTGTACCGCACTGGCAAATCGACTAGAGAATTGTAATTGGCTTGGGATCTGAAATTGAAAGCCCTAGAAAACTCTTTGAAAGACTGAAAGCTTTAGATAGAGAGAAGATTGAAAGTGAATGAGTGAGTTGAAATGATCGAAATCCTTCTCTATTTATAGGAATTTCAAAGGCAGACTTCTGACAGAATTCGGGCAGAATTCGGACAGAACTCTATGAGCAAATCTCGGTCAAATTCGTAACTGCAGGAGGACCAAGTTCCAAGGATTCAAAATCACAACGGCCACCAACCGAACTCTGGCCGAACTCTGGCCGAACTCGGTCCGAGTTCTGTCAGGGTTTAGTCAGGGTTTAGTTAGGGTTTTAAAAAACTTTTTGGTGATTTTTGAAAACCTTTTTGAAAACCTTTTTGTAAACCTTTTTGAGAGGACATTTTAAATATATTTTGAACTCATTTATGGGTAGCCTATTTGCCAGTACGACTCGGTGTACAACATATTCCTAGACTCAAATAAAATAAAAAATACATTGCATAAGAAATTACAGACTCGAGTAGACAAATAGATCTTCGGTCTTGAATTCAGTGGATAGCCATTCTTGATCATGTTCAAGAGTCCGAGATGTCCCGACTAGCTTTGTATATCCAGACAGAGTTTAATCAATTATTAAAATCAGGTTTGACCATATGACCAAATAGGCCAACATTATTCTTCTTGGCAGCCCTCTCTTTCTCTCCTTACGTGAATCACGAATTTAGAGAAAGTATTTGATTTCTGATCAGTAATCTGGCGGCCATGGAATAGAGGATATATATAGGCTGCGGCAGGGACCATGAGAAGAAATTAGGGTTATGCCTCCTAACGGATCTGGATATCCCATGTTCAGTCTGAACCCACAATCTAGGCCCATTAACAATAGCTCGATCCACTAATGAGCTATTGTTGCACTACCTCCCTAATCCTAAATTATGTTTGCGAGCTCTTTTTATTATATGCTCGTTTGGCTCCCCATGTTAAGATATCGTATGTCCGTCGATCAAATTAAGTTACTGACAACTATATTGATTCGACATCTTTTATCCTTAAGTAGTACCGCTCAACTTTATTTGTCATGTCAGATATAATCCACCTGCAGGGTTTACATGACAATTCTTATGAGCTCCTTAAGGGGACATCATCAACCCGATGTATCGGGACATGGATTCTATTTGTAATCAACAGCCCCTCATACATACAATATTATTACCCAATTCATAGAGGTTGTTGATCCATAATGAATCTTACTCTTTTATGAGTCAAAGTAATACACACTGCATATACATGTCTGTTATTATATTCGGATTAAGAGCACAAGCATCCATAATAACCGAGGTATTTGTTCTCTTATGTAGTCAGTACAAAGAGAACAACCTCAAGTGGTCCTGTTCAATACACACAAAGTGTGAAACCCGCAATTTTCCAGTTACATTTTAATTTTTATTAATGTGTGTTTGCCAGTTAGTTTTTCAAATTATTATTAATATTAGTTAATAGAAAATTCTTTTCAAAAATTAATAACGTGGATTTTGAAATGTTGGACCTGACCCATCTCGAAACTGACTTATGTTTCCCGAACCCAAGCTCAGTTTTCCGAAGTGAATTCGGAAGTCCTTTAGTATTATATTTATAAATATCATTTTTAAAGCAAAACAATTCTTTTATTTTTCCTTTAACTACCATTTAATCTCTTTAATCTCTCTCACTCTTATTATACTTTAAATACTCTCATTAACTCATTTTTCTCTCAATTCTTTAATCCTGAGAGAAAGGAAACCATTCCTTTCTTTCTCAAACGTTGGCCTCTCGACGACCCTCGGCTTCCCGAACGGCCAAACGGCCAGCCCCTCTTCTTCTTCTTCTTCCCGTAACCTCTTACCTTATCCCTATTTAAAACCCCTCTCTTCATCCCTCTCCATAACCCACTCCTTTTTCTTCCCCAAATAGTTGTGCCCTAACCCGAGCCCCAAATTTTCCTGCGGGCCCAGGCGCCGCCCCAGGTCGCCCCTGTCCGACGACCCTTCCAGGCGCCCCGCGCGGCTTGGTGCCCGACCGACCAGCGCCTCCAGCCCGGCTGATCCCGCGTGCGTAGCCTCCCAGCGGCTCAGGCAACGACCCCTTCACCGACTATTCTCCCGTCGGCTCCGTCCGAGCCCAGACGACGTGTATGCTGCCTCGTCTGTCCGCCTCCCGGCGTGCTTCCCGATTCTGTGGCTGCCCTAGCCCTGATTCGTTTCCTCGCGGATTTCCCGACTCGCTGTTTCAGTGCCCCGCGTCAGCGCTACTGCTGTCTGCCTCACTTTCGGATTCCGATCCGAAGACCCCGCTCGTCCCGAGCTCCGCGGCTTTTATGAGACGTTGTTCGCTGTTTCACAGATTCTGTTCCGCTGTTCACATGGATAATTTCTCTTTTACATCTGAAAGCTCTAGCCGAGCAATTTCTGGTATATTTTTCGTTGCCCGTTTCCAATTTTTATAGTCTGTGATGAATTGATCCCTGAATTTTCCTTGGAAAATCGGTAATTCTTAGACGTAGCGTTCTGGAACTTTTCCGAAATTCTTTCGAAATTGTTCTGTTGGTTTCGGATTGTTTTGTTGGTTTCGGATAATGTTTATGTGGCTTTAGTATTATGTTGGATTGGAAAAATTTTCCGAGAATCTCTCGGAAAAGAGTTTCTGGGAATTTTGGATTAAAATAAATTTTTCTGAATATTGGTTCTGGTTTTTTATGGTTCTGTGGATTCATTTCGGGTTTTCCGAAATTGTTTCGGAAATATTTTCTGTGGACATAATATAATATTTGGGTTTTCCTGGTTTGGGATAATTTGCAGGAAATTATGGCACACTTTTCCCAGTTTTTGGGTTGACCGAAAATAGAGGAAGTGCTGCCGGATTTTCTATAAAATCAAATTATGATTTTAGAAAATGATTTTTGAAATAAAAAATATTATTTTGGATTTATTGGGCGACGACCGTATTGGTCAATGGGCCCTGGCTAAGTGCAAACGAAACCGGTTTCGCCCGGACGTTGAGGCATTAGCCTATATGATGATTGGACCAATATCTGAGACTCATTATTTAATTCATTATTAGTTTTATTTTGTAATTAAATTTGTAGAATTTTTAGGAACTAACTAATACTTTTCCTTCCTATTTTAATTCATGTAAAAGGGTCTGTAAAGGGCATAAGCCCATTTGTTTATTCTTGTTGTGAGAAAATGTAATAGCTTAGGTTTTATTTTATTTTCTTTTATTCTCTGGTTGATTTTCTGTCATGAGAACGTAGTATAAAATGATAATTAATTATTTTATTTTAAAAAGAAAATAATAATAAATGTTTTATCACTTAGCAGTTAAGTTGTAAATTTTTAAATAGAAATTCATGTACTTCTCATTAAAAAGAAAATCTTAGTTTTATATTTATAAAATTATAAAATACCGAGTTTTTCCAAATAAATCGATAAATACAAATTTTCTCAAAAATAAATATAAATTGATGTTTCTTAATTACAACACACTAATAATCGCGTTTTGATTGTGTTAGCTAAATAAAGACTAAAATCGACTAGGACACAACTAGAGATTACAACTAGTATAGTAATATTGGCGACTTTGGTTTTCTGAGACAAGTTTCCCGAATGTAGGATTTTAAGGAAGAACCTGATTTCCCATCCCGACGTATCGACCCGTCCAGTCCAATCAATTTGAGGCAAGTACAGTTTGTGGTAGATTATAATTATTTAATAATTGTTTCATTGCAAGTTTAAACCACGATACAACACGGAACTCTCTCTGAGAGCATTGACTGTAACTACTGTAACTATTGGGGATTGGTGGAGTAATGTAGTGGATATGACCACATCCAAATAGTATAGCTGAATGTATTAGCTTACCCCTCACACACACGGGGATAAGCCATATCGTATCAATAGGATACAACTGTACAACCCAATCTGGTCATATTCATTGCCTATTCACATCACACTGTTTTAACTGCTGGAAAACTATTTATTTTAAATTGTTTAAAAATGCATAATTCTATTATTATTTTAATTGTTAAAATGTCATAAATTGTACTTTGCTCCCTCCTGACTGGAGACTATATTTTTAGGTCCTATTGATGATGCAGAGCTATTGATAAATAGCTACTATGACCCTGAGCTGTACCCTGCTGTGCTTCCTGAGGATGGTGCACTTGATGATGATGTTGCTACTCTTTAGATGCTATTTTTCAGTTTGATAGTTTTATCTAAAAACGATGTAATTTCAGTTGGTGGTTTTATAATTGTACTTTGTATTGAACAAGTTTTAATTTATCGAATAATAAAGTTGTGGCAAATTAGAATTGTGTTGTTGATTACCTGCATGAGTGATACAGCTTACTGCCGCCGTCTCAACAACGGTGCAGGCTGGGCATGATCTGATTCGACCCAAGAAATTGGGATCGGATCGTGACATGTTTTTAGTGGTGGCCCATGCAGGTCAGATCTGTAAATTGGTCTAGTCAACTTAGTCTAGACCATCGGGTAGTTCTGTAACTTGACCTAGGGATAGTTGAGACTTTAGGAAAACAGACTTTAGAAACAAACTAGAACACTTAGATGATATACACCATGTTACATTATAGGGCCGAAAATTATTTACTTAAATATCTATTTTCCCTGCTTATAGATTCGTAGGATGCCTTGTTTGTGTTTGTACCTAAACCTTATCTAGATTAGGCTGATTGTACCTTTGTGTGTCCTATGACTTTCGAGATTATTTTCCTACCATAATTTTCAGGTTCTAGTCTACCTTAGGATTCATATTCTTTTTGGAATAAGGTTGAATTTTTCAATTTTCTTTTTCTTTATCAAACCTAATTTTAACTTCTTCATTGGTTGGTTAGATCTTACTTCTCTACCTTTAATTGAAATCTTGATTCATTCGCTATGTAGAATTTCAAATTCTCTTAGCAACCCTGATAAATTCTTATCTACCCAATACATATCTACAACCATTATCCAACATTTTGCCTTGATCTCCTTTCCAATTGGCTAACTTTCTCGGAATCAATCCTGAATCAAATTTTTCTGGGATCATTTAAACCTCAAGGTCAAATATTACCAGAAGAATTAGTTTAGTTCATGATTCTCTTAAAAGAGTTATTTTCAATTTCAATATTGATTGTATCTCCTGAGTTATCCCAAAGACCGAGAATATTCTCATCTGTTGATTTCCTCCACTCATCTTAAAACCCTACTCTCTCTATGTAATTTCTTGATCAAATCAAGGCCTAGAAAGCTTCTATGATCATGAAGCAGGAACGGTCAGAAAATTGATCATATTTTTGAATACATTCTATTGTTAAATTTCCTTTAGTCATGGAAATTTTGAGCTGTCCCAAAGCTATTTAATTTCTTGGCGTTACTAGACAATTTCAATTTGATTTCCTTGAATCAATGAGACTTACTTTTTTCAAATTTTCAAATTTCCTTAGTTATGGAATTATTCTTCTCAAAATAATTTTCTGTATTTCCTGAGTGATTTGTCAGGAATATTTTCATTGGTTTTTCTTACTTAATCTGAATTTGTGATGCTTCTATCTTATCTAGTGTTTGACTCAATTATTCAAATCAAGGTTGATCGTTTCATCTTTGGAAAAGAAAATCGGAGAACAGATACTCCTCTTGATTTTAGCCCCAGTCTCTTGAATCTCAAACACATATTTTGATAAATCCCTTAAATCTCAGAAGAACAGTCATCTACATTTTCTATCCTGTTTAGAACTTTAAACTCGTTTGAATTTTTGAAATTTCTCTGAAATTCACATGGACAAAGCTGAGGAAATATTTAGCAACCTAACATGACTCCGCACATTTACGTAATAATCATTTATCTGAATTATGGAAAACTGTAAGTTTACTGCAGCTAGTTGTGCACTGGTGAGGTATAAACTCTAAGTTGAAATAATGACAGGTAATCGTTAGGTTTCCAAATATTATTGAGACTTTGTTTTATGTTTGCTTAGCCATGAAATGGATAAAGTTGGAAGATTACTCGGTAAACTAAATTATTCAAGTCATGGAGTCAAAAATTCATTGCAGTCAGGTGCACACTGGCGAGGCATGATTTGAAACAAAGTGACTTGAAAATAGTGGTTTTCGAATATTAATAAGACTATATTCATATCATGATTTGTATTCTAGCATTTGCTCCCACTTCAAGAAATATTCTATCGAATTATATTCTTGTCATGGCTATTTTAATCACCCTCACCATCTTAAATCATACAACTTGTTGATTCTTTTCAAGTCACAAACTCCTTTACCACATACCAGTTTTAATTAAAAATTGTCCCTCATTTCGGAAAATTATATTATCTTTTGTTTCTCCAATAAATTGATGTCGTATTTTATGACCTTTCTATTTTGATCTCATTTTAAAACTTTAAACTCGTTATGATTATTTAAATTATACCTCGATGTTTACTCATGATTTTGATCACAACAAATTATTCTAAACTCCATCTAGAAGATTATAAACATGTTTACAATTTTATCTTGATATTTAGCAATCATGTCTCGAATCTGATGAAGTAAACCTAGAACATTTTTATAGTTTGGATTTTTAGAGTGCATGATATATAGGATATATATGAGTTAAAATGTACAATGGTGATTAGTATCGAGAAAAGTTTGTGAATAATTTGACATTGAAGATTAAAGGTTGTCTCTAGAAAGGTGCATGGTGAATTAACTATAAAGGATAATCGAAACAAGAAATATCGGACTTAAAATGTAAATAATTGAGGATGATGAATTGTATGAATAGAAGGGTGTCAATGTTATTATTATTATTATTAAAAAAAAGAAATGGAAAGATTGGTTGGAAAGATGTAATAAGATTTATTTTTGAGAAAGTTTAGTCAAATAAAGGATTTGAGCTTAATCATGATTTCATAGAGAGTTCGAGATCAAATAGGAAAATAAAGATATATACATGATAGTCTAAAAATATAGTAATAATCATCTATGAGAAAGAAATAATAAAATGGATCGTGACAAATCAGAATATTGAAACATGGTGTAGGATTTTAGATATGATATTGGGTATCAAGGCTTGACATTGAAGTATTAAAGACTAGGAGTATTAAATCATATAATTAAATTGAATATATTAGCAAGCTGGGAGAAATACATATTGCATGAATAGGAGATGTGTTCAAGATTGAAAATATAGAAAACAAAATTTTAAGGTGATTGGAAATTTAAGAATGGAATCGGGAATGTAGTAATCATGGAGAATAACATTATTTCTAAAGGAGGGAAGAATGTAAATTAAACAGTGGATAAAATTGATGAATATATAGTATTAGATGAGTTTTGGAATTGTTAACCTACTTGGGCATAAGACTGTTAAGGAAGATGTCCAAACTGATTTCAGGCATGATTGCATGATTAAAATCCTGACCCTGTCCTTTAAATTTCGAGGACGAAATTTTCTAAGGAGAGAAGGTTGTGAAACCCACAATTTTCCAGTTACATTTTAATTTTTATTAATGTGTGTTTGCCAGTTAGTTTTTCAAATTATTATTAATATTAGTTAATAGAAAATTCTTTTCAAAAATTAATAACGTGGATTTTGAAATGTTGGACCTGACCCATCTCGAAACCGACTTATGTTTTCCGAACCCAAGTTCAGTTTTCCGAAGTGAATTCGGAAGTCCTTTAGTATTATATTTATAAATATCATTTTTAAAGCAAAACAATTCTTTTATTTTTCTTTTAACTACCATTTAATCTCTTTAATCTCTCTCACTCTTAGTATACTTTAAATACTCTCATTGACTCATTTTTCTCTCAATTCTTTAATCCTGAGAGAAAGGAAACCTTTCCTTTCTTTCTCAAACGTTGGCCTCTCGGTGACCCTCGGCTTCCCGAACGGCCAAACGGCCGGCCCCTCTTCTTCTTCTTCCCGTAACCTCTTCCCTTATCCCTATTTAAAACCCTTCTATTCATCCCTCTCCATAACCCACTCCTTTTTCTTCCCCAAATAGTTGTGCCCTAACCCGAGCCCCAAATTTTCCTGCGGGCCCAGGCGCCGCCCCAGGTCGCCCCTGTCCGGCGACCCTCCCCGGCGCCCCGCACGGCTTGGTGCCCGACCGACCAGCGCCTCCAGCCCGGCTGACCCCGCATGCGTAGCCTCCCAGCGGCTCAGGCGACGACCCCTTCGCCGACTATTCTCCCGTCGGCTCCGTCCGAGCCCAGACGCCGTACATGCTGCCTCGTCTGTCCGCCTCCCAGCGTGCTTCCCGATTCCGTGGCTGCCCTAGCCCTGATTTGTTTCCTCGCGGGTTTCCCGACTCGCTGTTTCAGTGCCCCGCGTCAGCGCTACTGCTGTCTGCCTCACTTTCGGATTCCGATCCGAAGACCCCGCTCGTCCCGAGCTCCGCGGCTTTTCTGAGACGTTGTTCGCTGTTTCACAGATTCTGTTCCGCTGTTCACATGGATAATTTCTCTTTTACATCTGAGAGCTCTAGCCGAGCAATTTCTGGTATATTTTTCGTTGTCGGTTTCCAATTTTTATAGTCTGTGATGAATTGGTCCCTGGATTTCCCTTGGAAAATCGGTAATTCTTAGACGTAGCGTTCTGGGACTTTTCCGAAATTCTTTCGGAATTGTTCTGTTGGTTTCGGATTGTTTTGTTGGTTTCGGATAATGTTTCTGTGGTTTTAGTATTATGTTGGATTGGAAAAAAATTTCGAGAATCTCTCGGAAAAGAGTTTCTGGGAATTTTGGATTAAAATAAATTTTTCTGAATATTGGTTCTGGTTTTTTATGGTTCTTTGGATTCATTTCGGGTTTTCCGAAATTGTTTCAAAAATATTTTCTGTGGACATAATATAATATTTGGGTTTCCCTGGTTTGGGATAATTTGCAGGAAATTATGGCACACTTTTCCCAGTTTTTGGGTTGACCGAAAATAGAGGAAGTGCTGCCGGATTTTCTATAAAATCTAATTATGATTTTAGAAAATGATTTTCGAAATAAAAAATATTATTTTGGATTTATTGGGCGACGACCGTATTGGCCAATGGGCCCTGGCTAAGTGCAAACGAAACCGGTTTCGCCCGGACGTTGAGGCATTAGCCTATATGATGATTGGACCAATATCTGAGACTCATTATTTAATTCATTATTAGTTTTATTTTGTAATTAAATTTGTAGAATTTTTAGGAACTAACTAATATTTTTCCTTCCTATTTTAATTCATGTAAAAGGGTCTGTAAAGGGCATAAGCCCATTTGTTTATTCTTGCTGTGAGAAAATGTAATAGCTTAGGTTTTATTTTATTTTCTTTTATTCTCTGGTTGATTTTCTGTCATGAGAACGTAGTATAAAATGATAATTAATTATTTTATTTTAAAAAGAAAATAATAATAAATGTTTTATCACTTAGCAGTTAAGTTGTAAATTTTTAAATAGAAATTCATGTACTTCTCATTAAAAAGAAAATCTTAGTTTTATATTTATAAAATTATAAAATACCGAGTTTTTCCAAATAAATCGATAAATACAAATTTTCTCAAAAATAAATAAAAATTGATGTTTCTTAATTACAACACACTAATAATCGCGTTTTGATTGTGTTAGCTAAATAAAGACTAAAATCGACTAGGACACAACTAGAGATTGCAACTAGTATAGTAATATTGGCGACTTTGGTTTTCTGAGACAAGTTTCCCGAATGTAGGATTTTAAGGAAGAACCTGATTTCCCATCCCGACGTATCGACCCGTCCAGTCCAATCAATTTGAGGCAAGTACAGTTTGTGGTAGATTACAATTATTTAATAATTATTTTATTGCAAGTTTAAACCACGATACAACACGGAACTCTCTCTGAGAGCATTGACTGTAACTACTGTAACTATTGGGGATTGGGGGAGTAGTGTTGTGGATATGACCACATCCAAATAGTATAACTGAATGTATTAGCTTACCCCTCACACACACGGAGATAAGCCATATCGTATCAATAGGATACAACTGTACAACCCAATCTGGTCATATTCATTGCCTATTCACATCACACTGTTTTAACTGCTGAAAAACTATTTATTTTAAATTGTTTAAAAATGCATAATTCTATTATTATTTTAATTGTTAAAATGTCATGAATTGTACTTTGCTTCCTTCTGACTGGAGACTATATTTTTAGGTCCTATTGATGATGCAGAGCTATTGATAAATAGCTACTATGACCCTGAGCTGTACCCTGCTGTGCTTCCTAAGGATGGTGCACTTGATGATGATGTTGCTACTCTTTAGATGCTATTTTCCAGTTTGATAGTTTTATCTAAAAACGATGTAATTTCAGTTGGTGGTTTTATAATTGTACTTTGTACTGAACAAGTTTTAATTTATCGAATAATAAAGTTGTGGCAACTTAGAATTGTGTTGTTGATTACCTGCATGAGTGATACAGCTTACTGTCGCCGTCTCAACAACGGTGCAGGCTGGGCATGATCTGATTCGACCCAAGAAATTGGGACCGGATCGTGACACAAAGTGTACTAGTGTAAACCTATAGTCAAGATAGACTAATACAAGATTACACTACAACCTTTCCAATAGATTGTCCAAGTCCATCTAGGTTGTGAACTATTTATATACTCCATAGGGAACTGATAATATGATCTTCTGTGTGACACCACACACCATATTATTTACAATATAGAATATCAGACATTTGCATTAACACTTGCAATAAATACAATATGCAAACATTTGCCCATATGATTCTCATTCAAAATTTAAGGAAATAAGGTTACTACAAAAGTGACGCTTTTAGTATATAACCCTAACAATAGGTACATGGGGAATACATGTAATGTCCTGTATTAGATGGGTATACACCTGTTTCGGATACGGAAGGGTCGAGGAGACCTGGTAATGGGTTGATTAGGAAATTAACAGTTGTGTATGTGTGCATTTTAATATGCAATAATCCATGGTGTTTTAGGTAGGTGTCCAGGTATGTATAGAGACATGCGTTCACGTATCAGGAACCAAAAGATCGGTACCTAAGGTGTTAAGTTAAGAAATTTTACTAAGACCCCTTGACACTACTAATTGGTTACCTATATCAACTGGTGAATGGAGAAGTATCAGCAAATGGGTCGAGTCTTATAAGTAGCAAACTGATCGGGTACACACCTGGCTAGTTGCATAACCTGCATCCATCAGAACATCATATGCTATGTGTAAGCCAATACACTAATTACCTATCATACGTTCAGTTGCATTATCTCACCTGTCAAGAAGATAATATATTGATTACAGGATCCAAGACTATGTAACAGAGTAGGTACCAGTGTGGGCAAACCATAATTAGATAGAGCAACATATAATGTGGTCAGTAAACAAGGAGTGTTAGACACTGCCATGTAGAGCTTATAAATGGATTGTATGTTTAAGAATAACGATTGTGCCCATGTGCTTATGGGCATATCTGAAATAGGAAGAACAGATTTTGGCCTATGTTACAAGTAACATATAGAGATAAGGTGTATCAGGAATTGGGGTGTCTGACCAGATTTGGGCAAACCTGGACTGAAGTTCCTGTCAGTAGTATGATCCATATATGGCAGAAATGCAGTCATGGACTAAAGAATGAGGTATATCTACCATATGTTGCATGACACATTGATGTCCAATGTGTATGAAGGGTTTAGACGAATGTGTACGTATCAGTTAGCAAGAGGTGCTTCATGTGTCAATTGACAACAGGTGCATCCTGTTATCCGACTCATGTATCAGCCAGTAGGCCTATAGGATCTACCCCATAGCAGTTTGGTCTATACAGGGGATATGCCAGATAGTAGCAGTAGAAGTATATCATTTTGTGAGGGTTCAGTCGAGTGTGTGCAATTTAAGATATTATTGATGTATTAGCGGCATCTGAGAAACCCAATAGAGAAATCAACATTAGTTAGTATTAGTAAGGAAATTTCATACGGGTACAACATAGGCTACATCAATATGTAACAACAGTAGTCGAGTAGAGGAGTTAGGCTTGGGGAAGATTTGAGTGAAAGATACATTGATGTATCTGCAGGTCATATTAGTTGATACGAGGAGAAAGAGTAGCAGTTTAGGAAGAAGAGTATACAAAACAAGTGACAGGTATATGTCTACCATATAGGTTGTATAAAGAATAGCAGTAGCAGTTTGGAAGAGTGCAAGGGTGCCCAGTAAAGTTTCACTAAAGAGAAACAGAGTGCTAGAGTAGAGGAATGCGAGCAATGGCTAGGAATGTCTATAATAGTGTAAGTTGCATGCTCTGCACATTACAGAGATGAGTTATATAGACAAACGAGTAGCAGTTGTTGTAGGGATAAGTTGGGTTATTGGTGTCATTTAATTATGAGTCAGTTGTACTTGCAAAAATAGGAATAACACCAAACCAGGTCCTCACATACCCTCTATTAGACACACTCACAGGAAACACGAGTCCTAAAACATGGTTATCCTAACAAGGAGTATCTTGGGACATAGACAAATGAGTGTAGCTATATAGACACTAAAATATAAAAGTATAGAGTATAAAGCCTGAACATGCCAAGTAGAACTTAAGGGACAACATCACTCTAGACCGGGGGCTTAGAAGACTAGTAGATAGAGTATTTCTTAATTGATTCATTTATTGACATCATAAATCATCATAACAGGCTACTTGGACCTCGATACGGATTCTTGACCGTATCCGCAGCTCAGGACCACAGGCAAGTATACCTTGCCTCTCTTTACAGCTTTATTTACATGTACTACCTTTTATTATCCAGTCTCTTTCATTCATTGCTGACATGTAATTTATCATAGTAGTTTACTCCATTGATACATAGCCCTTGTTCACAGTTAGCCTTATGGTATATTGGTCGTATTCACACTTGTGCTTGATTGAGTCGTATCATAAAATGAATGTGCTATAGTTGAGCTGCTATTTCTATTTATCATTTTCTCAACCTGCGAGTCCACACTAGGGGCGAGGGTTGACTGTTTGCACCTGCGAGTCCACACTAGGGCGAGGGTGATTGCCTTGAACTAACCTGCGAGTCCACACTAGGGGCGAGGGTTAGTGATTAGTTTCAAACCTGCGAGTCCACTCTAAGGGCGAGGGTTTGGTATCTGTTGATCTCTTGACATGTGTTATAATTATTTTCTTCCAGCAGTTCATTTATGTGTAGTTGTTCTTATATTCATGTATCATGATCGCTTAGTCTTTTCCTGTTGATATCCTGGATTTCCTTCATACATGATAAACTGTTAGAAAGGCTTGTATATTATGTATCTTGCTAGTCCTCTGAGGACCTGATGATCTCTTCAGGTTTAGCCGAGTATTGAGCCAGGTACACAGGAGCAGGTTTGAGCCAGCATTGGACCATGGTACAACTGCAGCTGAAGGTATCTTGATGATTAGCATTTTGGACTTAGTTATTTCATTTTCATGTTCTATTTTATTTTTGTCTATTGGTAGTGGATTTGTGTCCACCGGACGTAACTGGAATTCTCGATGAACTTGATACTTCATTTTATATTATCATTCTTTATTCAGTCTCATTTGAGTTGATTGTATCATATTTCTGTGGATGAGATCTAGACTGCCATGTTAGTTCCTTAGATTCTATGACTTGTAAACTAGACAGCGTTCTACCGCCGACATTACGGTGTAGGCTGGACTTGGACACTGACTTGTATCCGAAAAGCGGGTGCAGGTCGTGATACGGCGGAGGATCCCCCTCCGAACCTAGGGTTTCAACGTAAGAAAAGAAGCGGGAGAAGCGGACCCGCAGCGGATGGCCAGGCCAGCGACGAAGCAGATGGAGGAGGCTTGGAGGAAGAAGACAAGTGGAAGATGGAGGGTGGATGGAAAACGGTTGAGCGAAGGAGAAGAGAGAAGCAATCACTCCAGCAGTATATGACAAACAAGGAGGAAGGGCCCCACGACGGAGGAGGGCGACCACGACATGGCATATTATCGTTCGATCGGCCACATCCAACTAAGACTAATGATAACATGAATTACCAGGGCAAGGTAATCAACTCGAAGGGACCATTGCAAGATACCAGAGGAAGAAGGACCGACGGCTCCTCAATGGAAGCACATCTAATAGGTACGAGCGACGACTACAGTCATAGGAGAACGAAACACGAACCGAGCCTGTCTCATGAGCGGACATATGCAAGTCGATGGCTGTACAAGTGGAGGTCGATCTAAAATATGTAGAACCTAGTATCATAAATAGTTTTAAAGTGGTCGAGATAACTGATGACGACATTCAGGAGACAACGAAATATTGGAAGAACACACGTTTTATGGGCAGTTGAAAGGATTTGCACTAAGTGAATGGAGACCTAAGGGAGAGATGGAGATCTTCTCAAGGAAAAATGGGTTTTATTTTATCAAATTTGCTCTTGCTGAAGACCTTGAGAGAATACTAGAAGGGGGCCATGGACGTTCGATGGCAGATTAGTCATACTCAAATGATGGCATCCCGAGTCAAATTTTGAGAAGGATAGGCTAACTAAAGTGACTGTCTGGATACGGCTACCATGGCTGTCACTGCAACTATAGAGTATACCTTCTATCATGAAGATTACTAGCATGGTTGGGACACCAATCAGGAAGAACATCCCTACGACCCGACGACATCGGTTATCATATGCTAGAATCTTCGTCGAAATAACGACGACTGATGCTCTTCCTCGAAGCATCGACATAGTCCTCCCAAATGGCGACTAGCTTACTCAAGAGCTAGCTCATGAATGGGTCCCTCCTTCCTGTACTGGGTGCAAGTGTGTCATGCCCCGGTCCCGTAGGACCGATCGTCCTCGCTAAGGTGTGATGCCGTGTGAGCCTAGATTACGCTTACGCAAGGCAGGTTCCATAACGGCCGATTACAGGCTAAGCGACGGGGTCGTCACACAGAAGTCCATAGCAGAAATATTGAATAACAGCAGCGGAAGGTAAAACACAAGTCATTCAAAAAGCTCTTTATTGATATTGAAACAGATATTACAATTGAGGTACGAGGCCAAGATTATAATTCATTCAAGCTCACTTTACAAGTAACTCTGCTCTCTCTCATCTCTTATTACAATTTGAGTAGTCTAGCAGAAGCTTCGGATAGGCTATGTCCATACATTATGTCCCGTATAAGTCCAGACTCTAAGTGGCTGCATGCCTCGAAACACCAAGGAACTCCGTGCCTCGACGCATCCAAGTGAGCTTCGCGCCAACGAACTTCTACATGTGCCTGTACATAAACACTGCGTGGGTGTCAGTACTCAACTGTATTAGTGGAGTGAGCTTCTCGCCCGTCCATACAAAACCAACACGTTCATTTATTTTGTGCAGTAAAATCCCTTTATGATTATCTTTCTATTCTTGCCTTAGGATCAAATTTAAAACATAGACGCCTGGCCTATTTGGGTCTATAGACCATCATCGTGCTATCGCACAGATAACTTCCTTATCTTTGCCTCTAAACCATTCGTGCTCGCAACCTCAACGTATCGACTTGCGCTTGCCTTATGGCCCATACTTTGGGATGCAACAATATGATTCGTGTCATCGACTTGGTTCATACTTCAACATCGAGGCCTTGCCTCGCAACTTAGCATGAACTAGCCAAACTTGTCCTACGGCCTTTCTCGACTTAACTCGAAATGACTCAAGTCTGACTTATACAACTCTATGCCAACGACTTAATACTCGACGCTGCATCTCGTACCGAAGCACGTGTCTTTGCTATAGCCAAATCTTAGGCTTCTTAAGACTTGTGATGCAATCGTGCATACCATCTTTACTTTATTCGTGCTATGCTTGCTCTTTCTTTGTTTCGACCGACACCTTGCATGTGAATTGCCGCTCAGCACATCAACTTGATTATATAAAAGGTCACTGGCAATTCAAGCCATCTTGGATATGTAGGTGGTGCAAGACGAGGCCCTTTTAGCTAAGGGTAGCTAGCCCTACTCAAGTCCTCGAATCACCGGCGGCGTGTTCTTGCCTGCCAACCTTGCTTTCCTCCTAGGCCGATACGGTCCTGTAGCCCCAGGTTTTCGAGTCGAGGGCGTGAAACCTTGTCGACAAGTTGTCATGACCACGCACCTACGAGCACTTCTAGACTTAATGTAAATGCATGGCCTAATCGTTACAACTTAGTTTCCTTTACTTTACTTCTTTTACTTGTCATACTTCTTTTGCAGAGCCCAAACCAGGGTTGCCTCGGTGACTGACCTACAGTCCTGACATGTTTCCTTCTCGGCGACTGACCTACAGTCCTGACATATTTTCAGCGTTTTCATACCCTTATTGACTTAACTCGTGAATGGATAATTCATAGACTTCAAGCATAACTTGCACAAAACGTGTTCTTTATGTGCCAATAGATCATAGCTAACTTTTAACTGAACCAACCGTGGCTCGTGCCTTAAATCGACTTACGTTCTGTGCAACACTATCGCCCAAGTCATACTTTATAAGACAAGCCTTGAGATCGCAGGACTAAATGACTTTGACAACCGCAGAAAGAGCGGAACAGTGCTTGGAATGACTTCGATCGACCGGCATAACTTGCCTAACTTAATTGTGCAACAACTTGATGAGCAAAGACTGCGTCAAGCTTTGCCTCAAGGGAACGTGTCGTGCATGCGTTTGACTTGAACAACCAAGTTATTTGCGTGCCTAGACTTATGCCACAAGCTGTGCAATATAGCTTAACCCGTGGGGCGAACAAAGGCTATGCCAAGCCTTAGACGATGGGACCGTGCATGCTTTTCAAGCATTCATGCGGGCGACGTCTATGACTTAGGCTAAGTTCTTAACTTTGTGGCAACTTAGACCAAGTTTCCTTCTCCCAAGCCACGGGACAAAGGACCGAGTGTCATTTCGAAAGCACACAGTGTAACACTTCTAAGCCGACCGTTGGATCTTTTCCATGTTCTAACTCAATCTGACCCAACTTGGAATTATTTCCTTAGCTATGTGGATTCACCTATTTTATTATCAAGCCTACTTGTGCATTTGAAATATTCATTTTATTAGTGTGAAGGCCAAGCTGAGGCAAGTTCACCAAAGCCACCCACTGAGCGAGGAGTCGCCTCGACCGAGCAGGTCTTCGAGCATACGTTGCATGGCTAAGTCCGAACGTCGTTGGCATTTCGATTCCTCTGATTGACTAAGCGAGATGGGATACTATATCATACACCACTCAGAGAACGTTTCCTCCTCGAAACTAACTGAGTACTTACTCATCGACTTATCATTTTATTCAACATTCTATAACTTTTGCACACTCGATATTTATGCGTTTCTTCAATCCAAGCAACGATCGCACTACCATCAATCTTTTCTTTAAAATACGACTTCAAAATCCTCGATACTTTTCTATTCCTCAAGTCTTACTTGAATTCAACGTATCACTTAGTTGGATCTTGCACATATTCTAGGCGTCCCCAAAATACATGCATTTCAGCCAAGCCATGTGATAGAGAATTCGTCATTCTCTCTCGAGTCGCATCAGGCACACACTAAGGCATCCCTGAAATACATGCATGTCAGCCGAGTCTCATGAGGGATATTTTCATACTTTTGAATCATTCCATTCATCAATATCAAAATCTAAACCTATCAATCCTCAAGATCATTTATATCAATGTTATCTCTCGAAACATGGACGTCTCGCCTAACCGCTAGGCCATCTTTCCAGACTAAAGTCAACGTCAGGATTGGAATCATAGTTCCCCAACAATAATGCCAACACTGACCCCAATCCTAGGGTCAAACCAAGTAGAGAGTACGGAACTTTCTACCCAAGCTCGCATCACTCAGATTTCTAAACATCTAGCATATATTTCTCCTATTTGCATTTGCAACACTTAGGCCAAAGGGTCCGAGTCATTCAGCAAAGCCATCCTACACTGAGTCATGTTCCACCATTTCCTCGATATATCAATATCATTCATCTAACATGTACTTTATATAGTCTATCCTTCCAAACACATTCGATATAATCTACCTATCTATTCCTTCAAAGTCAAGCACTCTATGACACGATTTGTCACTAAACCATAATTTTCAATCCATATTCTCTAAGTCGTTCATCCCAATTCGCGTAATCGATCACAAGGTCATCTGACCTTAACCAAATGATATGCCCCAATTTCACGCAAGTTTGATTATCCACAGTGGACATAAAATCACCATGCACACTCCCGCGGGATAATCATCCTCATTAAGGCGTAATTCTTGCTTGAGTCCAGACTAATTCATTCTCGATACGCATATTGGATGTACTTAATGCTCAAGTTCACTTAATCATCAATCACTAATCAGAACAATTTTTAAATTCACCTTCGCATTAAACCACAAGTCGAAGCGATCCGAATTGCCACATCTTGATTTCCCGAGTTCGATCGTTCCTGCGGCATGAATCACTATGTCAGCGCTCACACGGAACGATTACCCCAAATTCGACGTGACACATGTGTGAGGCTGGAGTTGCGCTCGTACAAGACAAGATATTCTACATTGTGGTTATCGTCGAAGCAATCAAGACACAATCATTTTCATCCAAGCATTCATTTCATCCAAATCCCAAGCATAGCATCCATCGGAATAATAATATCTTGCACGATCATCATTCCTCGAATCAGAGTACCCCCGAGTTATTGTATATCGATCTTTTATACGCCTCAATACCATCGATAATATACGTAACCTGACGATCTTCCATTTGCAACAAATTTTGAGTCGTGCGACTAATGCTATTGTCCGAACTGGAGTATCTCCTCAATATTCAAGATCAATTTCGATCATTATCCCTTGAACTAGCTACATATTCAATTCATCCAAAACCAAATTCATGTATATTCATCCGACTATCTTAAGTCATCGAGCAACATATTTCTTCAAGTCGTACCATTCTCTGCTAGCTCAAATCATCGAGCAACATCATCTATCCCAATTTTTTCGAGTCATTTTGTAACTTCCAAAATCAAACCTTTCATGCACGCTATCATTCGATCGTGCTAACTTCTCGTATATGATTTATATCAATTTATACTCGATCGAATCATCCAATTTTAGTCTACCTACTCAATCATTTTGCATTCCATACTTGTGCAATCATAATTCCGGGCGCGTTATCCCTAGTTTGTTCGAATCAACACATCATAAACTTTATGATTATCACTTACTCAATGATACTCAACTAAGGCTTTGCATACATGCGATGCTTGCTTATAAACTCATTGGCACCCCACTTCCTCAATCGATCGACATCTCCGAAACTATTCCATACACCACTCAGGGATGAAGTCATTCGACATATCCTCAACTATCATTTGATTCACAATCGACTACTTCGAATCTCCATTCAAACAATTACTCAAATTCTAAGCACGCTCATCTTTATCACATCGATGATATCATCGTTTCGATAATCCCTTACTAGATAGTCATCCCGCATACTCAATCGAGTCTAACTCATTGTCGTCCGATAAAATTTGAATCCCACACTCGACTTTGCTAAGGTCGACACGATTCTTGGTATATATGCCCAACCCGACTTAGCCAATCGTTCTTACTTGAACTTTTGTTCAACCAAATTTTCTTTTCGTGTGATTTTGCAAAATATATAGACTTATTATATGGACATCTCGTGGGACAATTGAGAGAGAGCGCACCAACGATATCAGTTTGCGGAAGCAACACGGAGTTAAAGAATTTAATCGAAAGTCCAAGGACGTAAAGCCGTGCTCTGATACCATTATGTCACCCCCCGGTCCCGTAGGACCGATCGTCCTCGCTAAGACATGATGTCACGTGAGCCTAGATTGAGCTCACGTAAGGCACATAACGGCCGATTACAGGCTAAGCGATGGATCGTCGCACAAAATTCTATAGCAGAAACATTGAATAACAATAGCGGAAGGTAAAACACAAGTCATTCAAAAAGCTCTTTATTGATATTGAAACAGAGATTACAATTGAGGCACGAGGCCAAGATTATAATTCACTCAAGCTCACTTTACAAGTGACTCTGCTCTCTCTCATCTCTTAATACAATTTGAGTAGTCCAGCGGAAGCTTCGGATAGGCGATGTCCATACATTATGTCCCGTATAAGTTCAGACTCCAAGTGGTCGCACGCCTCAAAACGCCAAGGAACTCCATGCCTCGATGCATCCAAGCGAGCTCCGCGCCAACGAGCTTCTACCTGTGCCTGCACATAAACACCGTATGGGTGTCAGTACTCAACTGTACTGGTGGAGTGAGCTCCTCGCCCACCCATACAAAACCAACACGTTCATTTATTTTGTGCAGCAAAATCCCTTTATGATTGTCTTTCTATTCTTGCCTTAGGATCGATTTTAAGACATAAACGTCTGGCATATTTGGGTCTCTAGACCATCATCGTGCTATCGCACCGATAACTTCCTTATCCTTGCCTCTAAACCATTCTCGTGCTTGCAACATCAACGTGCCGACTCGCGCTTACCTTATGGCCCATACTTTGGGACGCAACAATATGATTCGTGTTATCGACTTGGTCCATGCTTCAACATCGAGGTCGTGCCTCGCAACTTAGCATGAACTAGCCACACTTGTCCTACGGCCCTTCTCAACTTAACTCGAAATGACTCAAGTCTGACTTATACAACTCTATACCAACGACTTAATACTCGACGTCGCATCTCGTGCCGAAGCATGTGTCTTTGCTATAGCCAAATCTTAGGCTTCTTAAGACTTATGATGTAATCGTGCATACCATCTTTACTTCATTCGTACTATGCTTGCTCTTTCTTTGATTAGATCGATACCGTACATGCGGATTGCCGCTCAGCACGTCAACTTGACTATATGAAAGTTCACTAGCAATTCAAGCCATCTTGGACATGTAGGTGGTACAAGACGAGGCCCTTGCAGCTAAGGGTAGCTAGCCCTGCTCAAGTCCTCGAATCACCGACGGCGTGTTCTTGCCTGCCTACCTTATTTCCCTCCTAGGCCGATACGGTCCTGTGGCCCCAGGTTTCTGAATCGATGGCACAAAACATTATCGACAAGTTGTCAATAACCACGCACCTACGAGCACTTCTAGACTCACACTACTAAAACACCCCACTTTACCGACGGACATTTAGCGACGAACGGATTCCGTCGCTAATAGCGACCAATTTCCGACATCTTAGCAACGGATTAGCGACAGACAACACAACATAATTTTTTTCAATTTTAAATGTAAAAATTTGTCGGGTTTCCGTCGCTAAGTCGACGAACATTAGCGACGGATTATGTTTCGTCGCTTATCCGTCGCAAATGTTGGCGGCAAAATCTTTACAACATTGGCGGGAACTTTGGCGACTATCTAGCGACGGATATAGCCGTCGGAAAACACCTTTTAATTGGCGACGGTGTAGCGACTACTTTTTCCGTCGCTATTCCGTCGCTAGATTCTGTGCCCTAACTTAAATTGAACCGACGGGGGGGAATTTTTCATTCCCCCCAAAACTCTCTCTCTCTCTCGCGGCTCTCCCTCTCTCGCGCGCGGCTCTCTCTCTCTCTCTCGCGGCTCTCTCTCTCTCTATACCAGGTCTCTCTCTCTCTCTCTCTCTCTCTCTCTCTCTCTCTCTCTAATTTTCTCTAATTTTGTGTTTTGGGGCCGGAGGGGGGGGGAGTGGGGGGGGGGGTCGGCTTCGCGGGGGGTGGAGAGGGCGGGGGGGTGGTGAATGGGGTCAGGGGGTCGGGGGGGTGTGGGGAATGGGGGCAGGGGGTAGGGGGGGTGGTGGGGAATGAGGGTCGGGGGGTCGGGGGGGTGGTGGGGAATGGGGGCAGGGGGGTCGGGGGGTGGGGGGTGGAGAGGGCAGGGGGGTCGGAGGGGGTGTTGAATGGGGGCAGGGGGGTCGGGGGGTGGGGGGTGGAGAGGGCAGGGGGGTCGGGGGGGGGGGGGGTGTTGAATTTCCTTTGACACACTGTCCTAGGTATCTACACATACACACACACTGTCACACAAACACACAAAATCTGAATATATGTAATGTAGGAATACACGTTGGTAATGTAGAATATTGACATGTATGTATAATGTATCTAATTGATTTTTAACCCATGTCTATACATATATATGTGTAGGCAAGCATGAGATTATGAAATATAGGCCATGTATATATATGCTAGTATATAGGAATGCATGTAGGTAGGCAATGATATAAAATATAATGTAGTGTACAATGCATGTGATAGTGTAAGTTAATGAGTGGTATATATATGCAAGTTATAAATGCAATGTTGGATAATATGAGAATGTAATGTCAACATGTATATATATGTAATATGTGTTCTCTATGGCTTGTGATGGTGTGTGTGATTGCTAGACTAGGCTTGGTTAGGCCTACTGAGACTTATTAGACCTACTGCTACTTTGTATTGCTTTCACAATGTCACGTACCCTGCACTAAACATCCGATACTTCGATCCGATACCGCCGATACTACCGATATCGCCGATACCAATACTACCGATATCGCCGATACTACCGATACCGCCGATACTACCGATACCGCCGATACTACCGATATCGCGTGCCGATACTACCGATACTACCGATATCGCCGATACTACCGATACCGCCGATACTACCGATTCCGATACCGATACTTTGAACCTTGATTTAAATACATGTTAGTATAGTGTCTTCACATATATGTTAAGAGTATATACATGATTAGCAAGGTAACTAGATACAAGTTATGATACAATGTAAATGCAAGTATACATGTTAGCTAGATAGCTTAGACTTATATTGCAATCTCCTATTCACACGAGTATTGATATCGCCGATACCAATACTCGTAGGAATAGTCCGATACCGATATACATTGTAGAGCTCTGTTTTGCTATTCTGGACATGTTGTGACCTGTGCTGTTCTAAATAGGAGCCAGACACACTCCTGAGACGGGGGAGTATGTATAGTGATGTGGATTCTTACTAACTTATCATGTGAACCCATTTATGGGCCCTTCATTGAACCTTCTCATGTGCAACTTTTAGTCCATTCACAGTTCCCTATATTGTACTCTACATCACCTAGTTCACTTATATCTAACATCCTAACCCTAATCCAAATTTATGAGTATCGGTATCGGGCTATTCTTATGTTTAGTTTGTCTTACGATACAGATTTTCACATCCAAATTGAGGATGAGTCGTTATTTTGTTGATCGTACATGGATGTACAAACGGCAACACGAGAGTAGAATTGGTGTGAGTGACGATTTTCAGGCAGGCGTGGAAGTATTTCTTAATTATGCAATGAGCAAAGCTCAGTACATGGACGGTAACAAAATTAAGTGTCCATGTGTTAAATGTCACAATAGACGTTACGAAGAAGTGGTGACTGTGAGAGATCATTTGACCCGTAAGGGTTTCGTACGTAATTACGGCCTGTGGTCATCGCAAGGTGAACTATATTCGGAAAGACAGGCTGCGGAAGCTGCTACTTATGCTTTTGATGATAATGCTGCAACGGATGTCATCGAAGACCACGGATGCTCTGTTGATTATGGAGATCTGCAGAACCTTGCACGAGATATGGTGTATGATGCGGCAGGGCCTAATTTTGATCCGGAGGATCCTAATCCCGAGGCGAAGGAGTTCTATGACATGTTTCAGGACGCAGATACTTCTCTATATCCTGGTTGTGAGACTCATTCCGCACTGTCAGTGACGATGCGGTTGTTGAACATAAAGTCTGATTTTAACTTGCCACAAGCTTGCTATAATCGGATCACAGAAGTAATCAAGGAGGTGTTACCGAAGAAATCAAAAGAGCTACCAAGAAACTTCTACAAGTCAAAGATGATGGTCCGACAACTGGGACTGGGGTACGAGAAGATAGATTGTTGTCGCAACGGATGCATGTTGTACTACAAAGAGAATTGCGTATCAGAAAGTTGCAGCTTCTGTAATGCGGATCGTTACAAGCCAGTACAGGGAAAAGGAAAGTCGACTAGAAAACGACGTCCTTACAAGTATATGCATTACTTGTCGATCACGAAGCGCTTGCAGAGGATGTATATGTCTCTAAATACAGCAGAACACATGACGTGGCACAGCGAAGAACGCATAAAGGACGAAGGAGAATTGTCACATCCTTCGGATGGAGAGGCGTGGAAACATTTTGATTTGTGTCATCCAGATTTTGCTGCAGAGCCTAGAAATGTACGCCTGGCGCTATGTGCTGATGGCTTCGCCCCTTTCGGACAGTCGGAATCTCAGTACTCATGCTGGCCTGTCATTCTTACCCCTTACAATCTGCCACCATGGATGTGTATGAAGACTCCTTATATGTTTCTGACAGCTATCATACCCGGTCCTAAAAATTCGACGAATAACATCGATATATATTTACAGCCGTTGGTGGATGAGCTGAAACAGCTGTGGGAGATCGGCGTCACGACCTATGATATTTCCAGGAAACAGAACTTTCAGATGAGAGCTTCACTCATGTGGACAATCAATGATTTTCCAGCATACGGTATGCTGTCGGGATGGAGTACGCACGGCAACATGTCTTGTCCGATATGCATAGAAAATAGTAAGGCGTTCCGCCTTAGGCATGGAGGAAAAACTTCTTTCTTTGACTGTCACCGTCAATTTCTGCCCGCGGCCCATCCTTGGAGAAAGAATAAGGACGCGTTCAGATATGGAAAACAAGAATTTTCTCAACCTCCTGCCAGATTTTCGGGATACGATATTTGGGAAGCTGTAAAGGAATTGCCCACCGCAATGGAAGATCCATCGAACCATCGTGTCGAGGGGTTCGGACAAAGCCATAACTGGACCAAACGGAGTATCTTCTGGGACTTGCCTTATTGGAAAGATAATCTTATAAGGCATAATCTTGATGTCATGCATATCGAAAAGAACGTGTTCGATAATGTCTTCAATACCGTAATGGATATTAAAGGAAAGACGAAGGACAATCCAAAAGCAAGACAAGACATAGCCGAGATATGCAAGCGTCCTCATCTGAACTTGATACAAAGGGGTGCTGGTGGACAATTAAGTAAGCCTATAGCGCCATACACATTGAGCAAGGAAGATAGATTAATAATCTGCAAGTGGATATCTAATTTAAGATTTCCCGACGGCTATGTTTCGAATTTGTCTAGATGCGTTGATCTCAATGAACGCAAGCTAACGGGAATGAAGAGTCACGACTGCCACGTGTTTATGGAAAGATTACTGCCCATTGCTTTGAGAGAGTTGTTGCCTTCTGCTGTATGGGTTCCGTTGGCCGAGCTGTCTACATTCTTCAGGGATATCTGTTCAACTAAGCTGACGGTGCAACATATGGTACAACTTGAGGAGAAGATTGTCTTAACAATCTGCAAGTTAGAGAAAATATTTCCACCGGGCTTTTTCGACAGCATGGAGCATCTACCGATTCATCTAGCATACGAAGCCCGTGTCGGTGCATCTGTTCATTATCGATGGATGTACCCCTTTGAAAGGTAAATAAAAACCGATATAATTTAAGTGAAATTTAAGTGGATTTTACAATTCATTGTTAATTCTCAAGATAATTTGTCTCTTTAGGTACCTACACCATCTAAAGAAGAAAGTTGGCAACAAGGCTCATATAGAGGCTTCGATATGCGAATCATATCTTATCGAGGAGGTGTCAAATTTCTGCTCCATTTATTTCGATACTCATGTCGAGACAAATCGAAATAGACCTCAAAGGAATGAAGAAGACGTTGAGGATGGAGGTATATTCAATTTAAGGGGCAAGCCTATTGGGGCTAGTAAGAAACGGTGGTTGACCGACGATGAGTATGATACCGCTCACCGATATGTCGTGTTAAATTGTGACATACAAGAAGTGAGAGATTTGGAGAAGTAAGTGACTACGCCTCGTTATAATCTCTAATTTGGTGAATTAAGTGACTACACTTATTTTTATTCTCTCTAACAGTGTATTTAGAGGTGAAGTCAAAATGAGGACACCATATATTACAGATGAGGGACTTCAAAGAGAGGTTGATTGTACCTTTCCATCCTGGTTTCGTAAATACGTAAGTAACTGAGATAATATGTTATGCGGCTACCATTAAAATATATGCAGCTAAAATATTTAAATTATCAATACATGTTTACAGGTTTTATTGCCTGAAACAACACTCATAAATGAGAGCATTCGTTATTTGGCATTGGGACCGAAGAAGCATGCAAAGACTTTGTCAGGCTATGTCGTTAATGGCTTCAAGTTTAAGTCAACTCAGCATGCTATAAATGCCGAATTTTTCAATGACGGCTTCGATACCAAGAATTCTGGTGTTTGCATAAGAGGCACCATCTATGACGACGAGCCGGACTTTGACTATTATGGAGTGCTTCGGGAGATTGTAGATTTACAATATAGTGGCCCATATGATATGCATATTGTGATGTTCAAATGTGAGTGGTTCGATACGAGACCAAATATCGGTTGGAGAATCGATAAACAATTTGGATTCGTCGATATAAATCATCGCAGGAGGTATAGAGGGTCCGACACGTTTGCGATAGCAAGTCAGGCTGTTCAAGTCTACTATACAAGCTACCCAAGGCGTCGTAGAGATCGATTTGACTGGTGGGCAGTATGCAAGATTAAATCTAGAAATACATTTAACGTTGGAGACCCAGCATACCAAGAGGACCAGATCGAGAAGCCCCAATACATGGGACAACAGTCGGATACCATGGACGTGGAAGATGTCGATATACCTCATGCTGAGGAAAATAGAGGGGAGGAAGAGGTTGATATACAAGACTTAGCTGTCAACCAGGGGAGAAAGAGGCGTCTTGTCCCAAGTATTGAGCCTGAAGAAGAAGAAGAAGAAGAAGAAGAAGAAGAAGAAGAAGAAGAGGATGAGGATGAGGATGATGATACAGATGAAGTCGACGATGAGGATGATGATATAGATGAAGTCGACGATGAGAATGAGGATGAGAACGATGACGATGACGATGAGGACGAGGACGATAACGATGATTAGATTAAATATCGGTATATATTAGAAGCACTTACAACTAACTTAGTGAATTCAGTTTAGACGGACACATTCTTATTTCAGTTTATGTTTTTGTCGTTCGATCATCTACTTATTGTATGATTTTCTTTTTACAGATGGCACTCTTAGTTCTCATTGTCTTGACGGCACTCGCCGCCCTGCTGCTGGTATATATATTTTAGTTCAGTTTTATATTCATTTATACTTCTATATTGTTAATTATATTTATGTGTTCTATTTACAGGTCATGGTCACTACCACTCGTGCTGCTGGTAGCCGTGGTGGTGCTGGTGGTGGCGGTACTGGCCGTGGTGGGCGTGGTGGTAGCGGTGGCCGTGGACGTGATGGTAGCGGTCGTGGTGGTAGCGGTCGTGGTCGCCTTCCACATACCCCGGATATAGAGTCCTCCGATCCCGACCTGGAGAGCCCGGCCACAGACTCTTCCCGCCGTCGATCTATCTCTGCGACCCATCCTTCATCTTCATCGAGGCCTGAGACTCCATCCGCTAGCGGATCCGTTCCGCCCCCGGATGCACCAGCGGGTACACCATCAGTTACTGCAGGGTGGGCTCCGGAGTACCCCCGGATTCAGCTTCATCCTGCTACCGGTGAGTACATCCGCGGACCCGCGGATCCTCCGACGCCTCCAGAGAGGCCGATAGGCGAGAACCGACGAGAGCTATGGCCCGCGGGTGATACGTAAGTAAATTTAAGTTAATTTATTAAATTTGTTTCATTTATTCAAGTTAATAATCCAGTCTTTGCTTCTTTGTAGGTTTTTCCCGTATGATGCTGCCCGGATACTCGGGCAAATTATCCGGGAAAACTACCATGGCCCCTACCTCAATTTTTCTGAGGTGCCTCAGAACATGCAGTACGTCTGGCTCGAGGAGATGAAGGTATATATATATCTTTTGGTTAATTATTAATTATTCTTTAATCCACTAATTTTTTAATTACGTGATAATTTAATTTGTATGTCAGACGACGTTCTGGTGGCCCCTCCATCGCGATGAGTTGATTCGCAAGGCCTACAAAGCCGCCGCCGGAAAGAAGATACGGGATGCGGTGTACGACGTTCGTACGGCGCATTCGAGGAAGAAGTGGCTCCGGGAGGAGTACTACGAGCAGATGTTGGATAAGATGAATACTGCTCAGTACAGGGAGAAATCAGAGAAAGCGAAGGCGAGCAGACAGGCCGCTGGTCTGCATACGGGAGGTTCAAAGCCCCACGCAGCGACGCGTGCAGATTTGGTGAGATACCGCAAATTCATTTCACTATTAAATTCGGTACTATTAATATACGTAGTTAATTAAATTTGACGTATATTTCGTATGCAGGCAAAACGGGCGATAAAGGAGGGGAGAGAGCCGGAGTCGGTCACCGCCTACGATGTATTCCTGCATACACACAAGAGGCGGGCAGACGGGAGCTTCGTCGACGCGAGGGCCCAGGCGACTGATGTAAGTAATTACGTTTATGAGATTTATATTAGAAATATAATTATTGTTAACTTAATTAGGTGAACGTAGGATTCAAATTATAACTTAGGGAAACATAGGATTTAGATTATAACTTAGGAAAACTTATAGTATAAACACATTCATTGGATAGGCTGCATATCGTGAGGCCCTTAGTCAGATTGAGCCCCCTGCCGAGGTTGTCGGCGAAACGACGCCCACCTAGACGCCCTCTTCTATGGCCGCTCGCTACGACGACGTGTTCGTAGAGTCTGTCGGCGGCTTTAATAAAGGGCGCGTCTACGGCGTAGGTTCCCTGGCGGCGTCGTTGCAGGGCGCGACTCCGAGATATCCACCGCCCCCGCCTCCTCCCGCGCCCCCGTCGGACGATATGAGGACGCAGCTTGCGACTCTCACCTCCGATATGTCGGAAATGCGGAGTCTAATGTCGGATGTGCTGGAGCGCCTTCCGCGTCCTTCTTCTGCTCCCGGTCCAGATCCGTCTGCTCCCGGTCCGTCTACTGCGGTTGCCGGTCCTTCCGACCCTGGACGTTATTCATTTGACCGTTCTGCCGAGGTCCGCCTGGTACCGGATACTGCGCTCATTGGGCTCATGGACATGATGTCGCCAGAGCAGCTCCGCAACCTTCCAGAGCATGTGTTGTCCCAGGTGCCGGCGTACATGGTGGAAGAGTACATCCGCAGAGCCGAGGCGGCGTCGAGACGACCACGCGATCCATCTCCGGGAAAATGATATTTGTACTGTTTTTTGATATTATGAATTTGGATATTTGGATATTATGAATTTGGATATTTGGATATTTGTTATTGGATATTTGATATTGGATATCATGAATTTGGATATTTGTTGATCATGTAATGTTTGGATGGATATTTGGATATTTGTTGATCGTAAATGGATGTTTGGATATTGGATATTATGAATGTGTAATATTTACGAAAAGGAAATAGAATGTTTCTGTAATTTTTTTTAATTGATGTTACATTTAGCGACGGACTAGCGACTAACTAGCGACGGATTATATAAATATTTGCAGGTACCGACGGAAGAGCGACGGAATATCCGTCGCTAACTGGGTGATATAAAATATTTTGCAGGTACCGACGGAAGAGCGACGGAATATCCGTCGCTAACTGGGTGATATAAAATATTTTGCAGTTACCGACGGAAGAGCGACTACCTAGCGACGGCGAATCCGTCGACATGGTTCTGGAAATATGGTAGGTTTCCAGAGACTTAGCGACGGATAGTTGGTCGCTAATCCGTCGCTAATCGGTCGAGGATGACGACGGACTAGCGACGGATGAGCGACCAATTATCCGTCGACATGGTTCTGGAAATATGGAAGCTTTTCAGAACCAGGCCGACGACCTACCCGTCGCTAATACGTCGCTATCACGTCGAGGTTAACGACGGAATGGCGACGGAATAGCGACTGATTTTGCGTATCAGGAACCTCTCTGATACGCTTTTACCGACCTATTGACGACGGATTAGCGACGGATATTTTAATATTATATGGCATGTAAACCGACGGGAACATGTCGCTAATCCGTCGCTAAGTAGGTGAAAGACAACCGTCGCTAACCAGTCGCTAGTCCGTCGGATAATTATTTGTCCGACGGCTTAGCGACGGATATTTTTTAGCGACGACGTTTTTCCCGACGGTCATTTTCAGCAAATATCCGTCGCCACTACGTCGGTAAAAAATGTTACCGACGGATAAGCGACGGATCTGGCCGTCGCTAAAGCTGGTTTTTTTGGTAGTGTCAACGTAAATGTATGGCCTAACCATTACAACTTAGTTTCCTTTGCTTAACTTCTTTTACTTTTCATATTTCTTTTGCAGAGCCCAAACCAGGGTTGCCTCGGTGACTAACCTACAGTCCCGGTACGTTTCCTTCTCAACGACTGACCTAAAGTCCCAACTCTCGATGAATGACTTACAGTCCCGACATATTTTCAGCGTTTCCATACTCTTATTGACTTAACTCATGAATGGCTAATTCATAACCTTCAAGCATAACTTGCACAAAACGTGTTCTTTATGTGCCAATAGACTGTGGGTAGCTTTCCACTGAACCAACCATGGCACGTGCCTTAAACTGACTTACGTTTTGTGCAACACTATCGTCCAAGTCATACTTTATACGACGAGCCTTGAGATTGTAGGACTAAGTGACTTTGACAACCGTAGAAAGAGCGGGACGGTGCTTGGAATGACTTCTATCGACCGGCATAACTTGTCTAACTTAATTATGCAACAACTTGACGAGCAAAGACTACGTCAATCTTTGCCTCGAGGGAACGTGTCGTGCACGCATTCGACTTGAACAACCAAGTTATTTGGGTGCCTAGACTTATGCCACAAGCTGTGCAATACAGCTTAACCCGTGGGGCGAATAAAGGCTATGCCAAGCCTTAGACGATGGGACCGTGCATGCTTTATCAAGCATTCATGCGGGCGACGCCTATGACTTAGGCTATGTTCTTAATTTTATGGCAACTTAGACCAACTTTCCTTCTTCCAAGCCACGGGACGAAGGACCGAGTGTCATTTTGAAAGTACACCGTGCAACATTTCTAAGCCGACCGTTGGACCTTTTCCATGTTCTAACTCAACCCGACCCGAATTGGGATTATTCCCTTAGCTATGTGGATTCGCCTCTTTTATTATCAAGCCTACTTGTGCATTTGAAAACTTTCGTTTTATTAGTGTGAAGGCCAAGCTGAGGCAAGTTCGCCGAAGCCACCCACCTGAGCGAGGAGTCGCCTCGACTGAGCTGGTCTTCGAGCAGCCGTTACATGGCTAAGTCCGAACGCCGTTGGCATTTCGATTCCTCCGATTGACTAAGCGGGATGGGGCACTACAAAGTGTTATGGACATACCAGAGGGCTATGCAAAGAGGATCCTGTGGCCGACGAGATAGCTAACGAAAGACAGAAAATAGAAAGAGCGAGAAAACACCAGTCGCAGGAACGAGGTGGGGAAGGACCGATAGAGGGGCTGGGCACGTTCATGCATGTAGAATAGGAGCCAGTTGAGGAAATTGGGTTAGAAAAAATGGACGCAATCTTACCATCGGTGTTAGGAAAACGACACGGGCCAGAGAAGATGACGCCAAACAACTCTAATAACACGGAAATAGTGGTCTATGGCGATACGAGTCGAGAGCAAAGGAGGGCCTAGTTTGAGATATGAACCATCACAGGAGGACACTAATACGCAGCAATATACGGGACCAAATGTGAGAGCAGCAAAGAAGATGGCACCTACGAAGACAGTGGGCGAAGCAACTACTGAGATGGAGGGGACGAGTAGACATCAAGCTAATAGCTCAATGGGAGGAGTGGTCTTAACAAAACCTAAGCCTGAATGGCAACGCGGACTAGAAGGTGGAGTAATCGAAGATAGGTCCTTTAATAGACTAGAGAGACTCGGACAGGATATAGCCGCTCTGCCTCATCGTCCTGGGGAGAGACGGCGTTCGGCAGGACACTCAATCCCAATAATCCATGTCTATAATCACATGGAACGTCCGGAGGGGCAACTCGATAGGGAGATGGAAGGAGATTACTAGTATGTTGTATCAACAAAAGTGCTCGATTATCTCTGTTATGGAGAGCAAAATTAAGATATCAGAGAGACTCAAGAACAGAACTCCAATCCACTGAATGCGGCATGGCGCGCATTTGGACTATGTAGGATACTCGCATCTGGATGGGACAGGTAAAATCTGTAACAGAACACCTTATTATTTTAGAGCTAACAAACAAAGGTGGTCTCAAAGTTGTGGTAGGAGCAGTCTACGGACACAACGACAGAAGAAGGAGATTCCAACTCTGGAAGGATATTGTGCAAATCACTACTGAGGTAGAGGACAAACTTCCTCAAGCTCTATGCGGGGACTTCAATGCTATACTGACAGAGAATGAGAAGCTTGGAGGAAGATCGATCCCGGCTCCTATTATGGCTGACTTTCAAGACTGCTTGCTCAGCTCCAGTCTATTCTGCATGGCACGTACGGGTCACATTTGGTCATGGAGCAATAGCTCGGCCTCTAATCGAGTGGTCTGCCAACTAGATTGGGCTGTGTGTAATAATAAATGGCTCGAGACATTCCCTGAAGTGAAGGCGGAAGGAATCAACTACGGCACAAGTGATCACACTCCAATTTTGATTCGGATGACCATGGAAGTTGCGTCCCGTAGAAAACCCTTTAGATTTAACAATGCGTGGCCGCTTCTAGATGGTGCGGTTAATGCTGGGCTTGAATCCGCCTTCACAGGACACGCTCAATATTGCATCACACAAAGACTCAAGAAGGTGAAACTAGCGCTCAAGAAGTGGAATACAAGCCGGCCTAAGTCCAATCTTTGTGAGAAAGAAAATGAGCTCAGATCCATTCAGTCCCAGGTCCAGATCAGACCGATGGATTTGGAACTTGTAGACATGGAGCTGACATTACAAGGCAAAGTCAGAAAGCTCAGATTCCTCGAGGAAATCCAATTGCAGCAACGCACAAAATGCACTTGGCTCACGGACGGAGACCGATGTTCGAAATTCTTCCATGCTACCGTGCGGACACGCCAACACACGAACACCATAACTGCGCTCCTGGACGCCAGTAGGAAACTTGTCGCGGATGATCGGGCAATGGCCAATGAAGCCTTTTAGTATTACACGTCTCTCTACAACCAAGAAGACCACTTAGAGGTATTCCCGAATATCGCGTGCAAACGTCTAGCTACAGAAGACGGGAACAGTTTACTTAGAAGGGAGATAGACATAAAGGAAATAGAGCTCATTATCAAAGAGGCGGACTCGAACAAGTTTCCAGGCCCGGATGGCTTCAACGCCATATTCTACAAGCGACACTAGGGACAGATTAAGCAGCAAGTTCTGCAAGCAGTGCAAGAGTTCTTCAGGACGGGACGGCTTCTGAAAGAACTAAACCACACGTTCCTCATATTGATACCGAAGAAAGAGGGGGCAAATGTGTTAGGGGACTTTCGCCCAATAGCATGTTGCAATTTTCTCTACAAAATTATTACTCACTTAATGTGTTCTAGAATGCAGAAGATTATGCAAGAACTGATATCAGACAACCAATCTGCTTTCATCAAAGGGAGGTCTATAGCGGAGAACTGCTTGTTGGCACAGGAGCATATCCGAGAATTCAATAAACCAAGGGGAAAGAAAAGTTGCATCAAATTGGACATACGGAAAGCTTACGATACGGTCAATAGAAGCTTTGTGTGTCATATTCTTCTCAGCATGGGATTCGATTCTTGGTGGGTGGACAGAATCATAGAGTGTATCACATCGCCTACATTCTCGGTTATCATTAAAGACCAACCATGTGGATACTTCGGCAGCAATCGGAGACTGCGTCAAGGCGATCCGTTGTCCCCATACTTATTCACGATTGTGTTGGAGTTCTATACGTGCTTGATGGATATTACGGTACATCAGAAGCTTATCACACCCCTGTACCGACATGTGGCCCCATCGGTATCCCATCTTATATATGTAGATGATCTCCTCGTATTTATCGAGCCATCGGAAAAGTCTACGAAGGGGTTAAATGAAGTGCTAGATGAATTTGCAGGGCTGTCGTGACTACAACTTAATAGAGAGAAGAGTCACATTTACTTCAGTTGGGACTGTCCAGAAAAGGAGAGATGAGCCTCACAACTCCAAATCGAGATGGGGCAATTACCGGTAAAGTATCTTAGTCTACCGTTGTAACTCCCTAAAACCTATTTCTTGTATTTTGAAATTTTTGAATTTTCTCTAAAAGAATCTCTTTCTTGCTTCAAGTAAATTTGTTATATTGAATTTAGTAGGTCAAAATTATTTCAAATCTTAGATTAATCTTATTGATTTTCCTCTTACTAAAGGTTAGTAAGGATAATGTTCCATGGTAATTTGTATTTGTATATGTTAGACTATTCTTGATGTATTATGTCTAAAAAAAATTTGCTCTATTCAATATATATATATATATATATATATATATATATATATATATATATAAAAGAAAATATATATATATATATATATATATATATATATATATATATATATATATATATATATATATATTATTTGACTAACTACTTTATTAACAGAATATTTGTATAAAAAATAATATTTTGTAAATGATTTTGGCAATGTTACTTGGTATTCACATCTGGATTAGTAAGGACAAATGGTTTTGATTAATAATTTTTGTAATTATTATTAATGATTAATTAGGAATTACTGCCTTTAGCAGTAGGAAGAATATTTGAACTAATCCTGTAAATTAGTTAGTGGTAACTAATACGTTTAGGACTAACAGAATTAGTTAGGGTTGTTATAATTCGGTTACAGGTTTACACTAAATGCATCCAGATCTACTCTTTATTACATACATTGCCACTAATTTATAGCTACTGCCACTATCCACCACTGAGGAGACACTATATTATTTTAATATAAATACTGTCCAATCACTAACACATCACATCAGCACACCTTCCAATACATCACACTGTGTACTCTCCACTGACACCACTGCTGTTCCGGCCAAGCATCGCCGAATGCCACCTTCCTCCGCCGTGTGCCACCGCCAGCTGGCCGGAGTTCCACCACCACGCCACCGCAGTTTCGCCATCACCGACCGTTCGCCACCGTCAGATGCCGCAAGTTGCCGCAGACTTCGTCGAGAGATCGCCGAGTCTCGACTACTCCACCGCTGCTCCGCCGGAGACGACGACGCATCATGACACCAAGCGCCAACTTGACTCGCCGTACCGAAGCTTGTCACCACCACAATCGCGACGGATGAGCAGCCACTCCGAGATCCGTGCCGCCTTGTAGTCGGAGCTGCGACTTCGCCGAAGAGTCTCGAGGACCCTTGGACTCGCCGATCGCCGTCGACACGACCGGCTCATCGACTACAGTGCTGTCATAGAAGACCGAGCACACTTCGATTCCTGCACCAATGCCTCGGGAGTTGTGCTGCCCTTTCGAGCATCGTGCAGCCACCTTGAAGATTGTGTGACCCTTTGGAGCTGTTGACCGCCATCAGTGATCAGAGACGCTGCAGACGTCGCCGAGGTAAGCCTTTGTTCGATCTTCTCGTCCCTCTTCTTCTTCGTGTTCCTCTTTTCATGAATGGGGTTGTTGTGAGCTTTGCGGCCAGGGGAAAGAGATGGAGTAGGAGAGATAGCTAAATTAGGTTAGGGTTTGTGGCAGGGGGTTTAGAGAGGAAGAAGAAAGTATAAGTTTTCGCTTGGGTTTGTGAAGATGAAGGGAGCTGGAGTGAAGAAGAAGAAGAAGAAGAAGAAGAAGAAGCTAGGAATTGGGAGGGAAGCTCGAGTTAGAGCTCTTATGCGCCTGGAATAGGAGTAAGGAGTGATGAGGGAAAAGTTAGGGTTAGGGTTCACTTGGGGACGATGGTCTTTGCGGCTGAGAGTAGAGTAAATGGGAACAGAGAGAGAAGGCGAGGCTGTGAGAATTTAGGGTTAGTGTAAGAAGATTGGGCGGGTTTGGCCTGAGAGTTTGGCTTAAGCCCAATAGAAGAAAAAAAAAAAGGAATTTAGCAGCAACAGTAGTAACTGGTTTGGGGCTTGTGGGCTGGACCTAACAGGCCGGGTTAGTTAAAGAGTTTAATTGGTTGTATGAGGACTTAGCAAAAATAGGCAGAGAAGAAATAAAAATTAGAGTGTGGGATCTGGGACTGTGGGCTGGATTTATGGACTGGGCTGGTCCAGTGGATTTGGGCTGATGATAGGATGGGCTAAATTGCTTACTGTTTTAATATCTTTCATGTTATAAATAGTGACATTTAATAATTTTAGTTAAATAATAATATTGCTAGTATTATTTGGCGGAAATGATATTTGCTAATATTTACATAAATATTTAATATCAATATTTTGTAAATAGATTAGCTTGCAAGTATTTTCTAAATAATAATGATTTTGTTAAAACATAGTTAAAATGATTACTTTTGATTAAAGTTATAATATATATAAATAGTTTCTAAAATATTGCTAGCTAGTATAAATACATATAGTTAACTTATAGTTAGCAAGTTTATGATTAGTTAGCCTTTTAGCTAATTATTACTTTAAACCTAAATGTTTCCTTTACTAAAATATTGTCACTAGTATAATAATGTATATTTTCTAAAATATTGATAGCTACTATAGAATTAGTTAGTATATGGATACTAGTCATATTGAGCTAATTGACATAGTTTAAACTCTAACAAAATTGTACCAAAACAGGTGACATTCATCCATGCAGTACTACTCCCGTGCTTCCAAAGCGAGGCAAGTACACCGGCTCGAGCTTTTACTTTGTTTCTATCTTACATTCATGTGCCATGTTCTCATATTGGACACGTGATACACACGATTGCATAGTCCTTGTTCGCCATTGCATTGTGAGTCATTGTTTATCGCGGGAATTGGGAAAAATATTAACTTTTGTGTGACCACACCCAACATAGGTATTGTGGATAGCCTAATCGTACACATCACGTACGATAAAGCCGCACCTTATAGAATTATGAATTGATTGATTGTGGATTGTGGTCCTTAAGCCGGTCACACATTAGTTTAATATTTTAAAAAGGTCACACTTGCATTGATTGTCGTGTTCATTGTCTTGTTCATTGATTGCCGTGTTCATTGTCTTTGTATATTGATTGTCGTGTCCATTGTTTTCAGTTTTGCATTTCACTTCTGCTACCATAGTTTTATTTTCAGTTCTCGTATTCTGGTTTCACCTTGTATTCTGTATTACAGATTACATTGTATATTGTTCTTGTCGGGGTTGTGCTTTGCTCTTTTCCTGACAGGATACGTTGCAGGTGAGCTTGAGGCCACATGGAGCACGGTGATATCATTGGATATTGCGGGATATATTTTATTTGTTTTTCTGGAGATTGTATTTTGGATTTCATCATTGTATATTTTTATTTGATCGGATTTGTCTCCGGATAACTTTGTACTAATTGATTTGGTGGATTGTGGTAATATTTTCTAGGACGTTTATAGATTCTGTGATTGTTTACATTACATTGTGACTTGGAGTTTTTCTTAGTATTGTACAACTTACTTCGTCGTGTCCATCGACGAAGGCTGCGCCTGTCCGACACATACCCGATTATTCGGGAGTGGGTCGTGACAACCGTTGTCGGTAAACTACACGAAGGACACAGACTGTCAGGGGCTGGTACAATATGTCAAAGCCAAGCTTGAAGGGTGGCAAGCGCAGTTGTTATCCTTCGGAGGGCGTATCGAACTCATACGTGCTGTCATTCTCGCTATTACGAACTACTGGGTGCAGGCCATATACATCTCCGATAAAACTATCCAGAATATCGAAAAATTGTGTGCAAATTTTGTCTGGCGGGAAGGGTTACACGCCATTTCTTGGGAGGAACTGTGTCAAACCAAGGAAGAAGGTGGAGTCGGTCTCCGATCCCTACTTGTTCTACGTGAAGTGGCGCTTACTAGAATGGCTTGGCGACTGATCGGAAAAGAGACTATGTGGTCTCTAAATGGATGACTAGCAGGTATGCTCGCAACTGTAATTTTTGGGTCCAGAATATAGACAATAATTTCTCGATTACATACAAGAACATATTCCGCCTGCGGCCTAAATTACAACAATTGATTAGCCGATCGATTCATGATGGCCGTACAACTAATCTACGGATGGATCCATGGTTGGACCATCACAATATGATTGAAAGATTGGGGTGGCCGACGTTCGAAATATGCGGACGAGATGAGTCTGTCGCAGAGCTTATTCAGGATGGAGCCCGAAACCCAGAGGTTCGGCCGGTTGGCCAATGGCATGCGAGTGCCATACAACAGCTTAGCATACATCCCGGACTCAAGTCGGATATATGGATATGGGACGGAGACAGTAGTGGCAAGTTCACCACCAAGTCCGCCTACGAAATGCTGCGGCAACAGCGACCAAAAGTCGCTTGGTTCGACATTGTCTGGGTACGTAGAGCGGCCACCAAAATGAAGCTCTGCGCGTACAAAGCTATACGGAACAGACTTCTCACCCGAGAAAGGATGACTAAATTCGGTATTCCTATTACCAACACTGCTTGTGTGCTTTGTGGGGGTGGAATGGAGTCTCGGAATCACATTTTCTTTATGTGCCCCATGCCTGATCATATTTGGCACCAATGCAAACTCCGATTGGGCATCACAGGGACTAATGCAGGACTACCGCGAGTGTTCGAAGAGATTGTGGCGTTACAGAGACAGGGAACGAAGATCTACAGAAAGGCAAGAATCAGGTTGCTGTCATCTATATGGCATATATGGAGGGAGAGAATAGATGAATTCGAAGGCGATGCACTATCAATACAAGTAATTCTAAATAATATAGAGTGACGCTACTATCATGGGGGCCTAAGGCATGGCTGCCATTTAGTAGTTTGAGTTGCATATTACAGATGTATTTTTCTGATCAGCAATAATATGAACCTTACCTTTGCTTCAATATATATATATATATATATATATATATATATATATATATATATATATATATATATATATATATATATATGTGGGAGCGGATCAAAGGCCCCGCCCGCGGATCCCCGTCGAAGTCCCGTCCCCCCTGCACCATCGGATCGCGCGGGGCCCGCGTGGGGCCCGCGCGAGCCCGTGCGATCCAACGGCTAAGGATCGCGGGGGCTTCGGCGGGGCTCCGCGGACGGGGCTCCCGATCCGCAATATATATATATATATATATATATATATATATATATATATATATATATATATATATATATATATCAAAAGCACTATGAACATGATGGTTAAGAACCAATGTCAGAACCTTATCATCTGGAGAGAACCATTTAAGAACATTAGCATATACCATGTTCTTAACCATCATGTTCATAGTGCTTTTAGAAGGGTCATGAAGGATGGGTCTGGAACGAACCTCTGGCGGGATCCCTGGATAGATCGGTGCTCGTTATTGGACATTAGGAGGGCTCAGACACACCAGGAGGACAGGTGGGGCCTGACGTGTTGTCGGATCATTCGCGATGGGGAGTGGAGGCCGGAGTCCTATCGATTTACCGGGGAGCTGGGAGAGATCATTAGCACTATTGCCATAGATCCGGACTTGCCTGCAGATCGGTGGATTTGGGAGCCGACTGGTGCGTCCCCGGGGACGGGGGAGTTTCAGTTTCGGAGTTGCTACAATCTCATCCGACGCGCTTTTCCTCAGAGTCCTGACTACGAGTTCGTATGGTGCAAGGGTCTGGCCAAGAAGATGTAGTTCTGCATTTACAAGCTCCTACTGGGTCGTCTTCTTACTAGAGATCGATTGAGTTCTTTTGGAGTGCCGATCCCAGATCCCAAGTGTGTGTTGTGCTGCCTGGAGCAAGAATCTATTAGACACATCTTCTTTGAGTGTGACCTGACTTGGCCGGTCTGGAAGGAGCAGAGTAGAATATTAGGAGGATGCGACTCCGGAAAGAGTATTGCGGACATCATTACGGTGATCCGCGTTAGTAGAGGTCGAGGGGAGGACTGGTTCCGAACCGCCAGGGTCCGCCTGGCTGCTTCGGTTTGGCACGTCTGGCGAAAACGAAACCGTCGAATATTCGAGGGACTGGTTAGACCTCTGGTGGACATACTTCATAACATCGAATTTGATGTAAATGTTATGAGGTCTTGATGAGTGGAAGCCCCACTCTGAATGTATGTTGTACGATTAGTGTTGCTTTGGAATAAAATTTACCTTTTTCCAAATATATATATATATATATATATATATATATATATATATATATATATATATATATATCAAAAGCACTATGAACATGATGGTTAAGAACCAATGTCAGAACCTTATCATCTGGAGAGAACCATTTAAGAACATTAGCATATACAATGTCATTTACACAGAATTTATTGTCACTGAAAAAAGGCCCTCATATATTTGGACGATGAGCATTCAACAATAAGATGTAATGTACAGGCATCTAAGTTAATATTGAAGCCCAACAGGGGCTTCGTACAAGCATTAAGTTACTACTGAAGCTCGAAAATGTCTTGATAGATCAAGCAAAGGATTTTTTTTCTCCCTTCCTGCGATCAAATAACTCGAGCTGTAATATCCTCAATCTCGGCTCTCGATGAGTTTGACATGAGTCCACCACAAGCTTGTCATTCCGTCTAGACAATAAATAAACTGCACAAACAGCTCCCTCAAGCCTACTAAAACTGTGTTTACTTGTGGAACTGCCAAAACTAAGAATCTCTATTCTCAGAAGAGAGATCGAGACTTATGATGGTCCTCAGGAGCAGCAATCTATCTTCGCATGAAGTACTGGATTGTTTGATCACTAGAGAAAATAACCACTCCAAACATAACAAAAAATCAATTCATAAGTAAAAATAAACTAGCAACTGGACTAGCAGTACTACAGAAAGAACAAATAAAGGATAATAAGTTCGACGAAATTTAAAATCAACCAAAAATAAAGCAGAGTACTATTTTCCACTGAACTATCTCCTTGTAAGCATGAGACCACCATATCATTAAGAAAAGAAAATAATCAATTACAATTTAGATCAATTAGCCAAACTACAATGGTTTTGCTGATCGGGACTTCATCTAAAGCTCAGAAGCAGCACTCTACTAACTCTTATATTTAACCTAAAATTTGATTAATTTGTTGGTGAAACAATGACCAACCTCGTTGAAATCCACGTGAAGAAAAACAAAATAAAAAAATACAAGACAACTTATAACATACAGTCTACTTTCTACTAGCCGACCAAATTGGCTGTTAGTTCCATCATTCCCACCATACCATAATATATAGTTTGTCAACAGTAATGTACTAACCTAGAATGTTCCTCGATCTAGGCTGACCCAAAGTATCTGAAACAACTTATTACTTGAGTAAGTACAATTATGTACTGAAAAACTTTCACTGGATTCAATTCTACTTACTCCTGATAGATCTTACTGTCCCATGCATGTTTTTAAACAGTGAAGATATAATTATTTTGGTTGTTTCCATACCATCTTTAGAAACAGCATAAACTAGTAAAGTTCAGAACAGTTTAAACTGCCAAGTTTTATAAAGATCAGCATGATAAATGAATAACAAAAAGAGATTACCATTAGAACAGAAATGAACAGACCACATTCATGTGCGGTGATAAAGCTAGTCTGGCAGCCTTAATCGGTTGAAGAATATCAAGAAATGATATTCAGGTGCCCAATAAACAAATCCAATGACAGGGCCCCCTCTGATGTACTGCAAAACCCAATTTACGAGGTAAATGGCTCAAAAAAGACAGTAGAAACACCATAGCCAAAGGAAAGCAAAATAATATGTACATCCCATATACAAACATGAGTACCTTTCCATCAAGAATTACGAGCTCCCCATCAACCCATCGAGCGTTCTTAAACCCTGGATCAGCAACCCTCCCTTGTCCCTTGTATCTAGCTATCTGAATAACAAATAATAGTTAATCCAGCGTCTAATGCTAAAAGAAGAAGATTAGTATGATAACTTTCACAAGTATGTTACCACGCCAAACTCTTCAGGTATGATCCCCTTATGGGGTAGCTGATAGCGCTTGCCGACCTTTGCACGAAAGGCAACCTGCAGAACTAAATACTATCATTTTTCCAGCAACTAGACAACACAAAGATTTAAGATATATGAGAACAGGTTTATATCTCACTTAGGATATGGAATGGATACAATTTCACTTCAAGAAGACTTGGAGCATGTAGAACACCAGCGCAACTAGATATGAGACCAGTATTAAAGTGTAATACGAAAAGTCTCCTCACCATTACTGAAAAGTCTCCTCACCATTACTGAGGGACCAAAGATTTTTCTAATGAAATGTTTCAAGTAAGGCCTAAAGAAAATTTTGAGTAATTTCCAGAATGGTCTATCAGGTAAAAAAACGAGTTTGGAAATTTTTATTGTGGGAGATTGTTTGTTACAATAGGAAGATTATCCATGAACCTGTTCAAGCATCATATGCAATCTACTCGTAAACCATATGCCTCGAATATGAACCCTCAAGTTATGCAATTATATGCAGTCACAAGTTCGGTGTTTGGGACTAATTCGGCAAAGTTGAAAAGTTGGGAATTTGGAAGAAGTTCAGACAAAAACAATGTAACGGAAATCTACAATGGACAAGAAACTTGGCAGCAACAATATGAGATTGAGTTGGTGGTTTATGATCGGGTTCAACCCGCTAGGGACTTGCTGTAATTTGTACTCAAGAACATCATAAGCCAATAACATAGAATTTTAAGACAGCTAATAGCCTAATATTGCTTTTGTTGTTCAAGGAAGAGGTCTTAAGACATACTAATTAAAAAAAAAACCATGTGCTCGAGGAAGAGTTAAGAATTTGTTAGAAAGTTGTAAAGATGTAGACCTTAAAAATCTAATTTAGCAATTGTCAAAAAGTTGTTTATAACGCACACCAGTAGACGTGGCTCTTAAGAACAGTTATTTGAAGGAAGTGTTCTTAAGAAACTAATTTAAAGAGCAAATTTTGTGATAAATATACGATAAATTTGTTAGCCCAATGATTGTATCATATTTTTGAATATGGCTAATCAATTAAGTTTAACATAATGATGTCACTAATATTCATGTAATTCATATCATGTTGCCAATTAAACTTAGCATTGTCCTAATATTCATTAAATTATCATATTGTTATACTGCTTTATTCGCCTAATATATACTTGCAGACAAACAATAAGCATGATCAAAGCAGGACACACGCAATGAAAAATTAATGATAGGCCAAATACGGCGTTGTACAAGAAGATTTTTATGAACCGTCCAACGACCTATCCGGGACCTCGCACTCGAGGGTTCCGCTGTCCGACCAACGGACAGGGGTCGAGGGGACAACACCCCCCGTGGGGGTTCGGAGACGAAGCCCCCGAAAGGTATTCAGATTTTCAGATCTGTTTATCTTTGGACAACTACCGTCAAATAAAAAGACGTCATCAAGTGCTCTTGATTTTTATATTTTGTTCTGTATTTTATCTTTCTTTTATAGGACAAAATGTGCATTGGGTCGTGTTGGACTAGGAAGCTTAAACCCCAACCCAAATCTATAAACTAGTCCACTCAAATCAGCCTGAACCCAAACCAGAAATATTCTGGAAATGAGGTGACCGAACTCGGTCCCCCTGACCCAGTTTGCTATTTTTCCTCCTAGAGACCAGGCTCTAACGTCCGAATTTATGAACGTTAGGGTACCGAACTCTGCCCGATTTCGGTCTCCAGTAAACCTATAAATAGCTATGGGTTTTCACCATTTTAACTCATTCACTTTCATATCCTCTAACATCTGAGCTATAAACCTTCTCCATTCCCAATATCAACTCCCAGCCTTCTAGGGCCAACGCGGTTCCAATTTTAGAAGTCTGATCGAGTTGTAAAACTTGAATTTCGAAGTGTTGTCTCTACACTTGTTGTTGTGAAGTCACGAGTCCTTCGTATCAAAGCTCGTGGTTGAAGTCGTCGTGCCCTTCGGATAAAAGCACGGGGTTGTAAGAAGTCAGTGTGCCCTTCGGATTAAAGCACGTTGTGTAACTGCTACTTCAAATAGTGGATTAAACATCGAAATAACAGTACTCGAGACTGGATTAGTCCTCTCAGAGGAAAACCAATATAAACCTCGGTGTTTACGTTTGCTTTTATGAACTTATTTACATTACGCATTTATTTTATAACTGTCTACTTCATGTTAGTTTGATTACTGCCATAAATATTTTAAGTGGTGATTTTTATTCCGCTGCACACACGCACTCTATTCACCCCCCTTCTAGAGGTGCTCAACGGTCCTACAAAGTTAACCAGTCAATGGTGTTAGTCCTGGCTACTTTTCAAGCAACTAATTTAGTCCCACACTGGACAGTAGAGGAATGGGAGGGTGAGTGGGATAGGGGGCAAGGCCTTATGGTCTTTGGTAAACCACGTGGATGTGGTCTTTGGCTTAAGGCCCAACCAAAACCAGCAGCCTGCATGAGTAACTTGCTAGTAATAGCCAATTAGCAATAGAACAAGATTCACAAACTCGGTGAATTGTTATCTATAAGTGAAATATTCATTATATGTGTGTCAGATGTATTCACGATTGTTCTAGATTTTTTTGAAAAAGTAGTCTGACTATATGTCCTAAAGCAGTATGACTATATGTCCTAAAGCAATTCAAACTTATCTTAGAAGCTTGTAACAAAATCAACATTATGCAGATAACATCCAAGGTTCTAAGAATTGATTAATCAGTATAGTACTCAAGTACATTTCAAACAATAGTATGAAGAATACTCGTGTATTCCTATCTTACGCAATTTCCATTTTTACAATGACGTGAACAATCCAACTACCCAAAACAGGGCCCACATGTTATGCATTGGAACATATAGTGCATAAGTACATACAAAAAGAATCCTATATATATAATATGTCGACGGTGTGTTTTTGCTTATCAATTACACTATAATATGCTTCTCATCTCTGTCTTTTCATTTTTGGATCAATTATTACAACAGGATTAATTAATCTATACATTCCCTCATTCAAAATGACTATAATTAGATCAAAAAAATATTTTGACCCATCTTGTGAGAGTAATATTCTTATTATAATGCATATTCAGGTTGCAGTATACGTATAGAAAACATAGATAATAAAAAACATATATAGAACCACAAAAACGAAACATAAATGCATCTTGACAACATCTCAAGCAGACAGCTTCTGCCGCGCTACAAGAACTATCAGCTTTATTCTCCTAACTGAAACAATTTTACCAAAATATAGTAGTAACATGCCTAAGAAACTAGACAATTTGACAGAGGTTTAAGTATATATAACAAAGAAAACTACCACTCACTCCCTAATAAACTCATTACACTAGCAATAAATATAAATTCAAGCTTCAAAATGAAAGAAAAGAAAGTTATATATAGTATAAAGCTCCTAATTTTATATTCTTCAGATTTAACATCTTGAGAAACTAATAAACATAGTAATCATGGAACATGGATGTGGACATGCACACACGTTATGAACTCGACACTAATTATGGCATTTCCAGGTGTATTTTCTAGTGCCTTGTGGTATACGGCAACAATTTTGGACTGTGGATGCTTTATAAACTGATAATATGTTTTTAGATAATATTCATATTTAAATAATCCAGATCATTTTCCAATAGACAATTTTTTAAGCAGAGGAAAAATTAAATATTGTATATTGGCTTAAAGAAATCTTATGATCTTTTGTCGACCAAAACAATTTCAAGTTGTCTTTGGGGAAGATGTCACTAAACCTCTACATTTTATTTTATTTTCCCCTCTTTACATTTTAGGTCTGGTCAAAAAACCCACCTAATGTTACATAACTAGATAGGAAGGCCTTTTAGGTCTTCCATTCTGTAAGCAACTTATAGAGAAATTATAACTAAGCCCTCTATATCCGGGGTCAAGTTAAAAACCCTCTTATGGTTCATCACAAACTCTTTCACATCTATACTTCCCATTTAAGAAACATGGATACTCCAAAATTCTTGGTTGTCATGCCAAACATTTATTGGACACAACCTGGACACTCCAAAATACACTAGGACACACCAAAATAGGTGTCGTGTCTGTGTCATCGTGTCCTTACTATGTCGTGTCATATACGGGTCCCTGCAACATTGCTTCCCGTCAAATTTGGACGGCACAACATAATGAAACCCAGATATCAGTTTTGAGCAAAACTAACCGTATTCAGTAATGCTAATTATGTTAAAACATCCAAGTATTTTGGGAAGATATCAAAAAAATAACCACCTCATGTTCATAACTAGACAACAAGGCCCCTTAGGTTATTCATTTCGTAAGTTAAAAACCCTCTTTTGGTTCATCACAAGACGAACTCTCTTTCACATCTATACTTCCCGTCTAGGAAGCTCGGACACTCCAAAAGTCTAGGTTGTGTCATGTCAGACATGTATTGGACACAATCCGGACACTCTAAAGTCCAAAATACACTAGGACACACCAAAATATGTGCTATGCCCGTGTCATCATGTCCTTACCATGTCGTATCGTATACGGGTCCCTGCAACATAGCTTTCCATCAAATTTGGATTGCGCAACACAATGAACCCCAGATCTCAGTTTTGAGCAAAACTAGCCATATTAAGTACTGTTAATTATGTTTAAGCAGCCAAGTATTCTGGGAAGATATCAATAAAAATAACCAGCTAATGTTCATAAGTAGACAACAAGGCCCCTTAGGTTATTCGTTTCATAAGTTCTACACAGAAAACTTCACTAAAGTCCCCTATATTTGGGTCGAGTCAAAAACCTTCTTAAGGTTCATCACTAGTAAATAAGTGTAGCTGAGGGGACTTATTTAAGAAAAGCAGACAAGTCAAACAAACAATCAATTATATATTAAAATTATCTCAACCTTTTATGCAAAAGGAACCATTGACTTACATCACAATATCTTATCTTTTTCTACCTCATTCTCATTGTCAAACTTGGATGATGCAACATCGATTGCGCCCGTTCAATTTTTAACAAAATTAGCCTTATTTAATCATGTTCAATTATGTTAAAAAAGATGTTCAAAAATTCGGTTCCAATATCAATTTCATACCCTTTCTATTAGTATCTGTTTCGACAGTTCTGGGGTCAGGGGCTTTGAGTCAAGCAGTTTCGGACCTCCAATTCTGACCCGAAATGCATCACTTTTGGCCACTACTTACAACCTTGGCATCTTTACTTTCTATCTACTATTTTGCCTAAATCTAATAACATCTGTTTTCTTGAAACCGCATTGACAACAAATCAGATAAGCCTACTGATGGATAAATTGCAACTCTTGCAGTATCGGGGATATCTATACGGTTTGGCATGTCCTAATCCGATACCAAGCGCTATCAATAATGACCGGTACCAACGTTGTGGGTCGCCTAGGCGCTAGGTCCTAGATGCTTGTTCGGCCCTATTCGGGTCTGTTCGACGCCTAGGTGGGCCGGTGCGGCTGTTCGATTTTTATTTTTTTATGCTTACTTGTATTGTGGATATGTTGTTTGGTTTTAAGATTGGATTTGGATTTTAGAATATTAAAATTTCAAATTTCAAAATTTTCAAATTTGAAATTTCGAAAAAGAAATATGAATTGTATTATGGATTTATAAGTTAGAACATGTTTGGATTTCAAATTTGTATTAGGATTTCAAATTTCAAAAAAAAAAAAAACAGTATGTCCGCCTAGGCGTTAGGTGGCCCTTCGCCGTACTACATCCGCCTACCGAAATTTACAACACTCAGAAAAATTATGTATCGCATGTAAAACAATCAGTGATGGTGACTATTATTTCATTCAATTTTAAAACTATTAAGAAACAACACATGATAATAAAAATTATGCCTAAATGTAAAAACTATTTTTTCTAAATTTTTAATAATTTATTAATAATTATTTGATTTCCGATATCAAAATATTTAATACTCCAATCAGAAACTCCCGATATTGCTGATCCCGATACTCATAGGAAGGGTCCGATACTGATACTACAAACCTTGATAAAGTGTGAAAGTTGGGCAATTCCTTCATATTTGGTATACCCAAAGGAAAACCCATATTTGTCTTCGTAGAAAAATCCAAAACCAAGAATAACAATAACAGAACAATGCTTCACATCTTGATGGGAAGTAAATCAACAGTTCTCAGAATAATACCTCATATATTTGATTGAAACAAATCAATTTTGTATGAGAAGATAAACCATAGTCTACAAACTGAAAGAAATTTTTGTGTTCTGAGGATAGAAATTAATGTCTTTGCAAAAAGAAATAATTCTCAGATATGAATACAATTTGCTCTTCTAAATTATCCATATATATTAAACTAATTCAGAAATGCATGCTTGTAGACCAAACCAAAATAAACATCAAGGAAAAGACAAAATATATATACCTGACCAGCAGGTACAGAAAGGCCCCCAGTTAGCTTAAGAGCTTCAACATATTCATAAAATTCCAAATCTCTATGCTTCTTAGTAGGATCCTCCTCCTGCCACTGACCAAACTTGCGTTTTAGATGAAGGATTTCAGAAGTGTACATCCCATGTGCACCAACATAAAGGCCTGCAGTAACAAGTAGTTCTTTGTGACACCTCAATGTATTTCAAAGTGCATTATACAAGCTAAAGTCATTAGAGTTCGCCATCGGGCTGAATATAATTGAAACACTAGAAACATACCACTAAGAGGATCTGATGTAATTGGTAGCTCAATACGATTAAAAAATGTCGATCCAGATAAAGATTGATGATTCTGGCTCTGATTCATGGTTAGACTTATTAGCTCCCCAAAATCTTTAAGCACCTGCAGAAGTACAAAACTTGACCCTTGAAATAAAAGCAATAGAAAAAACATGTTCAGAATGCTTACAGCAAAAAACATTTATCTTTCACCATCTCACAGGATCTTGGATTGTTCCTTCGTATCCCAAAGTATCTCTAAAGTTTCACCAGGAACAATAAAGATCTATGCTGCACAGATCAAATATAATACAGCACAGTACGAAGCAACATGAGCATGCTGCAGAACACTGATTTGGAGTGTCCTAGACTGTGTATTTTGGAACATCCGTGTGGTATCCAATATGCATCAGACAAAAAGACGATATGATATGGCACCAGCTTTGGGGTTTTTGTTCGTCCTTATAAAGTTCCATGCATTCGTTCATTGCCAGGCTGTTTGATACACAGTAAATACATTTTAAACATTTCATTCAGTTTGTCGAGGACGAAATTTAACCCATTGGTTTATTCACTTAAAGAGTGACAAAGGTATTCTATTCATAGAGAAGTGACTTTGCTCCAGATTAGTAAATTCATCAAAGGACATGCTATGGTTAGAGCTACCTAAGATCATTTTTATAATCCTTATTCAAATGCCAAGAAACAATTTAATGTGTGCACCATAATATCTGAAGCTCCTTTTCAAAACTTTATTATTCATATACTTAGTTCTTATCTTATTTTTTCTTGAGATAGTTCCTCTAGTTCGTTCTTATCTTATTTTTCTTGACATAGTTTTCGTTATAGTTTCTATCACTCTGTACTTTCAGTTATTTAGTTACACCATGACTTAAATAAATGCCAGTATTAATCAAATCCGAGAAAGGATTTCAAAATTTTCCAAGAAACTGTATTAAATATGCGTGTTCTCATAAAATTTAGTATCATACTTTTTTCAGGAAAAAAAATGGAAATATTTCTTCATTATGCTTCTTATGTTACGAGTTAAACAAAACTCAAATACTTATTACTTCATTGTTCTCGTTTCCTTATAAGTGTACATCATTTTACTCTGTTAAGTAGATCCATAGTAATTTATATTTTCATTCAACTACTCAAATTGATAGTAGCCACAATTAAGTGCTAATAATGTCTGGGTTTTTATCTCCATCTGCAAACCCAGAAATAAAGATATTACAGTTCATTAGAGAAATTGTGGACAAGGCTCTAAGCAGTATCTCTATCCTACATATGCCTAATGAAAATTATATAATAAGCTTTTCATGCCTAAGTAAGGACAACTATATAATCAACTTTTCTATTAAGTCCTGAAATTGGTATGGCGCCAATTACTGGAATCCAAGTCAGGTTAAGTTGGGTTCAAATGAAATTTTAAAATAACTCCAAAAGAATCTTGTTCTTTCCGGTCGTAGCCTAAGCGCCTCGCGGACTCACCCATACACGCGAATGAGGGAAGATTCACAATTGTGCTACTCTTTCAATGAAGTTAAGCATTGACCCACTTTGCACTTTGTATCTAGGCATGCTTTTAACAACTATGGGTGGTGCTTAGAGAAATCCATGGTCACCTCAATCACGAGTAACCATCAACGTTGGAGATGTTTTCAACCACGCCCTAAAGCTGGTGCCCTGTCTTCTTGAGGGAGAAGTGTGGATGACGAAAGAGTTGTATCAGAATCCCATCCCATAGTGACTCAAAAAGTAGTAGTAAAGCGATTGAGAAGTGAAAGCTATCATATGGAGGGAGATTCGATAGGATACATCCGAGCAAGAGAAAAAGGAGAGGACAATTAGCAAATCCTAATGTTTGACTACATCATCACTCCATGGCATGGTTTAAAGTATCGGCCGATACCGATACCGATCCGATACGGCCGATACCGATACGGTTTGGCATGTCCCGATCCGATACCGACCGATACCCGATACTGACCGATACCGAAATTGGGGGCCTCTTTTCCGGTCAATTCAGTAAAGAAAATTAAACGAAAAAGACAAATCAACAAGGGTTTAAAGCATAATAAGGTTGTAAAAGTATGTAAAACAAGAAAATCAATCTATTGTATGTAAACCAATCGGTAAGGGTGACTACTATTTCATTTAATTTCAAAACTACTAAGAAATAACACTGAAAATACTTAAATTTATGCCTAAATGTTTAAAATATATGTTTTAAAATGTAAATAATTTATTAATAATTATTTGTTTTCCGAACCAAAAAATCCAATACTCCGATACTACCGATACCAATACTCATAGGAATAGTCCGATACCGATTCCGATACCGATACTGTGAACCTTGCTCCATGGTTATGGAAGAGCGTCTGGAGGCTCCAGATAGGAGATACGGAATTATCTTCTATTCTTGTTTTTTTGGGTGGTGGTGGTGGTTGTTGTGTTGGCATTGTTGTTGTGTTGTCGAGGCTGCTGCAGGATTCGGATTCATGTTGCTAATGTTGCTGTGTTGGTTGTTACTGCAGGCTGCTGCTGCGACTGTTGTGGGAAAGGAGGGACAGGAAGGTGGGAGGGAGGCTTGCAGAAGGGGAGGGGTGGAGGTTGGGATTAGGATTTAGCGTTTTAGGATTCAGGTTAGGAGAGAGTGTTTGGTAGGAAGTGGTGGGAAACTTCTTTTATCGACCAGATTACCCAAATAAATATGCTCTGGTACCATGTTGGAGGAAGACAACTTAATGGGATACTTTATCTAGGTGCTATGGATCAACTTATTTAACATTGTATATCTGAATGAGAGTAGTCCTATTACATTTTTAGATGTGAGACTAAAAGAGAGTAAAGAAAAGAAATTACATAAGACTCTTATAGGACTGCGACCCGAGCTGAGCCAAGCTTGGCATGTTTGAATCAAGTCATGCTTGGCATGTTCAAGCTCAGCTAGTTGGTGGTCAGAAATATCAAGCCTGAAGCTATTGACCCAAGATCAAGCTTGTAATTAATGAGCGCAGCTCGAGCTCAAAGTCATCAAGTCAAGCTTGAGCTCACACATCGAGTTTGAAAACTTGTTCAAGCTTGAGCTTGACTAGGCTCACAAGCAGCTTGGCTCGACTCGAGAAAATACCAATAGGCCGTGGATTGGGCTTGTTTTGTATTATGCTTCTTGCCAAGTCAAGCTTGTTTGCTAGTCAAGTTGAGTGTACTTTACATGCAACATAGAGAGAAGTCCATCTTGACACAACTTGAGCTTGTTCACAAGCTTACGAGCCAAAATTTCAATGTTGAAGCTCGGCTCTTTAAGAAAATCGAGCTCATTTCCATGTTCAAGCTTGACTTTTTAATGAAGCGGAATCAAATTGAGCCTGCAAGCTGCTACATTCATTTGCAGCCCAACTTTCTTACATTAGTCCACATATATATTCCCTAGAGATTTTACAATAAGTCAACCAAATGCCCACTACTTTGAATTTAATACAGTTGCATAAAAATGCAGCATTTGCTTCCAGTACAAGCTCAGGAACTGCTTCGACTATTTTACCTAAGACTTTCTTTTGTAATTGCATAAATTGTATTGTTTAAGTGGTCTGTTTAACTAAAGCAAATAAACAGCATGCTCTCTAGTTTTAGGTTAGGTGCATGATAAAGGTAAAGCAGGCTATATGGAAGGTTTCATGTCATTCAGTGGGTCCAAATCCTTAAACTTGCCTTGGTATGGATAATGGCATCTGTCCAAAGAATAAAAAAGGGTTACTGATTATATACTAGTTTGAGGTTAAGCCACTTAAAGCAGCATCCACTTCTCAGTGTTAGGATGGGTCTTGAAAAGTGACCCTTAACCAAATGAGGGATAATAGAGCATACTCCTAGTAAAAGCGTTAGTTCTCATGCCCAAACAGAAAAGTGGATATGAGAAATCAAGTATGAAAAAGTATATAGCTGAAGGATGGTAAAAAAATTACTATCACCCGCTGAGATCATGAGAATCAAACTATTAAACAATATTTGAATGGTGAAAAATATGTTGTACTAATATGCATGATATGCAAACATATAAAACTTAGTACTCAAACGAAATGAATATACTTCGCTGTAAACTCTTTCTACTGTTTTAACAAGAAAATAGGAGTCGAACACTCACCTTCATAGGTATCTTCTCTTTACCAAGAAAGACCTTTGCAAGATCAGACATGACAAGCTCAGCACTGCGTGGTGCACTTCTCTGCAAAACCTGCTCTTTCTCGTTGGTTCCATGTTGGTTGTAATTCTGCTCTATGGAAAAAATAAACGACCGACGATCTCTTTGGTCTAGTCTAGCCGGCACACGAACTAGATCTCTAGGTAAAACATCAGTAGACATCTTTTGCAGGAGAGGCCCAATTACAAACTTCACTGAGACTTCGGTTTGTTCTTCAGCATCGTCAGTAGTATCTCCAGCATCAGTCTCCATTTCTTCAATGCCACTCTCAGCTGTGACATCTCCACTCTCAGCCGTAACATCCTCCACCTCTATGCTTTCTAACACTTCTTCATCATCCTCATCCTCATCCTCGTCCTCGTCCTCATCCTCATCCTCATCTTCTTCCTCTTCCTCCATTATCTGCTCAATAACATTAGCAATCATATCCCTATCTACCTTGCCAGGGGATCCAACTTTTAATACCTTGACCTTGACCCCAGGAATCATATCTCGCAAAATACTTTGGATAGTAGCCAGTCCATCAGCCACATCGGAATCATCGTTCCTCTCCTCTTCATTGGCTTTTACACCTTCAGAAAACTTATCACTTTTTTCCTCATTTGAAGAGTCTGATTGGTTTAAGGTCTGAATATCCAAGTTTCCCACAGATTTTTTCGGAAAGCCTCTTGAATTTCCACCCTTGCGTTTTAAGTAGACTGCCTAAAAAACATGCACCTTCCTCAAAAATTAAATCAAAGAATATAGGCTACTATACATACATGATAACAAAATACCACAAGAAATGAACGGCAATACCTAAAGTAGGTAGTGTATATTTAGAGAACAGTGAGTCTAAAATTGTCATTTGTTACATAAATGTGTAAAGGGATAACTGATAATGTTCACAGAATATCAATGCATTATCCTTTTTCTCGAGATGAATAAACTAGGATGCTCCATTTGACTGCATTGTACTATAACAGCAACAAGGACATGGCACTGCACAAAGATGGAGTATCTGCATTTTTCAACAAATTTACCTGTTGCTTGAACTCTCCATCTCTGAAAGTAAAATAAACTTCAAATAGAGGGTAACCTGGCCTAGCTGTGGCTAACTGCCTGAAAAGATAAAAGTGCAAATAATCATTAAGAGCCAAGCAAATAACTAATGCATCAACATAAACAAAAAATTAACACTAAAGTATGTGTTGTATAATGTCAATGACCATAGCTGATACAGTGAAAATAGAAGACTGTAGATGCTTTACTCAGTAAACTTAGAGAATGTATGCCAATAAGACATATTGAAGATAAATCTCTAGTTCTCTACCAAGAGGTTATGAAGAAACTGATACATAACTATTTTCAAAAGATCATGTCCACATAGCATCTTTTGATCCGGGTACCTAGGAAATGGTGAAATAAACATTTTCATAAGGTTTTTTAATTTAGGTATAAGCCTCCCATATATTATCCATTTCAACATAAGCACCCTGAATCTTGTTATTTGGAAGAAGACCCTCAAATGCTTGTCCATTTCAACATAGGGCCACCCGTTAGCTTCAGTCCAAGTTAAAGTAACCTAACCCTACAATTAACCTTAATTATATTAGATGAATGACTTTTTTGTCCCTCGGCTTTAGTATAATGGTTGTTTGGTTTGCTGTTGAAGAACAGGAGAGAGTGGGATAACCATTGTAGGAGGCGGGTGGCCCAGACAGGGAGGAGAGGATCATCGGAGGAGGAGGAGGAGGAAGGGGGGGGGGGGGGGGGGGGGGGGGGGGGGCAGCAGGGCATAGGAAGGAGTGGTTGTGTGGAGGATGCGTTTGGATTGTTGGGTTTAGTTCAACGAGTTTACAAATGAATGAAGGAGCGGAGGAGGGAGTGTGGCTGAAGGAGATAGGTGGTCTAGGAAGGGAAGCGGAGGAGATGCGTTTGGTGGTTGGGATTGAGAATGGAGGATAATGAGTTTGCGGATGCAGAAGAAGGGTGTAAATGGTCAAAATCATTAAAAAAAAAATTACTTTAGAGGAGGTGAGTTACTCCTTAACCTAGGGGCTTATGACGAATATCTTAATGATTTGAGAGGCCTCTTTCCAATAACGAGATTCGCAGGGGGGGGGGGTTGTGGGGGGTATGTACAAATGACCAAGATTTGAGGGGCTTATATCAAAAATTCCCTTTCTTAATGACTATAAACAAATACTATGGTCGTACAAGAAGATTGGTTAACATCACTATAGGTGAAAAAATTATGCATAAATTATGCATAATAAAGGTATTGAGGGCACTCTTGCATAAATCATTTTTAAAATAGGCTTAAACACAGAAGACTACCCTTAAAAATACTTCTATGGATATGGCTTTAACGAGCATCATGCATGGAATTGACTTTTCAATTCTACCCTATGACCATCACACTACACAGACTTATGTCATGATATTGTGTCGTGTCATGTGCCTCACTCTTTTTACGCAACATGCTCAGAGCCACAATTCATTGAAGGGAAGCAACTTATATTAGAAAAATATATTATTTAATTTATTTAAATATAAACATTCTTATATAGCTTTAATAATCAAAAATATACTAGGCAATCAATTAAGAAAGCAAAAGAAATTCTAAATAAGATAATTAAGACTAGATTAAGAAATAGTGTTACATCTAGTTGTGAATATAAGCTGTACTATCTTCGTGAAAATTTTCTTCTATTGTTTCTTAGGTAAATTTCACATTATATTTGTATTGATATGCTAGTGAGGATTATCTAATAACAGTCGAGAAGTTATTCCAAGAGTAATGCAACCTTGATTTCAGGTGCAACTTATATTGACAATTAGCTACTCATGCAGCATAGTCAGATATTTCCTCTCCAAGTTTTGAGAACAGAGTCTTGATTTTGCAGAAAAATTGTGTTCATTCCAAATGAAATTCCACACCGGAGTAGGCAAGGGATACTGATGATTTCTCAGCCATAGTCGGATCAAACTGAATCTCAATTTATTAAATGGAGCCAGGTTTAAGTAACAAGTCATGTAATATACTCAGATTCTGGACTTGTATAGTGTTGTATTTTATTGGACTTGCGAACAATTACAGAGCCCTAACTCGAGATCAAAGCATGGGTTTAGAATAAATTGTTTGCAACAGGTTGATGAGAGGCAAATTATGGATGTGTTAGATACTTAGATGCACCATACAGATAGGTGGTCGAGGAAGGGAAGCGGAGGAGATGGGTTTGGTGGTTGGGATTGAGAATGGAGGATAATGAGTTTGAGGATGCAGAAGAAGGGTGTAAATGGTCAAAATCATTAAAAAAAATTACTTTAAAGGAGGTGAGTTACTCCTTAACCTAGGGGCTTATGACGAATATCTTAATGATTTGAGAGGTCTCTTTCCAATATTCAAAAGAGCCATCACAGCTTATGAAAGAGCATCTTGGAAATGGCTAATTAGTTTAAGGTACTGACCAACTGAGAGGGGGAGAGCCCTTTTTCAGTGTTGCTCCCGACTCATAATCTCACGTAATAGAGAGAGAGAGGCATTTGACTATGCACTCGATTCGGGGGGAGGGTTTATGTACAAATGACCAAGATTTGAGGGGCTTATATCAAAAATTCCCTTTCTTAATGACTATAAACAAATACTATGGTCGTACAAGAAGATTGGTTAACATCACTATAGGTGAGAAAATTACGCATAATAAAGGTATTGAGGGCACTCTTGCATAAATCATTTTTAAAATAGGCTTAATCACAGAAGACTACCCTTAAATACTTCTATGGATATGGCTTTAACGGGCATCATGCATGGAATTGACTATTCAATTCTATCCCTATGACCATCACACTACACAGACTTATGTCATGATATTGTGTCATGTGCCTCACTTCTTTTACGCGACATGCTCAGAGCCACAATTCATTGAAGGGAAGCAACTTATATTAGAAAAAAAAAATTATTTAATTTATTTAAATATAAACATTCTTATATAGATTTAAGAATAAAAAATATACTAGGCAATCAATAAAAAAACACAAAAGAAATTCTAAATAAGATAATTAAGACTAGATTAAGAAATAGTGTTACATCTAGTTGTGAATATAAGCTGTATTATCTTCTTGAAAATTTTCTTCTATTGTTTCTTAGGTAAATTTCACATTATATTTTTATTGATATGCTAGTGAGGATTATCTAATAACAGTCAAGAAGTTATTCCAAGAGTAATGCAACCTTGATTTCAGGTGCAACTTATATTGACAATTAGCTACTCATGCAGCATAGTCAGATATTTCCTCTCCAAGATTTGAGAACAGAGTCTTGATTTTGCAGAAAAATTGTGTTCATTCCAAATGAAATTCCACACTGGAGTAGGCAAGGGATACTGATGATTTCTCAGCCATAGTCGGATCAAACTGAATCTCAATTTATTAAATGGAGCCATAATATACTCAGATTCTGGACTTATATAGTGTTGTATTTTATTGGACTTGCGAACAATTACAGAGCCCTAACTCGAGATCAAAGCTTGGGTTTAGAATAAATTGTTTGCAACAGGTTGATGAGAGGCAAATTATGGATGTGTTAGATACTTAGATGCACCATACAGACCAATTATGCCAAAGACAAAATGGGCGTTATGGACTGGAAACATTATTGTGTTTGACTTCTTTCGTCACTAGCTTGGTTTAATGTTCAGATGTTCAGATTAATTTGTGTACAGGTGTTGCTTGGCATGAATGCAAGGCTTAGTTTACATCCATGCAGACGGAGGTTCAAGTCAAGAAAATGATCCGGCCGTTAACTGGGTACGATATGCAAAGATTGAGTTTATAGAAATTGTACTATAATTGCTTGAAATCTTCCAAGATGAAAAAGCCATTAGCATTAGGATTCTCCTTCATTGGATGCACCCAGGAAAACATAACTATTAACCTCATGTATGTTAAGCTGACAATGGTAAGCTGTAACCAGGGTCAAAAAGTTTACTGACAGTCAGCAAAGCAGCATAACCCTAACAAGCTTCCAGACTGTGCTGCCAGATAATGAACCAACTGTATGAGTCAGGGATATTACCATGTTCTAATATGCATTTATCTAACTACTGGACTGAAATTCAATCTTACCTCTTATTTACTCTGTAGAGTAGAATAATGGGATAGATTTTATTAATGAAGGAGAGGCTAACCCCTCTCACTTTTTTTCTAGACAATGTTAGACTGAAGCCCACTACTAATATTATTAATATACTTAACACCCTCCCTCAAGCTGGAGCATAAATGTCAATCATGCCCAGCTTGTTACGGAGAAATTGAACCCGAGAACCCAAAAGAGACTTCGTGAAAATATCGGCTAACTGAGGTCCACACATGGTGAAACTTTATCACCCCCTTTGTATACTAATCACGGATGAAGTGGATGTCGATTTCAATATGCTTGAAATATAGGATTGGTAGCAATATGGATAGCAGACTGATTATCACACCACATATCTTCTTCTCCCAATTTCTATAGAAGATGCTTCATATATAACATCTCTGTTGTGCCATGAGCAATGGCTCGATACTCTGCTTCTGAACTTGATCATGCTATCACACTCTGCTTCTTACTCTTCCAAGATACTAAATTTTCGCCAATAAATACAGAGTAGCCAGATGTAGACCGTCTATCTGTCAGACTTGCACCCCAGTCAGCATCAGTAACTCAACACGAGTGTGTCCATGATTCTCCATTCGAATTCATTTTCCTGGATTCTTGACTAGATAGCACAGGATTATGAGAACTGTTTGCCAGTGTAGAACTCTTAGAGAAGCCATAAATCTTGCAACACTAACTACGAAAGAGAGGTCCGGGCGAGTCATGACTGCCAAGTAGTTGAATTTTTCAACTACTCGTCGATACTGATCTGAATTGGTCATCATGACCCCCTCATCTGGAAGTAACTTAGCCCCTGGATCCATAGGTGAGGTTACTTCCTTGGCTTGCATCATTCCTGTATCATTTAGTATGTCCAGCACATACTTTCTTTGAGACATTACTATGTCTTGCTTACTCCGTGTGATCTCAATGCCCAAAAAATAGTTCAATGATCTCATATACTTGGTTTGAAATTGTTCTCCCATAAACTTCTTGAAGCCTGCAATACTTTGGATGTCGTCTTCCGTGATTACAATATCATCAACATAGACACCAAATAGTATCCTTCCAGCTGATGTCTGTCGGTAGAATACCGAATAATCCTTCTTTGATTGACACATGCCAAACAGAGTAACAACATGTGTAAATTGACCAAACCACGCACAAGAAGATTGTCTTAGACCATAAAGAGCCTTCCGCAAATGACACACTTTACCTTCTCTTGCAACAAACCCGGGAGGTTGCAACACATATACTTCTTTATCAAGATTCTCGTAGAAGAAAGCATTCTTGATACCCAGCTGAAGCAACGGCCAGTCATAGCGAACAACCAAAGCCAAAAGGATACGAACATATGTCATTTTGGCAATGGAAGAGAAGGTCTTGAAGTAATCCTAATATCCTTTAGCTACCAGACGAGACTTTAGGCGATCAAGAGTGCCATCCGGTTTCACCTTGATCGTGAACACCCATTTGCAATCTACCACCTGTTTACCGGAAAGTAAATCGACAAAGTCTCAAGTATGGTTCTCCCGAAGAGCTTTCATCTTCTCGTTCATAGCAGCACGCCAATCGGGATGTTTGAGACCCTCCTCAGCGGTTTTGGGAATCTAAATTTCATCAATAGTAGACACCAGAGACCGACTATGACTGATAAGTCCTTTGTAGTTGTCAACATACAAGGGATGATCACGACAGGCACGACGAGGACGAGCTGATGGCGGAATAGGCGGAGCTGCTGGCGGAACAGGCGGAGCTGCTGGTGGAACAGGTGGAGGCGAATCAGTGGAGCCAGAGGAGGATGACTCTGTGGGCATTATTGGCGATGTTCGTGCGAGTGACGTCGGCACTGACTGAATCGGTGTCTGTGGACCATCGAACCGGGTGACTGGCTTAGTAAGGAAGGGCACCTGAATAGGGGATTGTTGTATTTGAGCAGGAAATATCAAGAAATCCTCTTCCGAATAAATTTAGGGAACCGAATCCGTTGTTTGTGGAAGTGAAGAAAATTCGGTTTCAACAAAGGCAACATTCCGAGTGAAAAAATACCTCTTTAAGATAGAAAAAAAATACGGATAACCTTTCTGATCTTTAGGATACCCAAGAAAAATACATTGTATTTCCTTATGATCTAATTTAGAAAGAGTCGGTCGGGTATCCCGATCATAGCATAAGCAACCAAAAATTCTAAGAGGCAAAGAAAACGGCTCTCGTCCGGAAAATACCCTAGAAAAGGGAGTATTACCATTGAAAACAGACGATGGCATGCGATTAATAAGATAACAAACGGTAAGAACCGCATCCGACCAAAACGGACGATGGCATGTCAAACAAGTACAAGCCTCCAGCCATATACCCCTTACCAATCGTCTTTCCAGTCTTTAGATCCTGAAAAATACAACCATCAGGGAAAAATGTTACCGAACAATGCAGTTCACGAATAATTTGACTAATTGAAATTAAACTGAATGGGTTTCCAGGTGTAAGCACTACAGAACTGAGTGACAGTCCGGAAGAAAGGCTAGCATTTCCACGTCCTCGGACTGTTAGGAAACCTCCATTGGCAACAGTAATGCCAGAAACACGACCGACAGGGACATAATTACGTATAATACCTGCGTCATCGGTCATGTGAGCAGACACAGCAGAGTCAATTACCCACTGCTTTGGCTTTACTAAGCATACTGATGAGTATCCGGTTGTGGATCCAGACGTGGAAGCGTACCACGACGTTGAGCTTGGAAATCAAAAAACTCTGTTTATGACTCCGAAGTCATCTGAACCGATCGAACACAATCATCAGGAGCATCAGTTGTGATATTAACGGTAGGTGTTTTAGTGCATTGCCAGTAGAAATGACCAAGCTGACTACAATTAAAGCATGTGCGTGGTCGTCCTCCATTGTGACCACCATTACCACGGCCCCAATCACGACCAATATTGCGACCGCCACGTCGTCCACCACGACCACCACGAATGTCTGTATGAGCAATACCAAGAGCAGAGCGATCAGCAGGAGCATCACTCGGAGTGGTCTCTACGACTTTTGCTGCTCGAAAGATACGATAATGTGCTTCTATTAAAAATGGAACGTCAGATCCAGCAATGATCTGAGAGCGAGCAGAGTCCGCATCAGGACGCAAAGAGGCAAGATTTACCATAACATGAAGCTGTAGAACCCTAGAGCGGGGGTGAATAGAGTAATAAGAATATTATCAACAATAATAAGCAATTTAAAGGATAATAAAGGAAGAGAGAATCAAATACTCGATGTATCCTGGTATCCTCCCAAAGGACACTCCAGTCCCGGAAGTCTCTCCGGCTTTAATCCACTATTTAAGTAAATAGTTACACACGAGTTTGGATCCGAAGAGCTCGTCAACTTCAACTTGAAAGAAAGAAATATTTCGATCTTCTAGAACACTTTGAAGATCTAATATTACAACTCTTGAATACTCTAGCACTTTTGGTTGGATGACAAATTAAAGCTTTTGTAGAATAGTAATGGTGGAGCACTTTTGTGATTGAGAAATTTAAAGCTCAAGTGTATGTCTTCAAAGAGAAGACTCAAGCACTTTTAAAAAAAACAACCAAGAGAGCTAGTCATTTAATGCTCCATTCATTCAGCGATCGGTATACCGTCGATACCAATCGAAATTCCGTCGGTATACCATTCTGCAACAGTAACGGTAATAACTCTAGCCGTTGGAGCATTTAATGTTGTGGATCTGACCATTCAAAAATCCAAAGTATTTGTAAAATGGTATACCATCGGTATGGACAGATATTTCGTCGGTATGCCGAATTTGTATCCAGAAATTTCTTTTCTATGAACAAAATTCGATATACCGTCGGTATGTCGAATTTGTAGACAGAAACTTTTTTGTGCACAAAATTCGGTATACCGTCGGTACGAACCGGTGTACCGTCGGTATTCCGTTTCTGTAAGGAAAATATTTATATAGGTTTTTGGTTTGTCATCCACCTTAAGTGTTTCACAGTTGTCCTAGACCTTGTACAGACTCTAGGAACTTGAATCTTTGAGTGTGAGCTTTGAGTATGCTGATATCTTGTCTTCAGTCTTTCTTTTACCAGCCTTTTAGTCTTCCGAGAGACTTATTGCAATGTCTTTGTTTTCACCGATCTTTTGTAGTTTGCCTTTGAGAGTCTTTTAGCTGTGTATCTGATTCTGAAAAGGATAGAGAAACTAAAACACGAAAATGTAGTTAACGTTATCAAAATCAATGTGCCAACAATCTCCCCCATTTTGATAATTGACAAAACGAAATAATATCGTGTTTTAGAGAGTATCTCCCCCGCAATGAGACGACTCCCCCTCAATACGTTTTCTCCCCCTTTGTCACTTAATCCAAAATGGTTGAGCTCATAAAGAAGACATGTAGATAAGAGGAAACCATGCATATATTGAATTATAAAGTGATAAGTACATGGGTCCTACAGACTGACAAAAGACTGAAATGATAGGATAACAAGCAACCGACTATCCCTACTGGGATCACACAAGACAACTTTTAAAGACATCAAGCCAACATCCCCGAAGGACCGCAAAGAACAACTTAATAAAAATAACATACCACGGTCCCCGAAGGACCACAAAAGACAAACAACTTAAAGAAAACATCACACACTAGTAGACCAACAACGCCATAGACCAGAGGCATTCATCAGCCGGATCATCGCCTCCATCACCCGGGGTATCCTGAAAGGCGCCGAAAGGGCCAATCCCATTGGGATACATAAACCCGTAAGCATTGGGATCGGAGAACCGCGAAGCATGATATTCGCGATCTTGAAGATCCGGATCAAGGAAGGCATTCTTGTCCTGAAGGGTGCGCTGAATAAAGTAGCATTGATCATGAAGGCGGCTCTGGATAAGGGTGCCGAGTCCCGGAGTGTTAGTCCGCATCTGCTCCTCAGCTTGAGCCATCCTCATGTCGAGGTAATGCTGAGTGAGAGGCATGTAACGCCCCGGGGGGGAAGGATCAGTGGGGGCAGCAGCAGTGGATTGAGAATTGGAAAGCCGAATGGAGCGAAAGGATTGGCCAGTAGCAACAAAGCGCGACGGAGCCAGAAATGGAGCACCATCCGTGTAGCAGAGACTGAGGTCCACATTCTTGGCTTCCAAGATCATAGTAATGGTCATACCATAGTTGAGGGCTCGCCTTCCCGAGGAGTGAACAAAGATGGAGGAGTTTAACAGAGTTTTGGCGAAAGACCAAGTTTTTCGGACATAGAGGTAGTACATGTAGACCAGAGCCTGGGAGGTGATGGAGTCATAGTTTCCGAAATTGGGAGTGAGAGTAGCACAAGATGTGATAGAGCTCATAGTAAAAGGGCTCCAGTTTCTTAGACAGAGTGGAAATTGGAGGCGAGTTTGGCCCTTTAGCAATGATGCTGCAAAACTCGTCGAAGGAACCAGTTGGAGACGGTTGTAGTCCCGTGAAGAAGGACCCCTCCCCGATTTGGAATTTCCAAGATTTCAGCAATGTCCGTGGCCGTAAGACAGAAGTGACGATCATTGACGAGGGTCTCGATAGCGTTATTTGCGAGATCAGGAACGAGATTGCAGTAGAACATGCGTACTGCAGCCTGATAGACTGGAACCTGACGGTCGAGAAGTGTGACAAGTCCCACAGTTTGAAAAAGAGGGAGATGGTCGGGAAAGATGTTGAAGTTGATTGGCCTCCCTTCGGACACGACGTGATTGTGGAAGGAGTGGAACCAAGCGTCGGCGGAGTCGCTTGATTTGAAAATCTTTCGATCATAGGCGTCGTTGGGTAGAGGTGATGGCATGAAAGGGTTGTAGGAGGAAGAGGAACGTGGGCGTTTCGCGTGAGCCATAGTGAAGGAAGTGGAGATAGAGTGGAAATGGGAAATGGAGAGTAATTATAAAGAGAAGTATAGGGAAAAGGAAGAGGTGAAGAGGTGTAAACGTATAGGGGGGAGAGAGAGAGGTTGCAAATAAAGAGGGTTTAATGGAAGGAAGATGAAGAGATGTTTTTGAGAAGAGGGGTTGATTGGATAGGTGAGTTAATGAAGAGGGAGGAGATGTTGGAAGGTATAGGTGATAAGATGGAAGGTGAAAAAGGAGAGATGGAATCAATGAGGGAGATATGAAAGGAAGGAGAGAAATAAATGAGAGAATTTTGTGGGGCCCAAGAGAAGAAAGAGGCGGCTGTTGGCAGGAAATGACGCGGAACGGTATACCGGCAGTATTCCGGTTTGTACCGTCAGTATGCCAATTTTCTGGACAAAAACTTTCTGTGAACAAAATTCGGTATACCGTCGAAATTCCGGCGTGTTCCGTCAGTGTACCGATCAACAGAGAGTTCAAATTTGTGATTCAAGGTTTAGAATGCCTAATTCTTGGCAGAGAAAGACGAAACGACCTTCGAGTAGAGGCTTAGTGAAGATGTCCGCAAGTTGATATATAGTGCCAATAAACTCAAGATGGATGTCCCCTTTTTGTTGGTGGTCTCTTAGAAAGTGATGTCTAATTTCAATGTGTTTGGTACGTGAGTGACAAATCGAATTTTTTATGAGATTAATAGAGCTAGTGTTATCACACTTAATAGAAATACTATTTGAAGACATACCATAGTCTACAAGTGTTTGTGTCATCCAAAAAATTTGTGCATAACAACATCCAGCCGCTATGTATTCGGTCTCAGTTGTGAAAAAAGCAACTAAGTTTTGTTTCTTACTAAACCATAAAACCAAGGATTTCTCAAGAAATTGACATGTGCCACTAGTACTTTTTCGGTCAATCTTGCATCCAGCAAAATCTGCATCTAAGTAGCCGATAAGCTCAAATGATGGCGATTTCGGATACCAAAGTCCCATGTTAATGGTGCCTTTGAGATACCGAAAAATACGCTTAACGGCATATAGGTGTGATTCTTTGGGATTTGCTCGGTAGCGTGCACATAGACAAACACTAAACATAATATCGAGATGACTGGCAGTTAAGTAAAGTAAGCTACCGATCATGTCTCGATACTTACGAATGTCGACCGAGATACCATTTTCATCTTCATCAAACTTTGTCGTGGCCATCGGAGTTCTCATTGATTTGGATGAGTCTAGCTCGAAATGCTTGAGAAGATCATTTGTATATTTAGCTTGATTGATTAATGTGCCTTTTGGTCCTTGCTTGATTTGTAATCCAAGGAAGAAAGAGAGTTCCCCTATCATGCTCATTTTAAATTCATCATGCATAACTTTGGCAAATTATATGCATAGTGTCTTATTAGTGGAACCAAAAATGATATCATCTACATAGATTTGAACTAATAGAAGTGTGTCATTATGTGTGTTAATAAAAAGTGTGGTGTCAGCTTTGCCTTTGGAGAAATTGTGAGAGATGAGAAAGGAGTGTCTTAGCTAAGACGCTCATACCAAGCACGAGGAGCTTGTTTGAGGCCATATAGGACTTTGTGTAATTTGAAAACGTGATCAAAAAATTTAAAATTTTCAAAGCCGGGAGGTTGCTTGACATATACCTCTTCTTTAATAACAACATTCAGAAAGGCACTTTTGACATCCATTTGAAAAAGTCTGAAATCATTAAAGCACGCAAAAGCACAAAGCATTCGAATGGATTCAAGACGAGCAACCAAAGCATAGGTTTCTTCGTAGTCAATGCCTTCCTCTTGGTTATAGCCTTGAGCAACCAATCGGACTTTGTTATGAGTAACGATACCATCCTCATTGAGTTTATTTCGAAACACTCACTTTGTTCCAATAATGAGATAGTTGTGGGACTTAGAAACGAGTTCTCAAACATTGTTTCGCTCAAATTGTTTAAGCTCTTCTTGCATTGCAATCATCCAAAATTCATCATTAAAAACATCATTAATATTTTTAGGCTCTATTTTTGAAATAAAAGCCAAATTTGCACAGTGATCTCGTGTAGAGAATCTAGTGCTAACCCGTGAGGAAGGGTCAACAATGATAAGCTCCTTGGGATGATGGGGAACAAATCTCCATTCTTGGGGAGCTCCTCTTGAAGAGGCTCTATTGGTGGAGAGTTTTCGGGTGAAGTAGTCTCAACTTCATTGTTAAATGAAGGAGTACTAGTATCTCCAAGAGAAGAGTTTTCCAAACCAAAAGAGATGTCATCAACATCATTTGAGGAGTTGGACGTAGAAGTGTTAAGTTCATCAAAGAAGACATTAATTGACTCTTCGACAACAAAACTTCTTTTATTAAATACACAAAAACCTTTGCTATACATAGAATAACCAAGGAAGATAACTTTATAGGTTTTTTCTTCAAATTTGCCTAGGTTATCTTTGGTGTTCAAAATAAAACATTTGCATCCAAAAACCTTGAAATAATCAACAGAAGAAATTTTGTCAAACCAAAGCTCATATGGAGTTTTCTTAGAAATAGGTCTAATCAAGACTATTTATAACATAACATTCCGTGTAAACGGCCTCCGCCCAAAAATATTGGAGAAGTTTGTATTGGTTTAACATGACCCTTGCCATATCGCCAAGGGTTCTATTCTTTCTTTCCACAACGTCATTTTGTTGTAAAGTGCGAGGCAAGCAAAATCATAACCAAAGCCATTTTTGTCATAAAATCTTTTAAAATCGACATTGTCGAATTCTCCTCCATGATCACTTCTAATTTTGTTGATCATAATGCCTTTCTCATTTTGAACACGTTTACAAAACGAAACAAATTCGCGAAAAGTATCACTTTTATTTGCAAGAAAAATAACCCAAGTAAATCTCGAAAAATCATCAACTAAAACAAAAGCATAAAGATTTCCACCAAGACTAGCTAATCTACTTGCACCGAATAAATCCATATGAATAAGTTGGAGTGGTCTAGTACTGCTCACCAAGTTGATGGATTTGAAAGAAGCTTTTGTTAATTTACTTTTCTCGCATTCTTCACACACCATGTCTTTCTTGAATGAAATGCTTGGGAGTCCTCTAACAAACTTCTTGGTAGCCAGTCGAGAGATGGTGTCTATGTTGGTATGTCCAAGTCTCATATGCCAAAGCCAACTTTCATTATTCTTTGCTACTAAGCACCTGTCATTGTTAGTGCTTTCAACAAGATAAAGAACATAAATATTGTTTTCTCTAATACCTTCATACACAGTAGAACTACTTGTGCTATCAGAGATGAAGCACTTGTATTTAACAAAGTTAACAATATAGCCATTATCCGTCAGATGGCTAATGCAAAGAAGGTTGTGCTTAAGATTTGTAACAAGACAAACATTTTTAATACAGGGATAAAAAGGGAAGCCGATATTACCATGCCCAATGATGTACTCCTTTAGATTATTGCCGAAGGATACATGTCCTTCCTTCTTCATCGATAGCGTTGCAAAAAGTGAAGCGTCATCGGTCATGTGTCGTGAGCAACCGCTATCGAGAATCCATTTGCTTCTAGCATGCGATGGAGGGTTCACCTACAACAAAAGTTAAAGATGAAGACTTTGGTACCCATGAATGTTTGGATCCTTGACAGTTAGTTTTAGGAACCCATTTAAACATTCTCCTGTCAACATGTTTTCTCATTTGATAATAATGAGATGTGTGTCCAAGTAAACCACAATAGTAGCACATCATGGGTGTCACAGGTCTTAAGGAAAGTGAGTGAGAGTTATGTGTATGAGGAGTTCTAGTAGATTGAGGACTTCTAGTATGAGTGTTGTGGTGATGATAGTAGAAAGTATGATGTGATGTATTTTTCTTTTCAAATGGTCCTCTTCATGTGTGCATATGTTTGGGATAGGACCTATGTATTGTGTTCTTGTGGCTAATATTGTGATGTGTATTAGTGTGTCTTTGATTATGGCGTTGTGTATGTGTGTGTGAGCCATATCTCTATCAACTTGTTTCTTGTAAGAAGGTCATTGTATTTGATAGAGGTTGCATATTCTCTTTGGTTTGCGGCAAGTGTCTTGTGCATAGCAAGTTCATATCCTTCCTTGAGGGATTGATATTCAACGTCCTTTTTCTTGATAACGTCTTGGGCTTCTTGGAGCTTTAGTCGAAGAGACTAAATCTCATCTGTGTCAGAAGCAGGAGACTTCCCTTTTATATCAAGGATGATATTAGAGTCTTTCTATTTCTTCCTTGAGTGTGTCATTCTCTTTGAGAGATTTTCAGTGCTTACCTCTTATAACCTTGTCTTCATCGTGTAGTTCAAAATTGGCATTTTCTAATTCAGTGTAAGAGAGAGCATTCATAGAAAAGTCATCAAGTACCTGATTTGATTCTGTTGCCATGAGGCGAACATTTGTATTGTGTTTGCATTCTTTGTCGTTGTTCGAGTCACTAGCATCACTTTCGCACCAGATGCTAGTATTGGCATATTTTCTTGAGGATGAGTTTCCTTTGCTTGGCCTCTCGTATTTGCCAGATTATCTTCTTTCCATTGGACAATCCCTTTTGATGTGTCTGATCTTCTCGCAGTTGTAGCAAGAAGGTTCTTCGTCCGTGTCCTTCCTTGACCGATTTGCTTTGTTGAATTTGAGAAACTTTCGGAAGTGTTTGGCAGTGAGAGCGACTTCTTCGTCATCTAAATCGTCATCATCGGAGTCATCTTTTGAGGAGAACTTGATGGCCTTGAAAGCAAGGGATTTTTCTTTTTCCTTCGTCTTCTCTTTCTCCCTTTTTTTGTATGGAGGCTTCCTCTTGATCCTTCATGTCCAGCTCGTGAGTCATCAGCTTCCCCATGAGTGTCTCAAGGTTCATTGTCATTAGGTCATTCCCTTCGACGATGACGGTAGCTTTGGGATTCCATCCCTTGGTTAATCCTCTGAGAATCTTTCGAATCTTTTTATGAGTGGGATAAACCTTACCAAGAGAAGAGAGAGAGTTAATGATATCAAAGAATCGAGTAAACATAACAGTAATAGACTCATCGTGTTTCATTTTGAAAGATTCATACTCTTGTGTGAGTCTACTAATCTTTGATTCATTTAATTGTGACGTTCCCGCGTGTGTGACTTCCAAAAGTTTTCATATTTTGTTAAAAAATTTGCAAGTAGAGATTCTATTAAACTCATTACTATCAAGAGCACAATAGAGTGCGTTCATAGCCTTTGCATCTCGACTTGCGACCTTCTTGTCGTTTTCTGAAAGTCTCTCTCTAAGGGTTTCCGAAACTACTTCCTCAATAACTATGGAAGATTTGGGGATGCCATTTACAACACAATCCCATAGATCGAAATCTTATTGATTTCAAGTAAATGCCCATCCTAATTTTTCAATAGTTATAATTGGTTCCATCAAATAGAGGGTATCTATTTGTGGAATGTCCCTCATTGTGGAATGAGTTGGTACTAGGGTTAGTGGCCATGGATCACTCTAAGGATGTAAGTCCAAATCAAGAGACAAGGCTCTAATACCAATTGTAGAACCCTAGAGGGGGGTGAATAGGGTAATAAGAATATTATCAACAATAATAAGCAATTTAAAGAATAATAAAGGAAGAGAGAATCAAACACTCGATGTATCCTGGTATCCTCCCAAGGGCACTCCAGTCCCGGAACTCTCTCCGGTTTTAATCCACTATTTGAGTAAATAGTTACACACGAGTTTGGATCCGAAGAACTCGTCAACTTCTAACACGAGTTTGGATCCGAAGAGCTCGTTAACTTCTTACACACGAGTTTTCCTCCGAAGGCTCGTCAACTTCAACTTGAGAGAAAGAAAGGTTTCGATTTCCTAGAACACTTTGAAGATCTAATATTACAACTCTTAAATACTCTAGCACTTTTGGTTGGATGACAAATTAAAGCTTCTGTAGAGTAGTAATGGTGGAGTTATTTTGTGGTTGAGAAATTTAAAATTTTAAAGCTCAAGCGGATGTCTTCAAAGAGAAGATTCGAGCACTTTAAATAGAACAACCAAGAGAGTTGGTCATTTAATGCTCCATTCATTCAGCGATCGGTATACCGTCGGTACCAATCGGAATTCCGTCGATATACCGTTCTGTAACGGTAACGGCAATAAATCTAGCCATTGAAGCATTTAATGTTGTGGATCTGACCATTCAAAAATTCAAAGTATTGTAAAACGGTATACCGTCGGTATGGACCGGTATTCCATCGGTATGCCAAATTTGTATCCAGAAACTTTTCTGTGAACAAAATTCGGTATACCGTCGGTATAAACCGATCTACCGTCGGTATGCCAAATTTGTAGACATACTTTTTTGTGAACAAAATTCGGTATACCGTCGGTATAAACCGATATACCGTCGGTATGCCAAATTTGTAGACAGAAACTTTTATGTGCACAAAATTCGGTATACCGTCGGTACGAACCGGTGTACCGTCGGTATTCCGTTTCTGTAAGAAAAATAGAATTTTGGAAAATATTTATATTGGCTTTTGGTTTGTCATCCACCTCAAGTGTTTCACAGTTGTCCTAGACCTTGTACAGACTCTAGGAACTTGAATCTTTGAGTGTGAGCTTTGAGTATGCCGAGTCTTCAGTCTTTCTTTTACCAGCCTTTTAGTCTTCCAAGAGACTTATTACAATGTCTTTGTTTTCACGATCTTTTGTAGTTTGCCTTTGGGAGACTTTTAGCAGTGTATCTGATTCTGAAAAGGATAGAGAAACTAAAACACGAAGATGCAGTTAATGTTATCAAATTCAATGTACCAACAGAAGTTGCTCACGTTGAGCCATAGCTTCATTGATATCTGTTGTAAGGAAAAAATATACGATCAACCTCATCAGTCATAGACTTAAAGGTCCTGAAATGATCCTTATGAGATTTCTCTCCCTGATTAGCTTTGTATATGCCAACGACCGAGTCGTACATACGAGACAAATCGTGTTTGCCATCAAACGCCGCTGCTAGGACCTCCCATAATTTCTTAACAAAGTCCGTATTCTGAACCATGGTTTCCACCGATGGTTCCATGGAATCCATCAACTGTGTAAACAAGCGACTATCATCTCTCCTATTGCTCAAAGATGGGATCAATCTTTGTTGGGGGGTTGTCAGTTAAATGTTTGGACAACCTCATCCCTAGAAGCGTCTTCTTGACCTTCTTTCGCCAGGTCGAGTAGCCTTCTAGTCCGTCTAACCGTTGGTCGACAAGTCAAATCGAGAAAATCGTTAAATCAGTGTTCGTTGGTTCCGCCATTGCGTTTTCGACACTAGTGTCTGTAGCACTGCTATTCGCCCTAGTGCTAGTCATCTCGCAATATTTTCGATTGGACCATCGCTTTGATCTTTTGAACTTGATAATCACATCAACTCTACAAATGCGCTAGTAATGTAGCCAAAACCGACACGCGCATAGGAAGTAAAGATGAAAGTGGATCATACAAGCCAAGACAGAGAGGTAACCCAAGTTACCCTATGTTAGATCATGATGTGAAGATCAAGTAAGGAAAGAAACAAAGATTCACGCAATACAAGCACCTTGTCTGCTCTTCGTCAAATTCCTGACACTAACGTTAGAAGTCGGAGGTTCCAACAAACAACACCGATAATGTTTACCCTCTGAGTATCCCAAGTCAATGTTTAGGATAGGTTCCTGCAAACAAACTTGTTGTTTACCCTCTGTAAATTCCAAAAAGTTCATGTTGGAAAGTCAGAGGTTCCTGCAAACAAATAATTGTTTACCCTCTGAGGATCGCATCATTTTTATTTTGGAACTAGGTTAGGTAGGGGCGCAACTCGGGCAGGATGGGTCGGGCTTGAGGTCAACCCGAGCCCAACCCGATGAATCATAACACTAGCCCGAGCCCGAGCCCGGCCCGACCTCGGGTTCAACATATAAAGCCTAAGACCAAGTCCGGAGGATTGGGTTTGGCTCGGGTTAAACTCGTGTTGGGTCGGGTCCATCGGGTTAATCGGGCTCTAATATACTATTTGAAACAATTTTAAACAAAATTAATATTAAACACATAATCAAATAGCAATCAAGTCTTGATCATTACAAAATACAAACTGAAATAAGATTTAGGATAAGGAGTTGAAGAGTTTGGGTGAAGAAATTTAGAATTTACACTTTTTATTTGAGAAGTTTGACAATATATATATATATATATATATATATATATATATATATATATATATAAAAGTCGGGTTTCGGGTTCTTCGGGTAACCCGGCACATGAACCCAAGTCCAACCCGATTTATAATCGGGTTCAAATATTTGAACCCAAATCCGAGCCCGAACCCGACTATCTACAACTCTAATCCAACCCATTAACGGGTTTACCCGATCGGGCTCGGGTTTAGTCCGTCCGAGTTGCACCCCTAAGGTTAGGATTTGGAGGGGTTGGACGGCAACCGGTGGAAAGAAGCAATGGTTAGGATTAGGGTTTGGCACATGATCCATGGAGGGGGGGCAAGTAGCGGATGGGGGGCTTGGGGGGGGGGGGGGGGGGGGGGGGGTTTACTGTAGCAGCAGCAGAGAAGACTGGAGGGGGGGGGGGGGGCGTCAACAGGGTGGGGTGCGCTCGCAGTAGGCTGCAGCAATAGGGGTTGGCGGCAGCAATGGCCCCGGGGGGGGGGGGGGGGGGGGGTTGTTAGGGTTAGGTTTTTGTTTTTCTTTGTGGAGAGAAAGAGAGAGGTGTGGATTTGTTATGGCTCTGATACCATGTATAGTAGAATAATGGGATAGATTTTATTAATTAATGAGAACTACATATATATAGGAGAGGCTAACCCCTCTCACTTTTGTTCTTGGCAATGTGGGACTAAATCCCAGTACTAATATTATTAATATACTTAACTACTCTATCCATACTTCTATATAGTTCTAGATTTACTAAATTGAAATTATGTTTACATGCATCTATTCTTCCAGGACACCCTACAAGCTTACCAATAAAACTTAAATACAAATAATGTAACATTTTTTTTCTGAATTTGAATGTTTCTGACATACTATTTTTCTATGAATTTAAACATCTATAAAACAAAATTGCCAAGCAGAGAAAGGAAACCTAAACATACATACCAATGCAACACCAAAAGATGATACAGAAATCTAATGTATCTAGGCAAGCTCATATACAAGTGCAAATAAGAAAAGGCATTTAACCTCGAATTAAAACTCCTTGCCACATATCTCCCATGTTCTGCACTAATATGAATTATTCGACCATAAGGATCAGTAGAATCTTTGGAAATACCAGCCCACCATCCAACCTGTACGGATTTCCAAAAAACAAATTAGTTTTCTCCATCGATATAGTAGTACAAAGGAAAAACTATTACATAAGGTCAAACAACCCAGAGAATCTTCAAAACATAGAAAATCAAATATTTACCAATGGAGTCATAACCAAAATTGGTCAAATCCAAAGTCAACCAAGGAAGTCACATAAAGTGCATATGATGTTGAGAGCTCTTTTCTAAGGGAAGCTAAGAATGTTCATGTTATTGTGATTAGTAACCACGCAAGTGTTCTAAATGGCAGTGGAGGCGGCCGCTATCCGCACCGCTTTTGTCGTCGGCTGTGGAGTAGGCGGCCAGCGGAGGTTTGGCGGCATAGACGGAGGTGAGGCAGCAGAGGCGGTCTCCTAGGCGGAGCAATACCCGACTAGATGTTTTGGCAAAACAATTTTGCAAGCATTATGGACCTATGGTTCACTTTTACAAGACTGAAACATCATAAATCTTTGTTGTACAACTTAGTTATGCATAAAACACCCTCAAAATATGCATATTATGCAAAAAAAAAAAAAAAAAAAAAAAAAAAAAGTAGTAAGTAAAAATGCCCAAAATATCAAGCTCCTAAGCGGCCTATGTGGTAGGCGGACCATCTCCGTCGCGCACCCGCCTACCGCCATTTAGAACCTTGAACCAAGCTAAGCACCAGTAAGCAATTATCTCATCCAATCTTATTCCTAAAGCACCTTCTTATGCCAGCTATCATGTTATTGGTTGTTTGCAGGTTCCACTATGGGGGAAGGACCGAGAAGAGAAAAGAAGGGTCATTGAGATGTTGTAACTACCCTCTCTGTGTGTATTTTAGTTAATTGGTTATCATTTCAGTTAAGATGAGAATATCCAATGACCATATTTGTCATTTTATCCATCTACAGTTTTTCTTCCTCAAGGGGTCGCTCCTTCTAGGGGCAAGCTTTATATATCTGAAGAGCAACATAGATTATGTATCCTCCCAGTAGACTTCCAGGTTCAATATAAGTCCCTCCCTTTCCTTCATAGCATAGTTCTTTGTTACCATATTATTCCTGCTTACTTAATAAGCATATCGGTCTTTCCATTTATCCATATTTTTTATTTCTGCAGAGTTTTATCAGTCACATCACGGATTTATATGGGTTAGCAGTACAGTAGGCTTCTGCAGTCCTAATAACACATTAGTTCAAGAGAAGTCCCTTTCTCGCCAATAGTAAACTTTGGCCAGTTACTTGGCATCAACTCATTTAGGTTAAACATAGCTGACAACTGGTTCCAATGGTCAATCCTTGTATTTATTGTTCTTGGACTTCTTTTGGTTGGAAAACCTTGTACAATAATATTATGAAGCATTAACCTAATTTCCCCAGGTAAAGCTTTTAGAATAGAACTTGGCTTATCCAACAACTTGAATTGCCCAATCTAAAACCATGAACGGTCTTGACAAAGCTGAATATGGGCCTGAAATTATCTTAATCAGACAACAGATACATTACCACTGAAGAATTTTGAACTATGAAGAGTTATTTTCTTTTCCTTTTGCATCAAAGCAACAATAATAATATCTCAACTCTAGTTTCATATTACTAGAAATAAGCGTACTTGACATTAGTAAAATTGGTGTGCAAGCTAAAATACAGATCATGCTGGAAACAAATACCATGCTTGCAACTTGCAATATAACATATATGGACCAAATACATGCTACACCATATGCTCCATTTTATAAGATAAGGCATACAGAAATTGGAATTGCTACTTCATATTCTCATAATATCAATTATATTAAATCCAATATACTATGACGAATATGATAAATCTGTAAGTAACCCATGCTCTTAAATTAGTCACGCCAATAAATTGAATTCATTCATGTAAAAAAAGACCAGCTATCATTAAGTATGCAACTAAATGTGCTCTGTGAAAGAGCCTACAAGCCAATAAATAATTCTTTTAGTGTGTACTAAGAGAGTTACTTTTGAAGTCACAACACTATGGCAATAATTCATTTCAACACAAAATTTATTTCTGTTTGACATATACCAATCCCACTCCAGCACGATCACGAAGGAAAATTGCATCATTGTAACGCTCTTCTTCTATGGCTCTCTGCAACAACAAAAATACTTGGTAAAAAAACATTATGACTAAACATGTCAAAGCACCGACAACCAACCTTCTTACATTGATATCAGATACAGCGGTACCAACAGAATCATTTCTCTCCGCAGCAGAAATTGCCAGCTTGAGCTTAGCTGCATCAACATAATCCTCTCTAGCAACAGCATCATTTAATTGCATCTGATACGTTACCAACAATTAGATTCTCTCAATTGCTGGAGTAGCTGCTATTTACTAAAGAATTTAAATACTAGTTCAAGAACATTGAAACTAAATCCTCGTCAAAATCAAATATTAGAAATTTACCAAAAAATGGATTCTAGAACAAACTCAAGTTGATGAAGAATAGGCTCCAGTAAACATTAGATCAGTGATGGAATATCCGGAAGGTAAAAAGGAAACTATGTGTCATGACGTTGCATGAAACCCAAGGTTCAAAGTCTCGGTATCAGTAACAGTATTGGACCCTTTCCACGATTATCAGTACGGGTAGTTTTAGCAGTTCTGTATCGAATTACGATTTTGACTCTTCAGTCTTTTTTTAAATTTATATAAAAAATACATAAAACACTCACGGATCCTTTACACAAGTATCGATACCGGCAACTCCAGTGTCCGTATCGTCTTTGAGATACTTGAAGAGTGCACCTTGAAGGGTTTAATTACTCCAACTTTGGGCACTCTCCAGTTCGTGGATTTATCAATGTTTTATTGGACAGCTTCACCCTCTGATCATCTATCCATCACTGGTTATTGATATCTTTGTTGGAGGCAACATGTTATCTTGGAAGAGCAATAAGCGAAGTGGCATGTCTGGTTCTAGCACAGAGTTTAAGTATAGCATCATAGGCTAGATAATACTGGATGCACGGTGGTGTGTTAGATTTTTGGTTGGAGAACTGCGCTTTGGGCCCTCTTTTGCTATGAGCTTAAAGTGTGACAATAAGTTAGCTATCATAGTTCGCAGTATCGGTCGATACCAATCCGATACGGCCGATAACGATACGGTTTGGCATGTCACGATCCGATACCAACCGATACCCGATACTGACCCATACTGACATCGGCGGTCTTTTTTTCAGTCAATTCGGCAAAGAAAACAGAACGAAAAAGACCAATCAGCAAAGGTGTAAAAGCATAAAAAGGTTATAAAAGCATGTAAAAGAAGAAAACTTATCTATCGTATGTAAATAAATCGGTAAGGGTGACTACTATTTTATTCAATTTCAAAACTACTAAGAAACAATACTGAAAATATTAAAATTATGCCTAAATATATAAAATATATTTTCTAAAATGTTAATAATTATTTGCTTTTCGATACCCAAAAAATCCGATACTCCGACCCGAAACCTCTGATACTGCCGATCCCGATACTCATAGGAATGGTCCAATACCGATTGCGATGCCGATACTTTGAACCTTGGTAGCTATGTATATTGCTAAGGATTATGTCTTTCATGAGAGGACTAAGCACATTCAGGTTTTCACGACAAGGTAAAGGAGGGGATTGTGATAACTTTTATGTAAAATCTGGACATGATTTAGTTGCATAGTTTTTCAGTATTGGCCAATACCAATATAGTTTGGCATGTCCCGATCCGATACTGACGTCTACCGATACCGACGTTGGGAGTCCCTTTCCAAGTAAATTCGACCGAGAAAATTGAAGGAAAAAAACCAATCATCAAAAATGTATACGCATAGTAAGATTGTAAAAACATATGTAAATGAAGAAGAAAACCGATCAATAAGGATGTAAAAGCATAGTAAGATTGTAAAAACATATGTAAATGTAGAAAACATTTTTATCGCTGATAAACTAATCAACAAGGGTGACTATTATTTCATTCAATTTCAAAACTACTAAAAAGCAACATAGAAAATACTCAAAATTATACCTAAACGTATAAAGTATTTTTTTCTAAATTGTTAATAATCTATTACTAATTGTTTGCTTTCTGATACTCCAAATCCAAAACCGACGTTGTTGTCGATACCACTTGATCCCGAAACTCAGGAACGGTCAAATACCAATTCCGATACTGCGAACCTTGTTTAGCTGATTTGTTTACTGAACACAGGAAATCTAGAGTTAACTTTATATGTGACAAGCTTGCATGTAAAGCATGTATGCTGCACCATGAAGGGGAGTGTTAAAAGGAGGTATAGGCTTCGAGCCCATTGGCTTATGTAACATGTTCTATATATATGTGTGGTAAGGAAAAGAGCAATAGCCCTTTCCTCCTTAAACCTACCCTTCTTCAGTTGCAAACACAAATTTCAAGTGTAATCCAATTTTCAAGAAGATTACTAAGAAACAAAAAACCCATTGATCGATCAATACTTACCTCTAATAATTTACTGATCTTGAAACCTAAAAAATATTGTATCAATGATTAGAATAAGGATATGTATTTGCTAATGTTAGAGGAGACGGGGTTTAATAGAGCTGAATGGAAGATAATAATTCGTGAAGACAAGCCAAAATTTTGGGATACGAACTTTTTGTTGTGTTTTATTGGCCAACATGCAAGCCCTCGAGTATCCAAGAAACAAAATATTACTATATTAGTCACAAATTTCAAAAATATTAATGTTAGGGGAGAAAGAGATGAGCAATGAGGAGCACTGTGATGCTTTTGGAGGGGCTCGCCAGTGATCTCATTGAATTGGTTTGAGATTATGTTTAAATGCATGCCTTAACCACTCGTATGAGGCATCCCTCGTGACTACTAATAGTCAAGGTAGTCAAAGGCACAAGGTGCACTCGAGGCGCAAAAGGTCCATATCGTCCGAGATGCAAGGCGCATTTAAGGGACGTGCCCGAACGAAGCAAGATGCAAAAATAAAAATAATAATAATATACATTAAAAAAATTAGTAATGCAAAAAAATAAAGCCGAATAACATATTAAAACCAACAAAAACATGTTAAAACATAACAAAGTGAACTAGGAGAGCAGGAGTAGCAATAATAGTCAACAAAACTAACAAGAGTTTGTATTCTCCTACCACGCTTTTAGTAAATTTTAGTTTTTTTCAGTTCAATTACCAACTTTGGCAACCGTGGAAAAGGCTACCTCCCTCCCACTTGTATGCGGTAAGGGTCATCTCCCTCCCTCAAAGTTTTTTGTATAAATATATATATATATAAGAACAAAAAAGAAACCATAAGGTGTGCATTTTCTTGGTTGTGCCTTACTGAAAGTCGCACCTTAGGCGGACCTTTGATGCGCCCGAAGAAAAGTGCCTCACCTAGTGAGATGCGAGGCGCAACTGTTGCGCCTTTCTGCAAGGCGCACCTTTGATTACCATGCTAATAGTTATACCTATCCTCGAGTTACCTTTTGATTTCTAGGGTACTGAAGTTGCTTCCTAACTGTCCATACTCAACGTTAGAATTCCCACTTGATTATGAGAGATCGCTCGTCATAAGCTGAAGGAATATTGCTTGAAAGACGTCCTAGCATAAATGCCACAGAAGCACATCATAACTCTCAGACTATCACAAGTTAGAAAAGAAATCATTATATAGATGTCATATTTCGAAATAAGCATCAAGTACAAAAACCTAAGTGCCTAATGTGCATACTGCATAGTGACGGCATTCATAAGGAATAAAGAAACAGAAAAAAGGATAACAAAAGGGTTCCTCAGGATTTAACAGATGCCCTCAAGTACTGAGATAAAAACAAATATATAAGAAGTAGATAGATTTATTGACTACTGTTGATGTAAAATCAAGATCAATATGAAGTTTCTTTTAGAAACCGACTGTTGCACGGAGTCGTGGACACAAGAAAATGTGTACTTACACGTATCGTGCTCATACCCATCTCTCTATTCTGCAACATAGTTGACTACTTATTCTATCTGAAATTGCATGTATACGTACTTGTACCATGTCCTTATCCATATCCGCTTATACCCGTTTCTCTATTCTGCAACATAGTTGACTACTTATTCTATCTGAAATTGCATGTATCCGTACTTGTACCATGTCCTTATCCATATCCATATCCGTCTTCATGCAACATAGCATACCGAAGAAAGAAGGCAGAAAATGGAACCAGGTGGAGAAGTGTCTTCTTGTGATAAAAGAATATAATGGACAAAAGAATGCTACAATAATTGATGAGGGAAGGAGTCACAAAGAAAAATAGAAGTAGAAATGTGTGTGTTTGAGAGAGAGAGAGAGAGAGAGAGATAGCACCCACAGGAAAATAGGCGAGGCAAGTAAAGAAAAACCACCAAAATATCATGAACCTGATCTTGACTTAGGACTCCCACTTTTCATTATGATAGATGACCTTCGATCATCGTAAAACACTTTTTTGAAGTTTTTCTAGTTTATAATTTATATGATATACAATATCTACGGGAAACCTGATGCACAAGAATTTAACATAATTAATGGCCACAATGGCAACTATACATTGGCTCTTATCAGCACCATGTTACCCAAATTTGGACCTCACTAGCACCAATGAAATTGATGATATTTCACTGCATCTGCAAATTTCTCACATCTTGTGTTTCAAGCATAGTTTGCAGTACCGGCCAATACCGATATGATACTCCCAATACTGGTAAGGTTTGGTGTGTCCCGATCCGATACCGATCATTACCGGTACTGACCGATACCGACGTTGGGGATCTCTTTACCATCAATTTGGAAGAGAAAATTGCACGAAAAAGACCAAAGCAGCAAGGTTGTAAAAGCATAGTAAGATTGTAAAAGCATGTCGATGAAAAAAAAACTTGTTTATCACAGGTAAACAATCAGCAAGGGTGGCTATTATTTCATTCAATTTCAAAACTACTAAGAAACAACGCAGAAAATACTCATAATTATGCCTAAATGTAAAAAAAAAAATCTAAATTTTTAATAATTTATTATAATTATTTGCTTTCCGATACCAAAAAATTCGATACTCCGATCCGAAACTGCCGATACTGTCAATCCCAATAATCATAGGAAGAGTCTGATACCGATACCGATACTGTGAACCTTGGTTTCAAGCTATATTTGGGGCCTACCATCATGTTGTATCATGTAAAGCTCATCTCCTGTCCTAACTTTTATTTACTATATTGTGAATAACTTGTGCATGATGTGTCAACTACTATTCATAACGTAAATGTTAGAGGTCATAAGCGTACTTAGGCGCCAAGGTCTTTGGGGCCTAGGTGGAAATTGCAAAAGGCATGCGCCTAAATAAGGTAAGGTGCATGTATAAATAACAAGATAAAGACCTTTGACCTCGAAACTGCTTTGTGTTGCTCTGTTCCAGATCAGCCTTGTTCGCAGCAAAAAGGGGAGCTCCAGTGGCTTGGACTCTAGATGGGGAGATTCAATGATGTTATTGAGTCCTTGCTTAAAGTCGTCCTTATTCACATCGAGTGCACACACCTGGTCGAAGCTAGGAACAACCTCCCCTAGCATTGTGATTCTCTCCTTGAGGTGCAAGGTTCTAAACGGCGGTAGGCGGGTGCACGGCGGAGAGTCCGCCTCCCGCCTAGGCAGCCTAGGCACCGCCTAGGCGGTCGATACATTTTGAACATTTTTTTTAACTATTTCACCACTGTTTTTTGCATACTATGCATATTTTAAGAGTGTTCCATGCATAACTAAGTTGTAGAACGAAGCTTTATAAAGTTTTAGTTTTGTAAAAGTAAACCATAGGCCCATAATGCTTACAAAACATTTTTGGCCAAAATATCTTGTTAGGTATTGCTCCGCCTAGGCACCCGCCTACGCAGCCTCACCTCCGCCTATGCCGCCAACCTCCGTTGGCCGCCTACTCCACCGCCTACCGAAAAGCGGTGCGGAGAGAGAGCGCCTACCGCCTAGGCGGCTGCCATTTAGAACATTGTTGAGGTGTGCCTCATAAATATGTATCTAACTATAAAATAAATTACATATAGTATTTAGAATGATACTTAAAGTCACATAATACAAACTAAAGTCAAAATGGTAGGGCTTTAAGGGGTATTGGTGTCTACTAATATGCCCACAGGACCAAATTTTGATGTCAAAATCAGTTATGTTATCAAACATTACATTCGCATTCTCCTTTTCGGACAAAGATATAGCTTGCAAGTCAATATGGGCATCCTGACACAGACACGAGTACGACACAATATGGCCATCCTGACACCAAACTATGCCGATTTCTTGCCTCTCAAGTATATGCCGAAATGTCTCTGTCATGCATGATAATGTGTTACCACGATATGGCACCGATCAGCAATTTTATCTTCTTCCCGGACATAATTATAGCTTAAGAACTATGTCCAAACAATCACGAATAGGACACTACACAATATGAGCACGGGAACAAGATACAATCCTGTATTTTTTGAGTTCTTATGCTGTTCATGATATGTGATCGACACGGACATGATAAAAACACGGCCAGTGGTTGAGCATGGGGAGCGAACCTCGAGTACCGAAACGACCATCTCCTGGTCCTCCATCTCCGCAAAGTGCCGCTTCCACCTCTCCCAATCCCAAATCCCTTCCTCCTCCTCCTCCTCCTCCACTTTCTCTTCCTTCTCCTTCTCCACTCCCTCTCCCGTCTCCTCCGCCTTCGATTTCCTGTACGAGCTCACGTAGTCGTCCCACCGCTTGACCGCGCTCTTCACCACGTCCTGAATCAGCGACTCCCACCCCTTTCCTCCTCCGCCGCCGCTGTCGCCCTCTGATTTAGGGTTCCGGCTACGGAGGAGCTGAGCCGGGGGTCTGCTGATTCGACGGAGGCTAGGTCTGGAGAGGAAGGTTGGGATTTTGGCGGGAAACCTGCGGTTAGGGTTAGGGTTTGGGTCGAGGAAGGAAGCGGAGGAAGAAGAAGAAGAAGAAGGGGATGGTAGGAGAGAGGAAGCGACGGAAGCCATGAGGAGGCGGTTGGGGAACGCGAGAGAGAGAAAGAGATAGGGTTTGGATATATATGATGAGACGGTGGGAGAGGAGGCAATGGGAAAGTGTGGGTAATAACAATTCCCTCTTTGTTTTTTTCCTTCTTCACCGTGTAATATCGCGGTTTGGTACCTTGTTAGCAATCCCCCGAATAAAACTTGTATTATAAGGAAAAATTTATAAAATGCCAAAAAAACGAAAAAATTTTATAAAAAATCCACCGCACAAAAATATTTCATCGCGTGATCAGAATTAGCCAAAAATATATAAAGAGGGTTCCGAATAATCTTTTTGCCCTTCGTTCTAATTTATTAAAAACACCCACGAAACTACTCTTAAAAAAAACGTTTCGATACTTCATCTTCTTCCATACGCTACTCATTTTCGAATCTAGGTTTTCTTCTCAAAAAATTTCAAAAACTCGTCGAAAAATTTCGGAAAGACCGAGACAAACGGCAAAAATGCTAAAACGGAGGTCCAAACATCATTTTTTTTGCGATTCTAAAATTTCGGAAGGCCGTCTAACGGAGAAGCGGTTAATCTCAGGCTCCTCGAAGATACGCTCATTTTGGGACAAACCGGACCTCGTTTCGACCTCCCAGTCAAAAGTTATGGCCCTTCAAAGTTTCAACTGACCATAAAATGCAGGAGAATGGTCATTCTCCGTGTTAGAACACGAAAAATGTTAATTTCGCATGAGGGTGGCCATTCTCCGTGTTAAATAAAACGGAGAATGACCGTTCTTCGTGTAATTTAGCACGGAGAATGGTCATTCTAGTGTTAAAACGCAGGAGAATGGCCATTCTCCGTGTTAAATAAAACGGAGAATGGCATTCTCCGTGTTAATTTACACGGAGAATGGTCATTCCCAGTGTTAAAACGTTGGAGAATGACCATTCTCCGTGTAATTTAGTACGGAGAATGGCATTCTCCGTTTCTAAATTATACGGAGAATGACATTCTCCGTTTCTAAATTATACGGAGAATGACCATTCTCCGTGCTAAATAACACGGAGAATGACATTCTCCGTGTTAAATGACACGGAGAATGGTCATTCAAATGTTAAAGCACAGGAGAATGGCCATTCTCCGTGTTAGAAACACGGAGAATGCCATTCTCCGTGTTAGTAACACGGAGAATGCCATTCAACACGGAGAATGGCATTCTCCTTGTTAAAAATGCAGGAGAATGACTATTCTTCGTGTGATATCGACGGAGAACAGTTGACAGAAACCTTATTTTATTTTTTTTTGTTTTGTGGAAAGAAATTCGACATGAATAAAGATTCAAGAGTTTTCGTTCTTCTTTCAAAACGATGGTAACTCTTATGGAAAAGAAGAAGAAGAAGAAGAAGAAGAAGAAGAAGAAGAAGAAGATAATGATGAGCGATGATTGGAGTTCGACTGAAAAAAAAAACATGGTGAACTACGAACGATCTTTGCGATCTCTGCTGAAAGTCATAACAATGGAATTCAGATCTCTCGTGAAGAAGAAGAATACGAGAATCGCAATCCAGATCTGAGTTTGTGCGGAGGGGTAGTTATGCTATTAATTTTGTAAATACAGAGCATCTAAAGGAAATTTTGGAATACTTAACGTGAAAATATATAATTTTGGGCATTTCATAAAACCCATCATGCGGATGGGTTTTTCATAAAAATCAACCCCGAAATTGGGTTTCTCAGCAATTTCCAGGAAAAAAAAATTAGTTTCTTTCAGAAATACATAATACTTACCTACTTTTAAAATATTCAGATTAATAAGCGAATTTTAAGCATGAAAATTTTAAATGTGTTCTTCATACGAATTATTGACAATTTTAGCACAAAAAAATATGGTGGCAACATATTTAATAAACGAAATTTGACCACCTGTTTATGTATTTGAAGTTTCTAATCTCAATATTTTCGTTTGACAAATATTTGATCGATTTTTTTACCATATTTTACTTGCATTGCGTCGATCTATACTCGTATTTTTGTCGGTCCAGATTTTTTTTGTTTGTCGAACTGCCAACAAGGGTTTGGTATTGCTGCTGCTTTTCACAAAGCATAAGCAATGTTTGAAAGTAGTCTTTCTTCAGCTTCCGAAAGCTTAAGACAATGCTTATTTTCTTGGAGCGCATTTCAATTTTTTGCTTATTTTTTCTTTAAAAAAATCAAATTTGATAACAACCGACTAAAAAAATTGAAAAGTAAATTCATCAGCTTTTAACAATACTCTTCTACATGTTGTCAAAAGCTGCTTTTATTATCGGTTTTTAAAAAAGCGATATAATTTTGAACCAAGTCTTAGGTTGTGTTTCTGAGTGCTTATTGGAGACGGTTATGATTATTTTTTTCTCGAAAAAACAGTCCACAATTGTTTGATAACAGCTTTTTTTTAAATGAAAAATTAATTCACGTTTAGGATAGTTTTTTACAACAGTCATCCTATTTCGGAACATGCTTTTCTCAAAACATGCTTCTACTATCATTTTTTGGAAAAATAGTAGCAATCCCAAACCATACTAAAACACATATTTTAAGTGATACTTGTTAAGTAATTTTGTTTGTGATAATTTATAAAATACATATGCTTGAGACAACGAAGATAAGTCACAATAAATACTTTTATCATTATGACTAATATTTGTATTATAAAAAAAATTTGATAGTCGAAATAAAGTTGATTGTATTTTGACTTTTTTCTCTCAATTCTTTCCCGATTTGTTTCAATATTAGAAATGGATCGATTGATCATTTTTTTTGATTCAAATAAAACTTGGGCATTAATCTTGGGAATGGTGTATATTAAGATACCTATGTATACTTTTTAATCAAAGATTTCATAAAATAATGTGATTTACATATTAATCGTATATTTTGCTTCTAAATATTTGCCAAACAGTCTTCTGCGATTCCGATCTATTATCACAAGTTATAAATTCTTCTGTCTTTTGTGATTTCTTCAATTTGAGTTTTAGAATGGATTTAGAATTGTTTACCATGACTTATTTGCTTTTTTTTTTTTAAAGTTCCAGGAACTGTTTTGGTAAAATAATTTATCAAAAAAACTTGAAGAACAAGTTCAATTTTTGGTTGCTCGTGAAAGCATATGGCACGATGCAGTTAAAAGCTAATCTCATTTTCTTTTTTCTTTTTTAAAGATAGCAGTTGGAATCCCAAACAAGACCTCAGGGTGGATTTGGGATTGTTTATTATTGCTGATGGATTTTGCTTGTTTCCTTTTTCAAAAATTGTTCTCACAAATTGTTTGGTACTAGCAACTTATGGGAAAAAAATTAAAATATAGTTCAATTTTAGCGCAACTCTTGATAACATTGGAAGATTGTTGTCAAAACCGTTAGCTGATGCTCAACCTTGTGAGCAAAAGGTCAACTCCCACCTTAGTCCCACATGAGGTTGGGCAAAGGAAAATGAGTGTATATATATTACTATTCTTTTTTGTGCTTTATTAAAAAGTTGTGTGTGGGAGCCCAATGGGCCACACGTGCGCGCCGCCATCCGGCCCGGCTCGACTCGGCTCGGTTCGGTTCGGCGCGCGTAATGGGTGCAGGCACGTGCCCACATCTGCGGGCGCCGAATGCCGATCCGATTCCTTATTCGGGTTCGGACTGAGACCCAAAAAAAAAAAAAAAAAAATCTTTTTGCTCATATTCAAATTTTGACCGTTACTATTCCTTTAAATTCTGTTACGGTTGGATTTTGAATTCCGTTCAGGTTCATTAAACTATGTATTTTTCATGTGGTATAACGTTCGAATTAAATTGGTTAATTAAAACTGCATTTAATTCTCCTCTCCATTGCAAGCCTATATATTGAGCTCTCTTTTCATTCTCAAAATACAGAAAATTTCTGACAGAAACTCTCTTCAAAAATCTCGTACTCTTCGAAACACTCCGTCCTCCTTTTTTCGCTCTGGGCAGAGCTAAGTCGGTGGTCACTCTCTCCAAGTCGTGTGCGGCAAGGAGATTCCGGTGGAGCGGAGATTTTACCACTAGGAGCGTTCGGATACCGTCTGCACATAGACCCGGACTATCTCTTAGGACAGTGCTACGTGTGCGACTTTCCCGAAGGTCGGTAACATTTAATTATTTTATTTTCTTGTAGTTTTAAAAGAAAGAATTGCGAAGAACTTCCAACAATCTAAGAGAAAGTTTAGGACTATCTATTCTAATTTGTTAAATTTGCTATTGTTTACAAATTATTAATTTATTACGGTTAAAAAGTAGCTACTGCCAATTTTAACAAATCCTTCAAAAGTTGCTACTTTATATTTGCTACAACAATTCACATTTTGTGTTTCTATTTGCTATAGTACTTTACATTTGTTACCAAGCTTTTGTTAGCAAGACTTTGTTACTAACCTCTTGTTAGCAATATATATATACACATATTCTTAATTTGCTACTGTTAATTGTACTATTATATTGGTAACAAATTCTTGGTTGCACATTATTGATAGATTATTGTCACCAACATTTATTCTGCTAGACAAATTCTTGGTTCCGACTACTACATTTGTTGCTCTTAAGTTTACTCAACATTTATTCTGTCACATAAATTATTGCTAGTTGTTAGCACATTTAACTTTCGAGAAAATCTACCAACAAGTTGTCTACTGCTGACATTTCCTAATTGTTTTGGTCAAAATAAATCCCTTGACATAACTAAGTACTATAGAACAGTTTGTTTGCTTAATCAACCATTCATTATAGCTAGAAATTGATACTTCACATACCCAATATTGTAGTAGTATTTTGTCAATTCTATTTTCTTTTACTCAATATTTAAATTTAGGCTAAATCAAACAGTTAAATTGATTTAGTAAATTTTTTTAATTTTAAAGTTCTAAAGTAGAGATTTGTTTGGGAACAAGCCGAAAGGGCCATTCTGTCAACAAGGCGAAAATTCGTCTAAGCGACCGGTATTTAAGTTTTCCTAGTGAAGGCACCGCTTGCTGGGATCTGGCCCCTACAGCTAACCCAACCTTATCAAAACTTGAAAAACTAAAATTTTGAAGGTAGATTACTAAAATCATTTTAATTGTTAATTTTTGCTTAAAGCCATCTTATTGAGTAAATATAATTTTACAGACTTTAGAAAACATGACTTCCAAGGAAGAGACTTTTTCTGCAAAGCCTGCAAAATTCAATGGCACCTACTTCAAGAGGTGGCAGAGCCATATGAAACTTTGGCTTACCACTCTAGGCCTAATTTCTGCCATTGATGGGTCCACACCCATCTCAAATGATTTTGATGAGACTGAGTCTGACGTAGGGGTATCCAAGTCCTCTTCATCCTCCAAACCTAAGTCCCCTAAGAAAATTGACTACCACTGCTTCCACATAATCTTAAACGCTATGTCTGAGTCACTCTACGACATATTTTTTGAATATAAAAGCGCTAAAGAACTTTGGGATGCTTTGGAAGATGAATATGGTTGTGATGATGCTGGAATTAATAGATTCAATTCTTCCACATTCAACCGATATGTCATGGTAGATAACAAACCTATCAATGACCAAATCCATGAATTCCAAGAACACCTTAGACGTGTTTAAGCCAAAGGAACATTCTTTTCTACTGAGCATAAAATAGGATGCTTAATAGACAAACTTCCTCCTTCCTGGTCTAATGTGGCAAAGGTTCTTCTTTTCCTACAAGGTACCATTACATACCCTCAAGCTCTAAAGAGACTTAGAACAGAAGAAAAATATAGGTTGAAGGCCAAAGCTAGGTCTAGTGCCTCAGCTAAAGTAAATCTTGTAGAAAGCCATGGAAAACCCAAGTCTAATAACCATCTCAAGCCCAAGAAAAACTCCTTCAAAAAGAAGCAGAGTCAAATCATCAAAATCCTCATTTCCAAAATCCTCATCACGAAAACCCTCAACACCAACAACCCCAAAAACCTAGAAACTTTGGTCAGACTCGGGATCAAAGAAGATTTTGTTTTGTGTGTGGTAGAACCAATCATACGGCCATTAACTGCTTCCAAAGGAAGAAAGAACCTATCCAGATCTCCTTCAAAGGGAAAGGCAAGCCAGAGGCTAACATGATTTTGAATGGGTCTTCCAGCTCCTTCAGGTCTGTAAGCTATCAACCTATAGTAAACCTTTCTTTCCATTTTGATGATTGGTGATTGGATTCTGGAGCTAATGTTCACATTTTATTTGATCGCTCCTGTTTTTCAACCTATCAGGAATCAGGTGTAGGAGGCGTGACTCTAGGAGATGGCTCCATGACACAGATTGTAGGAAGAGAAAGAATAGATCTGAAGATGACATCAGAAAAAATTCTACCTCTTCATGATGTGCTTCATGTGTCGTCTGTCAGAAGAAACCTTGTTAGTGGATCCCTCCTTGTAGCCTTAGGATACAAAATTGTAATGGAGGCCAATAAAGTAGTTTTTCTCTAAGAATGATCTGTTTATTAGAAAAAGGATTTGTGAAAGATGGACTTTTTATTTTAAGTACTATGAATAAAAGTTCTAATCCTTCTTTTATTGCAAATGTTGAATCATCAAATGTTTGGTATGGTAGATTAGGTCATGTGAACTTAGGATCTATTAAAAGAATGATGAACTTAGATCTTATCCCTAAGACTCCTATAGACGATGAACACAAATGTGAGATCTGTGTCCAAGCTAAACACACTAGATTACCTTTCAAATCTGTCCATAGGGATTCCGAACTCCTAGAACTTATCCATAGTGATGTTTGTGATTCCAATAGGACTTTGACCCGAGGTGATAGGAAATACTTTGTTACGTTTATAGATGACCATTCAAGTATTGTTATACCTACCTACCTAAGACCAAAGATGAAGTTCTAGACAGATTCAAGGTCTATAAGTCTGAAGCTGAGAACCAGTTGGATAGAAAGATTAAGATCCTTAGATCTGATCATGGTGGAGAATATACCTCAAATGAAATGACTAACTTCTGTGAAGAGCATGGAATTATTCATGAGGTTATTGCTCCTTATTCACCACAGTCCAACGGAGTTGCTGAAAGAAAGAATCGTACTTTGTTAGACATGGTCAATGCCATGCTTCTCAGCTTAGGTGCCCCTGATAATTTATGGAAAGAAGCCCTTTTATCAGCCTGTTATATCCTTAATAGGATACCCAGTAAGACTAATGATAAGACCCCATATGAGTTATGGAAAGGTCGAACCCCTAGGATAAACTATCTTAAAGTTTGGGGATGTCTAGCTAAGGTAGGAATTCCTGAACCCAAAAAAAGGAAGATAGGACCTAAGACTGTAGATGTTGTATTCATAGGATATGCCTTATATAGCAATGCCAATAGATTTCTTATAACTCATTCTGAAGTAAATGAAATCTTTAATAACATAATTATAGAAGCTAGAGATGCACTTTACTTTGAGAATATCTTTCCCTTCAAGGATAGAAACCCTTCATCTTCCTCTAACCCTTCTCTTACTCCATATACTAGTTCTTATGATCAAATACCTAGTTCTCAACCTGAACAAGTTATAGAACCTAGAAGGAGTAAAAGAGAAAGGATTGAAAAGAACTTAGGAGAAGGATTCTTTATATTTTTTATAGAGGGTGATCCCTCAACTTATGAAGAAGCCATATCTTCTCCTGATGCTCCTTTCTGGAAAGAAGCTATTAACAATGAGTATAACTCCATTATGGAGAACAATACTTGGTTTTTAGCAGACCTTCATTTAGGTAGCAAACCCATAGGTTGTAAGTGGATCTTTAAAAAGACTTAGAGCCGATGGTACCATAGAGAAATACAAGGCTAGGCTAGTAGCCAAAGGTTTTACCCAGAAAAGATAATTAGATTATTTTGATACCTACTCTACTGTAGCTAGGATTTCTTCTATTAGAACCCTCCTAGCCCTAGCTTACATTAATGACTTGTTGATCCATCAAATGGATGTAAAGATAACATTTCTAAATGAAGATTTAGAGGAAGAAATATATATGGAGCAACCTGAAAGTTTTATTGCTAAAGGCCAAGAAAACAAGTTTTGTAGATTAGTAAAATCTCTTTATGGCCTAAAGCAAGCTCCCAAGCAATGGCACAACAAATTTGACAAAGTCATTATAGAATTTGGTTTTGTACCAAATGAATATGACAAATGTTTGTATTCTAAAAATACAAATAAAAGTTGTATTATCTTATGCTTGTATGTTGATGATATCCTTATTCTAGGATCTTCACTGGAACTGATAAATAACACTAAGAATTATTTATTTAACCAGTTTGATATGAAAGACATAGGTGAGGCAAATCTGATCCTAGGAATGCAAGTGTCCAAAAGGAAAGAGGACTATACTCTATCCTTAGCACATTCAATTGAGAAAATGCTAAAGAAGTTTGAGTACTTTGACAAAAAGCCTGCCCTTACTAGAGCTGTCAAAATGGGCTAAGCCCGTTGGGCCGGCCCGCCCTGCCCGCCAAAAAGGTGGGTTGGACCGAGCATTTAGGAGCTCGCCAAACAGGCGGGCCTAGGTGGGCTGGCCCGCTAGTAGCCCGCCCCGCGGTGGGCTAGCCCGTTGGCCAAGTGGGTTGGCCTGCCATCTATTTTTTTTATAAAATTTTTAATTTTTTTATTTAGCACATATATGAGATATGTATTATAAATGATAAAAATTCTCATTTAATGCAAGTAATAACGTATAAAATATTAAAATTGGTCATTTATTTACATGAATGAAGGTGTTTTAAAAAATATCTACTATTATAATATTTCTTGTATTTTCTTGTAATTTGATGCATATGAGAGTGAGTGGAAAATATTATACATTTGATTTTTTTTCCTTTTAAGAAACTAAATAATAATTTAAAAATTTAAAAAAATTAAGCGGACCGGCCCGCGGGCTGGGTTGGAATTTTTCCAGTCCGCCAAAATGGTGGGTCAGCCCGCCCTGTCCCGCCAAATGGTGGGTTATGGTGGGTTAGAGGCCAGCCCGCCCCACCGGCCCATCTTGACAGCTCTAGTTGTCACTCCCTGTTCCCAGAATACATATTTTAATACGTGTACTGCTTGAATGTATTTATTTAATATTTATCATGCATTTGTTCTGTATTTTATTTCTTTAATTTATTCTGTAATTTTATGCTAGTTAATTGTCTATATTTTATTTTCTGCTTTTGCTTAAGCTCTAGTTTATTTTGTTCATGTTGAACCAACATGGTTTAGCTGGGTTCATCATAATAAGGGGTGGATGGCCTAGATCTTGTAGGAAGGAATGGGTGGTGGAAATTTTGACTTGGGCTTGATATTAATACCCCTTTACTTTTCTCTCTTTTCATTACTCTCATTTACTTCTTCTTCATCCTCCATTACTCTCCCACCAACCTAGAGAGCTTAGGCAACTACAACTTGTTTCATGATGGATCTCAAGTATTATTGTTCTATTCTCTTCCTTACTTAATTTAAGTCTCTTTAGAACTTTGAGTTTTTGGTTCTCATGGGTGTATTTTTGTAGGTCTGAGTATATGTTACTTTCGGTTCTTCTTGGTTTTGACCTATCAAACTTCTTTGTTTTCGAAATCTAGTTGTTCTATGTTGTAGAGAATTTTATTCTACCCCATTTTGACCTATGGAAGTCCAGATTTGGGCTTGGATTGAAGGTTGGGAAGTCTGGGAACCCCCAACTCCCCAGGTTCTTCTTCTCGAAAAAGTTGGAGAAGAAGAACAGTGCCTCCCGCATGGCCTTTCATGCGGTAAGTCCCATGCGGCTCCTCTTTGGCCGCATAGGTACTCCAGTCTTCATGCGGCCCCCTCCTTGCCGCATTGACCTTTTGGTCGCGTGCCGTATGCTGCCGCATGGCTGCTTGTCGTATGGCTTTGGTTGACTTTAGGTGCATAGCTTTGGTTGACCCTTGTCGCATAAGCCTCATGACTTTCCTTGTCCCCGTACTGTATGGCTACCTCTAGCCTTGCCGCATAAGTCTCATGACTCCCCTTGGACCTTACCCTTGTCGCATGGCCCCTGTTTCTCCTTGCCGCATGGCCCCTGTTTCCTCCTTGCCGCATGGCCCCTGTCCCCCTAGCCGCATATGTAGAAGCATGAAATTTTACGATCAGAAATCCTATGCGCCGAACACTACATGCGCCAGAAAATACTAAACAAGAATATAGACATTAAAAGAAGATTTTTATTTCATATAAAAGTCTATTACATGTCTAAAAAAGGGCTGTACAAAGGAGAACTTCTACAAAAAGAAAAGAGGAGCGCCAAAAGATGGGGGGAGGACTCAAAACTGAGCCATCCGACTCCAGCCGTGTCATGACAGTCTACATGGCTGGAGGTGATACCGAGTCTGATGTGCCGCCACCAGACCTCGTCCAGCGCATGGATACCTTGGAGGGAGGACTCAAAACCCTCTCTGCCTCTATGCAAACACTGACTCAAGCAGTGTTTGAGATACGGTCAGCTTTGGCCAGGACACCTTCTACCGGTCCCGACCCAAGGGCCAATGGAGAATCAAGTGTACCCCCTCAACGGGTATCCTTGGATACGGATCGTCGCGAAGCCCCCCGGACGTCGAAGCCCTCAAATGCTCAACTCTAGGTGGTACCACCTTCCCCGTCTCCCAACTCTATGGAAGACATGGTCGAGATGATCAAGGACCTGCGCGAGCGCTTTGAGTCCAAGACGAGACAAGAGGAGCGCCAAAAGATGGGCATCCCCCAACCTTATCCCCTCGAATGGAATAAAGTGGTTTATCCTCCCAAATATAAACCACAAACACTGACGCCATACGACGGAAAGGACTCTCCGTGTCGCTATCTGACGTATTTCCAGTCTCAGACGGGACATCTCCCGAAGGAGGATGCGCTACTCACCAGCATATTTGTCGGTACACTGAAAGGAGTGGCGTACGACTGGTACTGCAGCCTCCCCGACAATTCTATATCTTCCTTCGACAATTTGACGTGCCTTTTTCTTGACCATTTCTACGACGGCGGGAAGGACATGACAATGGCGTCCCTCATAGAGATACGCCAGAAGGAGAAGGAAATGGTTCGGGTATTCATCGAACGCTTCCGACAGGCCTGCTTCAGACTGCCCCCGGGCATGCCAGAACATGCACTCCTCTCCTCCTGCAGCATGAACATACTGTCTACAGTCAAACTTTGGCTCAACTCTACTCCTCCTCCCGACTGGAGTTCCTTGATCATCGAAGCCGAGGCCGCAGAGAAGAAGGCGGCCAATGCTCGTCTTCTGGGAGTCAGTTTCCCCGCCTTTGAAGACAAGGGGAAGCGGCCTGCAGCCAACAACCCCAGACGAGAGACGAAGGGGAAACAGGCATTGACTGTCAATGCCTCAAAAGGTACATCAGCACCTACTCAGAAGCCTCCACTTGCACCAAGACCAAAGGAGGTTTATTCTTTCAACGATGAAGACACCCTGCAACTCTTTGAGATACTGAAGCAGGGTGACAAGATCAAGTTGCCAGACCCGAAGCGTCCGAACGAGGTTGGGAAAGTGGACAATCCGAGGTACTGTCACTACCATCGGTTTGTCGGACATCCAACCAAGGACTGCTACGTCCTCAAAAACTACATCCAGCACATGATCAATATGGATGTTATCTCCGTCGACTACGAGGAGAAGACGGTTTCGGCCAACGTGGTGTCACTCCAGTTCGGCACCTTGCCGCCAACTACACCACAAGATGGCGTCGTCCCCATCTCTAAGGCGACAATAGAGGTGGTTAACTTACCACCTACTCGTGACAATGTGAGTAGACTCATCCCACTCACCACATCTCGGGAAGAGATCTTATGGGTTCACTCTGATCTCGTCTCCGAGGTTACTCAACCGGAGGTACGCTCTGCCTCCAAAACCAAAGGTAGGATGATCAAGTCTTGCCGCATGGTCTCTTCCTCCGCAGAAGAGGCTCTTCCTGTACAAATGCGTTCACAACAGAATGCCCAACCCGACGAAGCTGCCGTCGAAGTGGTGCCTCATTGCACCATCCCTGCTGCCCAGGAAGAGGGCCCGTCTAAGACCTCAACAGCCAATAAGCAGAAGCATGTAGAGGCTCGTTTCGACAGGCCTCTGCGAAAGAAGAATGCTTCGGGGCTAGCCAAGCCCCACAACTTTGACATACTGGCACAACTTGCCAGTACTCCTGCCCGCCTTTTTCTGTTTGAGCTCCTTCGTCTTTCCAAGGACACTCGCGAAGCTCTCTGTGAAGCCCTGAAGGATGCTGAGTCCTTCATCAGTCAGGTCAAGCAGCCTGAAGATCTCCCAACTACATATGTGCACTGTCATTGTGCGGATGAGGTTATCCCCAATATAACCTTCACCCAACAAGACATGTTGCTCAAGCACAACCGACACAACCGGCCGCTATATTATACAGGTTATGTCGGTTCTGTCATGGTGAAGCGGATTTAGATCGATCCGGGGTCTTTTCTCAGCATCATTTCGAAGACACTGCTCTCAACACTGGGGATCCCAATGTACCGGCTGGCGCCATCCAACACAACAATCAGTGGCTTCAACGCTAGCAAAAGTGAGCCACTGGGCAAGATACGACTAAAGTGCCATATCGGTAACCTCAGAACTGAGGTAACTTGTTATGTTGTGGACGCCGACGTCAACTACAACCTCCTGTTGGGTCATCCATGGCTGCATGAGTACATGGTGGTGCCATCCACGCTCCACCAACGTATAAAGTACGTGTCCACCAACGACGTCATCCGGACGGAGTTCGCGGACATTGACCCTTTCAAAGGGGTTGAAGTTTACTTCATCGATTCCTCCTTGTACAAGTCACCTGATGAGGAGGAAGCCAATGATGCTGACGATGAAGCAGAAATGGCAGCAGAGACGGACATGGAGCCTGAGATGACTCCCGGCGCTCCTTTGAAGATTCGACTCAAAGGCAAACCGCCTCAGAAGTTGCCTCCCATGAACATCAAGCTACCCGGGAAAGCACCAACTGCTCCTGAAGCTCCCTTGAAGATACGCCTCAAGGGAAAGCCGCCTCAGACATCAGCTCCCCTTGTAGCAAAACTACAAGGGAAGGCACCAATCACCGGAGGCACAGTGGAGGCACCTCTGAAGGTGCATCTTAAAGGCAAGCCGCCATCTTCCAAGCTGTAACACCCTGTTTTTTGAAATTGGGGATTTTTGAAAATTTATTATTTTATTATTTAATAGTGGTATTTTAGTCATGGCAAGATTTTCTGGTGATTTTAGTTAAGTTAAACCATTTCTAAAGTCATGCTAAGTCATGACTTATGACTTTGTGATTTTGGTTAGTATAACTTAGTATAAACCCTAGTTTTCCTTAACCTAGAAGTTGCCATGACCATGAGAGCTTAGCCATAGGCTTAGAACACCAAATTAGTGATTTTTGGCCAAAAGGGTATTTTGGTAATTTTCTAGGAATTATTTAGAATTATTTAGATTTATGTGATTTATTATTATTTAATTAGTTGATTAGTGTCATGTTAGCTTCTAACCTAGTTTAGCCCTAATCTAGAGGTTAGCCACTAACCTAGAAGACTAATGATTAGATATTAGCCTTATGTATAAATATCTAGTTAGATAAATATCTAGATATTTCACTTTTTAGATATTTAGAACCTAAATATCTAACCCCCTTAGTCAAAGACTTAGGGGCTAAGTTTGCAAGTGGTAGGACACCCTCCCCTACCCCCATGGTAGCCAAGGGCACCCCCCTACACTACCCCCCTTCCTATATAATCCCATTAATTTCATTCATGATAAATTTACATGAATTTTATACCTAGAAAATCCATTTCCTACACAAGACCACAACTTGATCAATTTTGATCCAAATCACCTCTAGTTTCTTGCATTGGACTCCCCTACACTAGAGGGTACTAGTTAGGGCATGTTATTGAGGATTTGGAGGCTTTTGGCATCACAAAGTTGAAGGATACACACCCCCCCTCTCCTTTGATTTTCATTGGATTGTACCAATAGGTAAATGCTCTCAAACTTAGTTAAAATCCTGTTTTTTCTTCATAATTGCATTCATATAGGACTACCTGAACTGTAGGTCAAATTTGGTAGAAGTTTGAGTTGATTTGGTGTCCGTATCGGACACGTATCCTAGACTAGGAAACTGTGTTTGATGAAATGCCACTGAGAAATGGTTTTTATTAAAATGTAGAACAAATCATATTTTCTGGTAGCCCTAGATATGTTGGACACAACCCTAACCTATTTGACTCAAAACTGTGTCGTGTCCGTGTCCAAATTGGATACGATCCGACTGCACGATACCCTCGTGCATGCCCTGCTACTCGACACTTAGCACGGACACTGTGGGACACGTGGACACGTGAAAATTTACACAGAGGAGGGGGCAACCTCTGACATGCCCCCCCTCGAGTTTGAGACACGTTGGTGTCGTGTCGAGAGAGCACGGACACGTGCACTGGTCGTGCACTGTCAGCACACACGCGCGCGGGCACGACTTTGAGCGTGTCGTGTCGCGTGGACACGACACTAGAGTGTCTCGTAGTGACACGGGCATGAAGCCCTATTCGTGGCATACACGTGGACACGAGCACGTGGTGCATCGTGTCCTGTGTCACGAGCATGAGGCTTGTGACAGCGTGTACGACGCTGTCGAAGCTCGCGCGTATCAGTCGTGTTTTCACGACTGATACGGGGTTCGTTTTGTGTCCACGAGTGTCGTGGACACGTGTCAGGGTATGGAACGTGTAGCCCTACGTGTGGGCTACACGTATGTACGACCACGAGACGTGTCGTGTCTCGTGGTGTGTCCACGAGCGCGTGGAACGCGTGTACGACGCTGTGCACGCGTTGAGTGTCAGGAATTTACCCGTGTAGTGTTTTTGTGAGATTGGACACGTGAAACCGTGTCGTGGTGTCGTGTCAGGCACCTAGGACACTAGTGTATGTGTGGGGTGTTAATTACCAACCCATAGGATCGAGTCTTAGTTTGGTTTCGTGGGTGAAATCGGGTTTACCCTTGTTTACCTACACAGTCCATTAGTTTCCTGATTTTATATTATTTCTAGTTTTGTAAAATCGATTTTCAAATCGATTTTTAATATGATTTATACATTGTATAGGTGTATTTTAGTATATGTATATGTAGTATATATGTATGTGAGAGTGTGGGTGAGTTTTGGGGAAAAATGGTTGTGTATAGGTGTAGTTGTGTGTGTATACACATGTTGTGTGTATGTGGACTGTGTGTGTGTGTTGGGAGCCAATTTTTGGTTCCAGAATTTCTGGAACCTCTCCCCCCCCATTCCTGTTCTCTCATACTCTCTTGCTCTCTCTCTCACTGTCCAGTCACTCTAACTCTCTCTCACTCTAACTCTCTCTATATCCCTCTCTCTATTTCCCTCTCTCTCTATATATATGTTATATTATGTATAGATAATTATTGGTATATATAGTTGATATATATTGGGTATTATATATGTATATATGTATGTATTTAGGTGTGTGTGTGTGTGTTTGGGTTGTTTACTGTTCTCAGGAAACTGAGAACAGTTCCCCCCTTGACTGTTAAGTCTCTCTCTCTTTTACTTTCTCTCTCACTCTAAGTCTCTCTCTTACACTCTCTTCCCTCTATATATATATGTAATATATATACAAGTTGTATATATATGGTTGTATATATATATTATATAAGTTTTTGTGAATATATACATGTATATATAGATATGATATATATATATATATATATATATATATATATATATATATATATATATATATATATATATATATATATATATATATATATATATATATCTTTACTAGGTCATATATAGTGTATTATAAATATATGGGTTTGGGTTTTATATATATATAGTGTTCATATATTGATATGTAGGTAGTAGATAGTTGGTGTATATCTATATATATATGATATATATATATATATATATATTGTATTAGATATACATAGTATTATCATTATATATAAATATGTGGGTGGTTGTATTATATATAGTTAGGCCTATATTGATATATATATAGATACATGTATATATAGATAACTTACTAGGTATAGGTTTATATAGAAACCTAAGCAATAGCCTATGGCTTGGGGGCTAACTCAATTTGACCTAAAGGCCCAAAACCCTACTAGTTAACCCTTGTTGACTAAAGGTTGACCAAAGTAAACCTTAGGTCAAACCATGACCTAATTGACCTAAAAATGACTAGTTCAACTAGTCTGACCATGTTTGACTTAATCACCCTATTGACTAGTCTTTGTTTGACCTAATTACCTGACTGACTAGTCTTTGTTGATCAATACCTTAGTTGGTCGAAGTTTGACCTAGACTTGACCCAGATTGATCATGTTGACTAGTATTTGACTAGTTTGTTTTGAATGTTGACCAAGAGTTGACTTTAACCTAGATTTGACTAATCTTGACTTATTTGACCTTGATTGACTTTATTTGACTTAGTTTGATTTCCTGTAATCTAGTATGACTTCTTGTGACCTAGTTTGACTATTAGAGTTTACTAAGAGTTGACTTTTGACCAGATTAACCTAGAATCATGTAGTATGCATTGTATACTTTATTTTTACCATTGTGGATACATTGTGACTTGTATTGCTCTGATTAGGAGCCATACACCTCTTCTCAGACAGTATATCCTCTTCAGACATTCAGTTATCAGGCGAGTACATTCTCTGACCGTTTCATATTTGCTAGGATTTATATTCTTGCTCTAGATTACTTTACTTGATGCTGACACGATTGTTATCACGGATTGGTACTATATGGATCTTTTTATGAGATGTTATCCCTTTCGGGAGCATCAGATACAGCATGTTTGTGCTTTTCACGAATCATCATGTATCTCTATGCTTTCATAGATTCACGAATCGCTTGTGACTCATGTACTCTCATGCTCACAGAGCCTCTCATGAATCTCCCATTTATGGGCTTATCATGAATCTTAACATAACTTGAACAGATCCTTGTGTATTGATTGGGGATGGGGGAGTAGAAATAGTCATGTGGATATTACCCCAGTAGCTGTAGTTATGAATCACTCCTAGCTGTAGTCATGAATATCCTATGCTATTTCACATGTCTATATTTTACTCTAACTCACTAGACACTGCTAGTTCTTTATTATAGTAGATATTTCATTACAGTTATCTCTTTTGCTACATGTATCTTCTTTCAGCGTTTCCTGTATTTTACTCTATTACATGCTTTATATTTCCTATCATACTATGCACTGCGTGAGATGTATTGTGCTCATTCCTGTCCTGACTGGACCTGTTGAAAATATTACAGAGGATGAGGATGAGGCCCTGGTGTCTACCTATTATGGAGCAGGACTAGATGATACTTGTTGTGGACCCTCAGCAGGATCCACCTGCAGCTGAGGATGTTGTTCCAGTAGTCTAGACCAGTTTAGTCTAGGCAGTCTTTCTATATTATCATTTTGTCTCACATTCTGAGTTGTATTTTGAGATGTGGAGATGTATAGACTCTTAGACTTATTGTATTATGAGTTGACATTCTGATGTTATGTTATCCTAGACACTTGGACTTATTTCATCTATTCTACTGTTCTCTTTGAGTTACTGTCTATCTATCTATCTTTCATTCTTGTACCTAGATGTGATTGAGATTATTTTCTGTTTGTCACCTCAATTCGGAGAGTATAAACTGTACAGGTACTTTATATTGTTAGATGATTGACCTAGGACAGCGTTCTACCGCCGACACTGCGGCGTAGGCTGGACGTACCTACTTCTTGTGCCCTTACTCTAGGGTGCGGGTCGTGACACGTTTTTAGTGGTGGCCCATGCAGGTCGAGTTTATGTAGTGGTATTCGAACTAGAGTATCACTACAGCCTGCGATAGGATTTGAGGAATAGGATTAGAGAGTGGATACTCAATCACTGCTAGGATACTTTGAGAGATTCCTGGGATGACCCTTGAGAATCTCATTTGAAATTACGATTTAAATTCCTTTTCCCTTGATTGAATTTGATTTTGGAGGATTCACTGTAGAACTTTGAATCCTGGTGTTAGTTGATGATTTTCAAATTTTTGTAGTTGTTGATTTTAATTTCTTAGTGTTAGATTAATATCTTTTATTTTTGGGGTACTCAATCACAATTATGAGAAAACTCTTATTTGTTTCTTGCCATCTAATCCTCTCGCTAATTGCCTTTCATTAAAATGAACTGTCCTCTCTATTTTGCATCTTGCTTAAACTCTTTCTACTAATCTATGTGACTGTATCCCAAACCTGACTTACTCGACATTTCCTCAAATCAAGAATTTATTGAGACCTTCTAACCTTGACCCTTGATTAATCGAACCCTAACTATATTCATCTAGTAGCCTATCTATCCCTAGGACTGTGTTCCTAAATTATTTACTAAATTCCTGATTAATTTTATTTCATGAGTTAATTTGATCTTCTTCAATTTTTGCATCAATTTGTCACGTCTCGAACTCCCACTTTCTATTCTGGATCATTGGACGTCCTTTACCGTGACTTAGATATTCAGAGTATAATACTAGCTGTTACCTCCCAACAAACTTTACATGTAAGACCTAGACTAGCCTACCTTCATGTAGGTATTCCATGTCCCATTAAAACCTGTCTCCTTGTACTCTATTTTCTTGACATGATTTCTGGTCAAATGGCTAAACTATAACCTCTACCATGATACTAAATTAATTCTTATTTCAGTTAGAGATCCACCTTGGCTCAATTCTTTCGACCTGGCATGTGATGGTGTTCTGCTTGAACCCTCAAATACTTAACCTTGTACCTTACCTTGAATGCTTGACCCGATTGGTTAAGAATCTTGGACTATGTATCTTCTTTCATCATTTCCACCCTTACTTATATCTTATGCTATAAATTTATCCTTAAGTTTTACAAGCTTATCCTTTCGAGCTTGATCATGATATATTTTATTGGGTGTACACCCACTAATATATTATCTAATCAGAACCGGCACATGATGGTCTGATCAACCTATTGCGTTTTGGTTCGCTTTTTCATATATTAATCTACGTGGATGGAGACAGTTAAACTTGCCCTAGAATCTTGTCCGCAACAGCCTTGACAATTCTTCTTGGAATTATTTCATCACCTATGAACCTCGTATTCATACCCAGTTGGATTAAATTTAATCATGACCTGGATCTTCATCATTGGATGCTCGTGCTCATACTTGATTTCATTAATTTCCCATCTTGCCCAATCTCGATTTATCCTAAAATTGATCAACTTAGATCGTGTCAAGACTAAAATCTATTGTGATTGTTTGTACCTAAATTTTCAATTTTCTTTTTATGGAATGGTAACTTTAATGATTTCTCACTTGTTAATGACCCATTTTCATATAGGAGGGTAGACGACCCTATAGTCTTGATGATTGTTGTTTCCTTACCTTCCCAAATTTGGACACCTTAGATTGCTTGAACGTTTTGATACCATAGGACAGTATTGATCTAGAATGACTAGTGCACCTAGATGAGACCACAGACTGTTCCATTTAACCTGTCCCCCTGGTACCACTATTCATCATGATTTTGGTTCAATTTAGGCCATAGACCCTTCCCACTCTAAATTGTGATCACCGTAGATACGTTACCGTGACTTTTAAATTTGGAACACAAGACTAGTTGTTTTCTCAAAACTAATTTCACATACGTAACCTAGACATGACATACTACACCTATGACCTTAGTGTCCCACTCAGGCATACCATTGTATGCTTCATTGCTTAGTACGATTTTTCTGACCCGAGGCTCCATCCTGATTTACCCCATGGAGTTACTTTTGGCTCCGATTTGATTTAAGGACACCTTATGACCTAAAACTGCCAGCCAATTTTTGGACATGACCCAGTATAGGTCTACTACCCATATTTTGCTTGTTGACCTTGTATGTTGCCTAGGTAGTGGCTTCGTCCTTGATTGTTGGAGGTTTGACCTAGGAGGAGTACGACCATCTAAATTTCGAGGACGAAATTATTTTAAGGTGGGTAGACTTGTAACACCCTATTTTTTGAAATTGGGGATTTTTGAAAATTTATTATTTTATTATTTAATAGTGGTATTTTAGTCATGGCAAGATTTTCTGGTGATTTTAGTTAAGTTAAACCATTTCTAAAGTCATGCTAAGTCATGACTTATGACTTTGTGATTTTGGTTAGTATAACTTAGTATAAACCCTAGTTTTCCTTAACCTAGAAGTTGCCATGACCATGAGAGCTTAGCCATAGGCTTAGAACACCAAACTAGTGATTTTTGGCCAAAAGGGTATTTTGGTAATTTTCTAGGAATTATTTGGAATTATTTAGATTTATGTGATTTATTATTATTTAATTAGTTGATTAGTGTCATGTTAGCTTCTAACCTAGTTTAGCCCTAATCTAGAGGTTAGCCACTAACCTAGAAGACTAATGATTAGATATTAGCCTTATGTATAAATATCTAGTTAGATAAATATCTAGATATTTCACTTTTTAGATATTTAGAACCTAAATATCTAACCCCCTTAGTCAAAGACTTAGGGGCTAAGTTTGCAAGTGGTAGGACACCCTCCCCTACCCCCATGGCAGCCAAGGGCACCCCCCTACACTACCCCCCTTCCTATATAATCCTATTAATTTCATTCATGATAAATTTACATGAATTTTATACCTAGAAAATCCATTTCCTACACAAGACCACAACTTGATCAATTTTGATCCAAATCACCTCTAGTTTCTTGCATTGGACTCCCCTACACTAGAGGGTACTAGTTAGGGCCTGTTATTGAGGATTTGGAGGCTTTTGGCATCACAAAGTTGAAGGATACACACCCCCCCTCTTCTTTGATTTTCATTGGATTGCACCAATAGGTAAATACTCTCAAACTTAGTTAAAATCCTGTTTTTTCTTCATAATTGCATTCATATAGGACTACCTGAACTGTAGGTCAAATTTGGTGGAAGTTTGAGTTGATTTGGTGTCCGTATCGGACACGTATCCTAGACTAGGAAACTGTGTTTGATGAAATGCCACTGAGAAATGGTTTTTATTAAAATGTAGAACAAATCATATTTTCTGGTAGCCCTAGATATGTAGGACACAACCCTAACCTATTTGACTCAAAACTGTGTCGTGTCCGTGTCCAAATTGGACACGATCCGACTGCACGATACCCTCGTGCATGCCCTGCTACTCGACACTTAGCACGGACACTGTGGGACACGTGGACACGTGAAAATTTACACAGAGGAGGGGGCAACCTCTGACATGCCCCCCCTCGAGTTTGAGACACGTTGGTGTCGTGTCGAGAGAGCACGGACACGTGCACTGGTCATGCACTGTCAGCACACACGCGCGCGGGCACGACTTTGAGCGTGTCGTGTCGCGTGGACACGACACTAGAGTGTCTCATAGTGACACGGGCATGAAGCCCTATTCGTGGCATACACGTGGACACGAGCACGTGGTGCGTCGTGTCCTGTGTCACGAGCACGAGGCTTGTGACAGCGTGCACGACGCTGTCGAAGCTCGTGCGTATCAGTCGTGTTTTCACGACTGATACGGGGTTCGTTTTGTGTCCACGAGTGTCGTAGACACGTGTCAGGGTGTGGAACGTGTAGCCCTATGTGTGGGCTACACGTATGCACGGCCACGAGACGTGTCGTGTCTCGTGGTGTGTCCACGAGCGCGTGGAACGCGTGCACGACGCTGTGTACGCGTTGAGTGTCAGAAATTTACCCGTGTAGTGTTTTTGTGAGATTGGACACGTGAAACCGTGTCGTGGTGTCGTGTCAGGCACCTAGGACACTAGTGTATGTGTGGGGTGTTAATTACCAACCCATAGGATCGAGTCTTAGTTTGGTTTCGTGGGTGAAATCGGGTTTACCCTTGTTTACCTACACAGTCCATTAGTTTCCTGATTTTGTATTATTTCCAGTTTTGTAAAATCGATTTTCAAATCGATTTTTAATATGATTTATACATTGTATAGGTGTATTTTAGTATATGTATATGTAGTATATATGTATGTGAGAGTGTGGGTGAGTTTTGGGGAAAAATGGTTGTGTGTAGGTGTAGTTGTGTGTGTATACACATGTTGTGTGTATGTGGACTGTGTGTGTGTGTGTTGGGAGCCAATTTCTGGTTCCAGAATTTCTGGAACCTCTCCCCCCCATTCCTGTTCTCTCATACTCTCTTGCTCTCTCTCTCACTGTCCAGTCACTCTAACTCTCTCTCACTCTAACTCTCTCTATATCCCTCTCTCTATATATATATGTTATATTATGTATAGATAATTATTGGTATATATAGTTGATATATATTGGGTATTATATATGTATATATGTATGTATTTAGGTGTGTGTGTGTTTGGGTTGTTTCCTGTTCTCAGGAAACTGAGAACAGTTCCCCCCTTGACTGTTAAGTCTCTCTCTCTTTTACTTTCTCTCTCACTCTAAGTCTCTCTCTTACACTCTCTTCCCTCTCTATATATATGTAATATATATACAAGTTGTATATATGGTTGTATATATATATTATATAAGTTTTTGTTAATATATACATGTATATAGATATGATATATATATATATATATCTTTACTAGGTCATATATAGTGTATTATAAATATGTGGGTTTGGGTTTTATATATATATATAGTGTTCATATATTGATATGTTGGTAGTAGATAGTTGGTGTATATCTATATATATATGATATATATATATATATATATATATATATATATATATATATATATATATATTGTATTAGATATACATAGTATTATCTTTATATATAAATATGTGGGTGGTTGTATTATATATAGTTAGGCCTATATAGTTAGGCCTATATTGATATATATATAGATACATGTATATATAGATAACTTACTAGGTATAGGTTTATATAGAAACCTAAGCAATAGCCTATGGCTTGGGGGCTAACTCAATTTGACCTAAAGGCCCAAAACCCTACTAGTTAACCCTTGTTGACTAAAGGTTGACCAAAGTCAACCTTAGGTCAAACCATGACCTAATTGACCCAAAAATGACTAGTTCAACTAGTCTGACCATGTTTGACTTAATCACCCTATTGACTAGTCTTTGTTTGACCTAATTACCTGACTGACTAGTCTTTGTTGACCAATACCTTAGTTGGTCGAAGTTTGACCTAGACTTGACCCAGATTGATCATGTTGACTAGTATTTGACTAGTTTGTTTTGAATGTTGACCAAGATTATTTTCTGTTTGTCACCTCCATTCGGAGAGTATAAACTGTACAGGTACTTTATATTGTTAGATGATTGACCTAGGACAGCGTTCTACCGCCGACACTGCGGCGTAGGCTGGACGTACCCACTTCTCGTGCCCTTACTCTAGGGTACGGGTCGTGACACAAGCTGCCAGAGAAGGCCCACATAGCCCTCTCGGACCCCAAAATCAAAGCTGTGGTGGACTCTCCCAATCCAATCCCAGTACTCACAGATGAAGAGCTAGGGGAATACATCTCTGCTGATGTAGACGCACCCTCACTGGACAATGTAATCCCGTGGGATAAAATCTCGTATTTCATCAATAATAGAGTGTCTTATATTAGATAACGCTCTACGGTCGTTGCAAACACAAATAACGACTGTCCATCATATAAATCGAGTAGTCCCGTTCCAAGGGGTCTGTTCTGTAGTCCCACCGTGAAGTCGAGACGAAGAATCCATCATTTTTGGCAAAGTTGGGCGTCATCAAGACCTCCCGCCACTTGAGCCAGAACCAGATACAGGCAGAATACAAGTCTATCAGTACATGGACAAGGCAAAGTACCTCATCCAAAAGATGGGTTACGACCTAAAAAGCAATAAAGGCATGAACTACGGCAAGGGTCGACGTCTTCCTCTCCGGCTTCCAACACCTAAAGGAAAGCCGCAGGACTACTATAATCGAACTCGACGGGGGATAGGCTATGTCACGCCGCCGTCAACCCCAGATAGTTCGGAGGCAGAAGAAGCAGAACATTCTCATTCGTCTTAAGCATCAACTTGGGATTCCGATACCAGTATCGGCTCAGTCTTCAAGAGAGTGCTGTCAGCCAACATGACATCCGCTCAACCTCAAGAAGATGAAGGCGAAGATCAAGTGCCGGAATTCTTCGAGGAAGAACCCTGGGTGCAACGCTTAGGAGAACAATGGGAGTCTCGTTTTGAGCTACGCGAACCCCCTACCGAAGACGAAGTCGAGCAGATTGACCTTGGGGATGGATCTTCTTCCAAACCCATCTTCATCAGCAAGAGCCTAAAAGGAGAAGACCGGGAGTCTTTAATCCAACTAGCTAAAGAATATATTGATGTCTTCGCCTGGAGCTACGAAGACATGCCAGGACTTGATCCTCAGATCACGATGCCAAACCTATCAAACAACAACAGCGATATTTTCGTTCGGACATCATGAACGCCATCGATCAGGAGGTGGACAAACTCTTGACCAACGGCTTCATCCGTGAAGAATAACACCCGGATTGGGTGGCCAACGTTGTCCCTGTCACCAAGAAGAATGGGAAGATTCGAGTCTGCATCGACTTCAGGGATCTCAACTCCGCCTGTCCGAAGGATGAATTCCCGCTTCCCATCACCGACGTGATGATCGACAACACCTGTGGCTTCGAACGCATGTCTTTTATGGACGGGTATTCTGGCTACAACCAGATCAAGATGTTCCTCGATGATGCAAAATATACGTCATTCAGGACTCCAAAGGGCGTTTTCTGCTACACAGTGAGGCCCTTTCGACTTGAAGAACGCGGGTGCGACATACCAACGAGCTATGAGCACCACTTTCCGTCAGCATCTTCGCAAGATATTCGAATGCTATGTTGATGACATCGCAGTCAAGAGCCGTCTCAAAGGAGATCACCTACAAGACCTGAAGACAGTCTTCGATCTCAAGCGGGCGCATCAACTCAAGATGAACCCCGCTAAATCCTTCTTAGGGGTTTCTAGCGGAAAGTTCTTGGGCTTCATTATCACGACGAAAGGCATTCATGTCGATCCCGAGAAGACCAAAGCCATCCTCGACATGGGCCCTCCGAAGAACCTCCGAGAATTTTGAGGCCTGCAGGGGCGTCTGGCATACATCCGGAGGTTCATAGCAAACATTTCCGGAAAATGTCGACCCTTCACTCAGCTTATGAAGAAGGGAGTCTCTTATGTCTGGACAGAGGAATGCCAAAAAGCTTTCGACGACATCAAAGCTTACCTGACGAGTCCGCCAGTCCTAGTGGCATCCGTCGTCGACAAACCATTTCTCCTCTACGTCCGTGCCATAGATCATTCCCTCGGCGCTTTGCTGGCTCATAACAGCGATACAGGCTATGAGCAAGCCATCTACTACCTTAGTCGAACACTCATCGGGGCCGAACACCGGTACAACCCCGTTGAAAAGGAGTGCTTGGCGTTGATGTTTGCCATTCAGAAGACTCGCCATTATGTCTCGGGCCAGACGATTCATGTCATCTCCCGAGTCAATCCACTCAGGGTTCTCATGACGAAGCCAGGGTCCTTGAACTCCCGGCTAGCTACATGGGCGATCCTGCTAACGCCATACAATATGGTGTTCGTTCCGCAAAAAGCCGTCAAGGGTCAAGCTCTAGCCGACTTTTTAGCTGCACACTCCATCCCAAAATCCTCCAGACTCTATGAAGACATCCCGGATGAGGTCCAAGAATCTAACGTCACCGAAAAAAGCACCGTCTGGCGGATGTTTTTTGATGGCGCTTCAAGAACAGGCCCCAAAGGCCAAATTATCGTAGGAGTGGGGGTAGTCTTAGTCTTCCCCGATCAGCTGGTCATCCAGCGCGCCTACTCCCTTTCGAAGCCGTGCTCCAACAATGTTGTCGAGTACAACGCTCTCATCATAGGACTCCAGCTGGTACGACAGCTGGGGGTAGACCATCTGGAAGCCTACGGCGACTCAAAACTCGTCGTAAACCAGATCAGAGGGCAATACGAGGTTCGCCATGAAGACCTGATCCCTTACCATGAAGTCGCATTGAACATCATTTCAACCTTCACCGAATTCTTCATCGAACATGTTCCTCGTTTACAAAATCTGGAGGCTGACGCCCTAGCTGGCCTCGCAGCCTCGTTAGCAGCACCCCTCGGGACTCAACACTACGTTACGGTAGTTGGTCGAGACTTGGTCTGTCCTAAAAACAACCTGTGCTCACGAGTGGCCTATGCCATGTCAACAAGTACTGGTGTTAATGTCTGAGACTGGAGATTTCCGTTCATTGACTTCGCTGTTTATGAAATTCTCCCAGAAGACCCGAAAGAAGCTGTCTCAGTCAGGAGGCGCTCCCTTCGATTCTACTACGATACAACTACTAAAATGCTGTACAGACGCTCCTACGATGGACTTCTCCTGCGATGTCTGTCCAACGAAGAAGCAGCCGAAGCTCTTCGAGAAGCTCACGATGGGACCTGCGGAGCCCATCAACCTGGCCCTAAGTTGCAGGACCGACTGCGACACATGGGATACTACTGGCCAACCATGGCCGCTGACGCTGTTGACTATGCTAAGAAGTGCCATACGTGCCAGCTTCACGCAGACTTCATCCATACACCGTCAGAACCACTACATCCTACAATCGCCTCTTGGCCCTTCGAAGCTTGGGGCATGGACATTGTAGGACCGATCACCCCTCTTTCATCGAGAGGATACCGCTTCATCCTAGCCATCACCGACTACTTCTCCAAATGGGCAGAAGCAGTCCCACTGACGGAAGTGAAGAGCTCTAGGGTGATCAGCTTCATCAAGCACCATGTCATCTACCATTTCGGGGTACCCCAGAGGATTATCCACGATAACGATCCTTAGTTCATCAACCATGTTTTTAGCAGATTCTGTGACAAGAATCGCATTCAAAACGTGGCCTCAACCGCCTACAATCCGGCAGCAAACGGATTGGCCGAGGCGTTCAACAAGACCATCGTCAGGCTACTCAAAAAGGTCGTCTCATCCAATAAACGTGACTGGGACGAAAAGCTCGGCGAATGCCTTTGGGCCTACCGTACAACGGTACGGACCTCGACAGAAAATACACCATTCTCCCTGGTCTATAGGAGTGAAGCGGTACTACCTCTCGAGATACAGATACCCTCACTCCGCGTAGCAATCACAAACCAACTCACAGAAGAGGACAATCAACGTCGTCGTCTGCGAAAACTGGAGGCACTTGACGAAAAGCGTCTCCTAGCTCAACAACGTATTGAACTCTACCAAGCCCGTATATCACAGGCTTTCAACAAGAAGGTCAAGCAAAGGACTTTCCAAGAAGGCGACTTGGTTCTGGCAGTCAGGAGGCCGATGGTGTTGACTCACAAGACACCAGGAAAGTTCGAGCCCAAGTGGGAAGGACCTTTCATCATAGAGACGGTATACTCAAACGGTGCTTACCGCCTCGCTAAACCCAATGGAGACTTGTTCATGATGCCCATCAACGGCAAGTTCCTAAAGAAGTACTACTCTTGATATCTTTCAGACATGTACTTCCACAAAATCAGATGCTTCTGGAACCCAACTGTTCCGTGGCATCCTTCAGTAGAAGGACAACCACGTCTACATCACCTCTGAGTTGTCCCCCTATGTCCTACAAAGCGGAATCTTACACTCCGTGAGACTACGCTACCCATCATGTTTACCACGTCCACAGTAAACATCCCGTACAGACACCCCCTGCGTTGCCGTACATTGATTGCAGAACTTCCACGTCCACATTACCTCTGAGTAGTTCCGCATATCCCCCAGAATCGTTTCTACCACGTCCATAACACCTCTAAGTAGGAAGATTCCATCATTTGAATCTCATATTTGCCACGTCCACATCACCTCTGAGCAAACATATTGGTTCTCTTAAACTTATTATCTGTACCTAAAAACCAAGGTATGCAAAATATAATAGGTCCACACAAATTATCAAGTTCATGACAGCAAAAATGAACACATCACAAATTTTTTTGTATTTTTTTATTCTAAAAAAAGAGAGAGTAAAGGATTACACCCCCCAGCAAGAGTTGCAAATACACAAAAGGAAGAGACTACAATCCCTAAACATCCCCATGGTTGGCTGAAAGCTCTTCAATCCGGTGCCTCAAGTCTGTCGCTCGAGTCTCCACAGTCGCCAGGACTCGACGTTCAGCTTCTTGACGCATCGCCTCTATAGCCTCTGGAGAAGTGTCATCCTCATGCTTCTCATCCAGCTGCTGCCGCTGCTGAGCCAGAGTAAGAGCCCGGTGGGTGAAAGCTGCTTCCTCCTTCTTGAATGCTACATGTTCAGCCTGGGCACGCTCAGCATCCAATAGGAGTCGGGCCCGCTGGTCCTCAAGGTGGCGAATCTGGGCATCAACCTCCGCGATACTAGCGTACAACGCAGTTTGCAACTCCACCTTCTCTTGCGTAGACTGAGACAACTGCTCTACTGCAGCTTCAGTCTCAACCACTTCGCGCTCCCAGACACCCACGGTGGCCTGATAAGAGGACTCAATTTCAGCAATCAGCTTCTTCTTTTTTGCGTCGATCAGGGCGGAAAGATCATTCCGCTGGATACGCTGAAACTCGGAAAGCAGCTGATCCAGCTCAGTCACCGAGGCCTCCAAAATCTCGGCCATATGATCATGGCCCTGGTGGAGACGTATCAGGTTGATGTGCGGAAGCGCTATGGATTTTGCCATCGCAAAACTCCTATTGGTGTTCATCACTGTCGACACACCCTTCTGCAGCATCTTGTACACTGCCTCAACGATGAATTTCACGTACTCATCCGCATCCGCCAACACTTGTGGTGTCATAGCAGGATTTAGAGGAGTTATCCTGGATGGCGGACCTGAAGAAGACCTGCCGATCTCAATCTGCGAGGTTTGAACATCGACCTCAGCAGACTCTTCCGCACTAGGAACTTGAATTCCGCTACCAGTACCAGATGCCAAGAGTGCAGAAGAAGTTGGGTGGGGTGTCGATATCGTCCCCCAAGTCGAAGAAGCAACAGAGGGCCCTTGCATCAGCAAGCCCTTGCCCTTTTTCGGCTCAAAGGGACTATCAGCATCCGGAGCTGCCTCCTCCACCACCGAGGCACGATCTATAACCAGTACGGAGCCTTCCTCTGGCAAGCTAACTGGATCAGCTCCCATTTCCTGGCGGGGCGCATCTTCTGGGGTCGGGATCGGCAGACGAGTCTCCCTCTCATCATCGAATCCCTCCACGAGGACCAAATCTGTCGCCACCGCCCGGTCGACAGCCACCTCAGCATCCATTACTGAGCCTGGGGTAGGGCTCAGCAACGCTATAGCCGACCTCCCCGCAATGACAAGAAGGAGAATCAACCCTCTCCTCTGTTGCAATCACGTCTGTTGCCCTCGTAACAGACTCACGCATCTCTGGAGGAACGTCTTTCGAAGACGACGAACTCCACCCCACTTCATCATCAGGAAGCCCCGTGTCCGCAGGACCCACAACGTCCAAGGCCCCTACGGCGGCTTGCACCATTCTGAAAGTTGCTGCAACCTCAGTGTCTCTTCCGACAAAGTCCGGAGATACTAAAATCTCCTCAGGAATAACATCTTTCGGATTCTCCTCCATTGGAGACATTACCATCGGAGGAATTCGCTCATCAGAGGAGCTTGCCACCTCCTTCGGTTGACTGACACCCGGTTTTGAAACACGGGTTTTCTTCTTCAACGATCCCTACAAGAAGAAAAGCACAAGTCACCAAAATGACATGATGAGCCAGATTACGGAGGACTCTTTACCTCAGCAGGGACTGATCCTAGTGACGCAGCCTTTGGAGTCGTCACTTTCCTCGACCTTTTTGGTACAGACGAACCAGCCTCTACATCAGCCCGTCTCTTCCCAACAAGATGATATCTCACTGATGCTACAGCAGCAGCCCGATATCCCGCCAATTCTGGTGGACGATATGACCGAGCCACCACCAACATATCTGAAGTAGCCTCTAGCTGAGTTCCAATGATGAAACTGGTCTCCCTATCATAATCAGGAGACACAGTATTCATGGTACAATACAGTTTAACGGCTGAATACATGATTTGTGGCCGAGGGTTGCGAACTGGCGTAGTAAAATGAACACCAGTGCACCCGGCATTATAATATTGCCAGCCCCGAGCTCCGTCCAGCAAACTCCCGGCAAACCCCCAAACTGTTACTGGGGTTCCGTAACATTAATTGGGTGTAGCCGAACTGGCGAGCAAACCTGCTTGGCAGATATGGCTCCAAATAACACCTATTCTGGTTGCGGTAGACCAAGTGGGAAGGCCGAATACTTTGCAACCAACAAAAACCCTATTTCGGCAGAGTAATCGCATCTTCACCAAAATCGTCTAAATCTTGGTCGGCCTCGAAATCTTTGAAGATGGGACCAACCTTGACAATCTCCCACCCCTGAAGATAGGACAAAACTCTCCTGCAGACGGGGATACCAGTGTGCAACCATTTCCTCTTGTAGAAGCGACGGATAAAGGCGTCACCTTCAACGTGATCCTCCTCCGAGCCTGGACTCATCACGTTCGGATGATGTAGAATCAACCATCCCATCAGATAATGGAATGGTAGTTCGGCCCGGGGAAAGTTGTCATTTCTACCTCTCTCATGGATCACGTCCTCAGCAAAGGTCCTCAAGCCCCGCAACAGGTTACACACCATCGCGGAAAGAAGAGCCAAAGGACGACCAAAGGCCAATTTCACTGCTGGCAAAATGAGGTTCCGGTGTACCCTCTCCATGGAACCCGATCCGCCCGCGAACACACAATCCCGGAGCCATATCATCAAATAAGCAGCCAATACTGCCTTAGATGACATCCGGTACGCACAGTGCCAGAAGCAGCTATACGCATTTTTGCCACTCTCATTTGAACGAGGCCCCTCTCGTCCAACCGGCTCATTTCAGAGGTCATCTCTGCGGGTTTCAGCCCTTGCGGAGTCATAAACCGGATCTTCGAGGAATCCGCCAAATCCTGCTTGAAGACGTAATCCCTCCAAGCAGTCACATGAGGTTGAGACTTGCCTTTCTTCCTCCGTTGCATCAGATAATGATGGCTCGCTACCTCTTTGAAAATAGCCATCATCTCTGGGTCCTTCTTTTCCAAGACAATGATCTCTTCGTTTGACGAAAAATATTCCTCGTACGGTTCAGAGCCCCAGGAAAGCCTGGATACTTGTACATTTCGTGGAGAGCCAATCCCAACTCTCCCACTGGAGTAAAGAAAGTGCCAGTCTGGGTATTGAATATTTCCAAGAGAGCAAGGAACATATACTTATTGAGATCTACGCCACCCTGTGTGGCACGGATAGCGGCCGTCAGCCCAATCTCTTTAAGCTCAGCCTTGAACTTCGACAACACCCAAACGGTCAAGTCGTCCCACTTCGGCATGTGGTGACACCAACCTTCAACCCTAAAGCTACCTTTCGGATACATGACCCTCGATGTTAGCATCCGATTTGCAAAGGTCGAAGCACTGAAGATAAAGGTGTCATTAGGAACCTCACTATAAAGGCTCCCAGGACGCAAAGTTCTGCAACTAAACGAGGGTCCGCTCGCGAAGCGGCCAAGGTATCCCTTTGATTTGAAATAGCATCAATCAAAAGAGTACCTCCCAATGCCCCTCCTTGAGAAGGAGTAAGTTCCCAGGGCATCCTTCTCTTGGAAGCTAAACGGTAGAAGGCCGTCAGCGGCAACTGGCGTTCAAGTTGTCGCATATACAGAACCATGCCCTTCGTAGAGAAGAACCAGTCTTCTTTGATCTTCAGTATCTTCACCTCAGTAGAGATCAGGCGGTCACCGAACAAAAAGACAGGTTTTAAGAAGGTCACATCCTCGGATTCAGCAGATTTCAGTTTACCGCTCTCCATCATACTCTGAAGGAAAATCGGCAACTGATTCTGGATCTGCAGCATTCTCTCAGGAGGTTGATTCTGTAGGATAGCATCCTTCGCAGGGTTGATAACCTCCTCATCAAAATCAACTCCCATTTGACAAAGAGAAGCATCTAGAAGGACTTCATTCAGCAAAGGGATTGTCATCAACACTGATACAATAAAAACAAAAGTTAGGCAAAAAGCTCTAAGAAGACAAAGTGTGTCAAGCAGCCTGGCACATCATCAGGGTGCAAACCCATGCGCATCAGCAGTATGGCTTCGACGCATCAACAGGGTGTAAACCCATGCGCATCAGCTGTGAAGCTTTGGCACATCATCAGGGTGCAAACCCATGCGCGTCAGCAGTGAAGCTTCGATGCATCATCAGGGTATAAACCTATGTGCGTTAGCAGTTAAACCTCAGTACATAATAAGGGCCTAAACTCATGCACGTCGGTGGGATAAAACCTCGGCACATCATCAGGACAAAAGTCCATGCGCGTCGGCAGCAGAGAGTTAGGGCACACTATGAAAAACCCACCCGTCACCGCAGGCCGAACATCGGCCGGAGTCACAATGGTGACAGGAGCGTCTTCCTCGGCGAACTCCGCAAGCTCCTTCCTCCAGCACCACCGCGAGGAGTCTTGGGAGCCATTTCTTGAAAGGAAAAAGTTAGGGTTTTTTTCGAAGAAGAACTCTAAAAGACAAAAGCAAAGAGAGGAATCAGGCTAGAACTCTCTCTCTCTTCTCCTCATGCCTATTTATAGGCTCAGTTGCACGCGTAAACCGATGAAGTGTGACCTCAGCCGCCGCTTCGGGTTCTGTGAAGAGATAACTGCAGATAAAACCAAAAAGATCATCATTAATCTTCTTGGTTATCGAGGCATTATCATTTGTATTAACTGAGAGGAGCATGCGCCCCGTTACTGATGCACGGAGTATCCATAGGCCCGAACAGGCATGCGCCCCAACCACCATGCTTCTTATTCAAAGTATTCCAAAACTTGACAGAAAAGTTTTGAAAACTTTGAAAGGGTCTTGTAGAAGCATAGAATTTTGCGATCAGAAATCCTATGCGCCGAACACTACATGCGCCAGGAAATACTAAACAAGAATATAGACATTAAAAAAATATTTTTATTTCATATAAAATCTATTACATGTCTTAAAAAGGGCTATACAAAGGAGAACTTCTACAAAAAGAAAAGACCATAAGTCTACAGCCAGGCGCAGCATCATCATGCGCTCTCGAACAGGCGCATCTCACAATGTGCTCTCAGTCAGATGCATCCCACCATGCGCTCTCAGCCGGGCGCATCCCTTCAGCAGCTCAGTTATGTGCACCCTCAGTTATGTGCATCCTTTCAGCAGCTCAGTTATGTGCCACTCTTCTAGCCAGGCTCATCGTCGTCTAAATGCTCCGACTAATGAAGCATTTGTTGAGCAGAACGAGGGTGACAATCAACCCTCTAGCTGGAGAAAGAGCTCCCCAAACTGATGAAGAGAAGGATCTGCGGCTCTTCCTATATAACGGAGACGAGGCTCGTGTATCCCGATCTTTGGATGCAACAGGCACCTTCTGCCTGCCTCAGAAGCCCTCGACTCCGACTTTTGGATGTAAAAGTCACCTTCAAGTGCATCAATGAAGACATTGCGTCGCATCTTCACCCTCGGGAGCATCTCGTCAACAGAATGCACTCGAGTAAGCAAGTTCACTTCGGAAGGACGTGAGAGAACGAGAAGCAAACTCTCTCCATGCCACTATTTATAGGCCGGGTAAATTAAACCCATGTGCCAAGTGGATGGCTCTCCGAATCCCGTGCAATAAATTTGCATTAAATAGATGAACCTGACGCTTCGAATTCAGCCAAGTCAAAAACGGCTATTTAAAGCACTCGAAGAACGTAACAGTCGCACCAAAAGACGTGTCAAGCGGAGCGGATGCATCGGCCAGACCACGTATCACACAGACGCGCCCCTCAACACCAAGCGCTTCACAAGCATGTGCCCCCATGTGGCCCCATGTGCCTAGTGGAACGCCGATCGATGCGCCCACTCGACAACCCATCACCTGTCAAAGAACATTAAATGCTGAAGTCTAACATAGTTGGAAGCACGTCCCCCGAAGACTGCAACTGACAGCTTTTTTAGAAAATGAAGCATCGCCAACGTCAGCATCATAATTACTTTCCTCTGGCGATTACAAGCCACGTGGCCTCCCAACCACTCGCATGCACCTCCGCGGCCATGCGCCCAAAGTTCTGCATGCACCTCAAAAGCCATGCATCTCAGACTTTCTCTCTGATCCCAAAAGATAGAAGTAAAGTCACTACTGAAGCTCCGCATGTGCCTCAAAAGCCATGCATCCTAGACTTTTCTCTGATCCCAAAAGATAGAAGTAAAGTCACTACTGAAGCTTCGCATGCGCCTCAAAAGCCATGAGCCCCAAATGGTTCGCGACACCTAAAGGTTACGAGCCAAAGTCTCCTCATACGCCCAATCTCAGGCGTATTCTACCAGATCATTCCCCACCAAATCCGAGATCTCCGAGCCATGGGCCGATGACACGTGTCCTTTGACTCGATTCACCCAAGATCTCAACAACAGAAAAATCCTCTTCTCTGCTACGTGCCGGCCCACAACAGCAGTATAAAGAATTCAACCCCTCAATCAGGACGCATCGTCTATGCGCCTCCATCAGCAATCACCACGTGGCGTCCCCACGACCAGGCGCATCCTACATATGCGTGCATGAGCAGCCAGCCTGCAGACTATAAATAGAGGGATCATTTCCTTCGTCCACACACACACAGAGACACATACATAGACAGACAGAGACATCGCACAACCAGAAAGGCAGATACAGACACTCAACGTCTTCCTCCTCTCAGCAAGCTCCAGCACCCAGAGCAATCCAAACCTTCAGAGAACCGATAACCGTCGTCAGATCGTCAACGGAGTCAACGTATTACCACTCGCTCCATCGGCACTAGGGACCCAGATTAAACAAAAGTGTACTCGTAGGACTACGTCTAAGTCCTATATTGTAACACTGTTCTGTTTGTATTGAAATTTCCAACAAAAGATTTTAATGGCAAATAAGCTGGTGACTCTGCTGGGGACCTCTTTCTTCTCCACCGAGAAAGCTGTGTCGCAATCCGACGATATGAAGGTGGGCTCCTCCCACAAGATGCTGGTCGTACGCCTCAATCAACAGGCGTATGAGGAGTTCATCTCTGAAGGTAGTGCGAGTCCTTCGAAGCGGCTGTCAAAGTCGAAGAAGACCTGCCGAGTCTGGGTGCGCAAGGTCGACGTCTCTGGCACCACCACCGAAGGGGATACGTCAATCCAGCCTTCCATTCCTGCTGACGTCCTCAGCAACCAAGATGCACCCACCGGTACGGTGCATCCCTCGAGGAAATGTGCAGCTGACCACATTCTCCAGCCATCTCCCTTTCAGGTGAGAAAGATGCGTCGACGGAGCAGGGGCGCAGCTAATGCCCCGTGCATCACCTCCGATACGCCATAGAAGGTCTCTGTCTTTGACAGACTCACTCGCTGTAATGGTGAGAAGAATTTGGATTCTAAGTACTACGCGCCCCAACGAGCTAGTACGAAGAAGTCCAAGGCAGCACGGGCCATACGTCCCAAACGTGCTATGCCAGCAGCAAGCCAGAAGCATGCACTCACAATCATGTGCGCTGCTGATGGTAAGCTGTATAAGGTTGACTCAGGTGCTTCTGCGCCAGAAATGAGCCAACCTTCAAAGTCCTTATCTCACTTGGGCGCATCTGTGGCGTTCACAACCAAGTCGAGGAAGGCAAACCCAGTGGTCTTGAACTCCCGTACCCCTCGGGTTGTGCGTCTGAGGTTCGTTTAAGTCACTTTAAATGTTGTTCCCCCACTACTGATCTGAGCACTTGTTTGGTGTTGGATCAGGGGGCGCAGCATTCACCTGACCACCCCGGTGCTTGGCCTTGCCATGCGCCTGAAGGGGGTACGAAGGTAGCACTCTCCGCCAACAATCTATGTAACATGATCACTCACAAGCGCCGATCAGGAGAGTCGACTGACAAGCACGATATGTACCTCATAGGGCACATTTGTGCTGTGGTCACCATCATCTGCTGTTGTAAGTCAGCAGTCCCACCAAGACAGTCGGTGTTCCAGCGGCTGCAGTCATCGACACCCCTCCGACGTCGCCTCGAAAAGAAAGTATCAACAAAGGAGGAGCCAGAAGTTGCTTCACGCAATGTAATTTCCAACTCCTCGTCAGTCCGAAAGATGACTGGCAATTCCTCGTCCAAGAGCCAGCCGAGGAAAACTAAGGCAACCGTCTCGTCCTCCGGAGTGTTCGAAGGCACTCGGGGGAGGAAGAAGACCTTGGAGGAAGCTGGGGGTAGTCAAGCCCTTGTTGATCCTCCTTTCGAAGACAAGGGTGTCCTCCAAAGCACAGCTGGGGTGGATCTTCATCCTCAAGGCAAAGTCAGCCTCCCCGACATAGCTGGGGGTCGTCTAGCCCCTGTGGACCTGTATTTCGAAGATGAAGAAGTCCTTCAAGACATGACTGGGGGTAATTAGGCCCTTACGGATACTTCTCTCGAAGACGAAGACGTCCTACAAAACTTAGCTGGGGGTACTCTAGCCCCTACGGATTCGAGTCTCGAAGATGAAGAAGTCCTCAGGAACATAGCTGGGGGTAGCCATAGACTGGCTAGTCGTCTTATTGAATTGAATGAGACACGTTCATGAATGAACCATGAACCATCGTGATCGACTAGCCAATCTGAACATTGGCATACGGACACATATTGACTACTATTTTTTTGCAAAAGTAGCATGTGTACCTTACGGTCAAGGCATAATTATTCTGTGGCTAGGCTTGATTGTTGCATTACGCTATGTAAGACCTACAACCTAGCCGCACTGGTATCATTGTAGAGTTATGCATATCGTACTCTGTACGGGAGTACTCATTCAAAATGATCATGATCCACGGCATGAGATTTCAATTAACATAGGGTCTACTAAGCTAAATAAAAATAACTATTGCATGGAGAGAATGGATTCTCGAGTTCTTATATGGCAGCCATCTCGGGACAATTAGTGCCCCGACATGCCGGCTGGTTCCTACGGATACTGCAAATCTGCCGCACGGGTAGGGAGTGGTATCTGTTTATATTTACTGTATATTGATGACGGGCGTCCCGCTGGGACACGTCTAATTCATGATTGGCGCAATTGATTATTGGGAAGACTAGCCTTGCTTGTACATTGTAAGAACTGAGGAATCTCTTATTGCATGTTTCCAAGACAACTAGGAACTCACAGTAGTAAGCCATAGTAGTTGTATGGCCGTTTTAAATTGGTTTGTTTGCGTACTGTGCCTACTCTATTAACTACTGAGATGAACGGAACGTCAGGACATGACGGGTCAACTTATGTCCTTGTTTGGTTGGAAAGTTGGCTTGAAGTGTCGTGATGTTGTGCGAACCCCAGTAGTAAGCAAAGATCTATTTATCATATTCTTAACTCTTATCACTGGTTCTAATTCCTCATATCGTACTTCCTTGCGGTACTTGCTATTAGAGGTCTAACCTCTCTAGTTTTGTATGGCCAGATTTAGAGCCAGCTCCCGAGGACTCAGCTTACTTCTACCTCCAAGATGGTCAATACTAGAGGAATGATTGCAGGAGGACACGAGTGGGTTCCTTGCTTCCCTGCTCGTTTTACTACTTACTTTACTTATTGCCGTTTGGTACCGACATGTTAGTCGGACTATCTTGTACTTACCTTTACATAATTGTAACTAAGTCAGACTGCAGCTGATAACAATTGTGTATACCTTGCTATATCATCTGGCTATGTTTTGTACAGCCAGATCTCAAGAACATTTTGACTGAGCGTTTGGGATGCCTTACTGCTTTATCTTACATGTTCTCTATTATTGCTTCTTGTTTGAATGATTGAGACAATAGATGTTGAGTTACCATAGTGAGACTTTTATGTAGTATGTACCCCCTCGTCGTTAGACAGTATTGATCGTATTATACGGTATTCTTCTACCCATAATACGTAGCTGGCTGAGTCATTCCTCCGCTCTCCGGTATTCCGGTTCTGGGATGTGATAAGGTTTTAGTGGTGGCCCATGCACGTTTGATTTCATACTTGTGGGGTATTTTAATTTATAGGATGTCTCAATCACACATGTTTTCCCCTTGATCTCATGATTCGTTATTCTCGACCCTAGCTTGACATTCCAGTATCCTTTGACTTTACTGATCTTTTCTGTCCGATCTTTTGATTGTTCTCTTATCCCTTTTCTTAGGGGCACTTCGTCCGCATCTGTCAGAGCTGGACGGCAACAACAAGGGCAACACGAACAACATGACCATATTGATCAGCAACAAAGGCCGGTACTACCTCAAGAGACCATCCAAGAAGAGGTGATAGTGGAACCAACAGCTGGATCACAGTATTCGGAGGTTCCAGCACTACCAACAGTTCTACCTACCCCTATGGCAGTAGACACACCAGCCCTTCTGGAGATCACGAGAGGGATGATGGCTACTCAGCAACATCAGATGTTGGCCCAGTAACGCATGCACACTCAGCAGCAAGAGCAGAATATATTACTCAACCAAGGATTGCAGACGGCTTTGGATAGAGGGGTGAGAACAGATTCAGGAGCATCAACCAAATTTTGTAAGTACAACCCCAGTCGTTTCGAGGGCACGAAAGATGCCATTTCAGTATATGCATGGCTTAAGGACATCGAGGCTATTTTGACAGCGGCTAAGGTTCCGACGGAAGAACGTGTGGATCTAGTGAAGCTGTTGCTTCAAGACCTCGCACGTGATTGGTGGGAATAAGAAGAAGTGGGCATCAGACGTCCTGTTGCTTGGGACGATTTTACTGCGAGATTCAAGACAAAGTACTATGGAGTTGTGGCGCAGTTTGAGCTACAACAGAAGTTTATCAACCTCAAGCAGGCTGGCAAGGCAGTGGATGCTTATGCAGCAGAGTTCTGCAGACTGAGTAGGTTCACCGCGGAGATGGTAGCAACAGAGAGCCAGAGGGCTATGAGATTTCAGCAAGGGTTTCATCTTAAACTCTTACAATTGATAGAGGGGCACAACTACCAGACTTTCGATGAGGTATTAACGGCAACCCGGAGGCATAAGATCACCATCCAGAGGATCACATCTAGGACTGGAGGTCAGAAGAGATCTCACAATCAGATTGAAGGAGGAGGGGGAGCAGTGCCCCGAGTTACAGCACAACCCCCTGGCATTCGTATTCACGATGTGGCAATGCGAGGGCCAGCACCCCCAACAAGGCAACAATAGCAGCAGAGGAAGAACCAGTAATCCCCAACGGGCTGCACTTATTGTGGAAAGGCAGGACATACTGGAGATGTGTGTCAGGCATTAAACGGACAGTGTTTGATATATGGAAGTCCAGATCATCGGGTTTCCATCTGTCCCATGAATTCGAGGTCAAGAGGACCAGTACAATAATTTCCTGCTCTGCCAGCACCAGGAACAGGCCAATACCAAGAACCAGCGGTAGCGGTGAGACCGTTGGCACAACGTCCGTTGATGTCACATGCTCAGATGTTTCGGTAGTAGGGACCGCCGATGCAGCAGCAACAACATAGGCCACCCCATCATCACCCAGGCAGAGGCCAGCAGCAGCACCAGGCTAGGCCGCAGCATAAGAGCCAACAAGGAGGCCGAGGGCAGGCATTCAATCTGTCCTTGGAAGAGGCATTGGCATCGGGAGATGTTGTGGTTGTAACATTCTTCGTCTTATATCCTGCAGTAGAATTGTTTGATTCGGGAGCATCGCACTCATTTATATCTACACAATTTATGACACGACTAGGAATAGAATTCGAAGCATTGCCAGGGAGGTTGAATATAGTCACTGGTAATGGGCTCGTTGGAGTTAGTAGAGTTATTCTAGCATGTAGAGTTGTAGTGTGCGGGCGTTCCTTACCCGCCAGGTTGATAGAATTTCCTATAAGGAATTTCTATCCTAGGCATGGACTGGCTGAAAGACAGTTGTGCCATAATAGATTATCGTAGAGGGAGTGTATCTTTTAATATTCCAGGCATGGAGCGATTTACCTTAGTCAGATCAGTAGCAACTCAACAAGAAGAAGGAATAGTAGTGACAATGGAAGAAGTTCAAGTTCTGAAGATAGTTGAAGAGTTTATTGACGTGTTTCCATAGGAACTTCCAGGTCTACCACCCATTAGAGATATTGAGTTCAGTATAGAATTAGCACCTGGAACTAAACCGATATCAGATTAAGTTTATAGAATGTCAGATTCAGATCAGGCCAAGGTGTATCAGCACATAGAGGAACTGAAGGCGAAGAAGTTTATTCGAGACAGCGAGTCACTATAGGTAGCACCAGTGGTACTTGTAGGGAAGAAGGATGGATCATCAAGATTGTGCATTGACTACAGAAAGCTCAATGCAGCAACAGTAAAGAACAAGTACCTACTACCAAGGATCGACGACTTGTTTGATCAGTTGAGCAGAGCAAGAGTTTTCTCCAAGATAGATCTTTGGTCAGGGTATCATCAAGTTAGAGTTTGAAAAGAAGATATTTCTAAGACAGCATTCAGGTCGAAGTACGGGCATTACGAATTCTTAGTTATGCCGTTTGGTTTGACCAATGCTCCAGCAATATTTATGGATTTGATGAACCACATCTTTATGCCGTACTTAGATTAATTTGTTATTGTGCTCCTCGACGACATTCTCGTATACTCAGCTAGTGAAAAAGAGCATGAAGATCACCTCAAGAAAGTGTTACAGGTTCTGAGAGAGAACCGGTTGTATGCCAAGCTCAGCAAATGTGAGTTTTGGTCAGACCGTATTTCATTTTTAGGGCACATCATATCAGGGGCTGGAGTGGCAGTGGATCCCAAGAAAGTAGAAGCAGTAGAAGGTTGGCCAATGCCTGAGTCTGTAGCAGATGTGCAAAGTTTATTAGGATTAGCAGGATATTACAGAAGGTTCATATCAAACTTCGCAAGACTTTCAGCACCCATGATCCGCTTGACACGAAGGGATGTGCCATTCGTCTGGTCGGCAGAATGCCAGGCATCATTTGAGAATTTAAAACAGAAGTTGATATCGGCATCTATTCTTACATTACCAGTTGGACCCGAGGTTTTACTGTATATTGTGATGCATCAGGAAAGGAACTTGGGTGTGTCTTAATGCAACATGGAAAGGTGATAGCGTATGCATCTAGGCAACTTCGAGACCACGAGAAGAATTATCCGACTCATGAATTGGAGTTGGCGACAGTAGTATTTGCTTTGAAGCTATGGAGGCATTACTTGTACGGTGATCGAGTGGACATGTACACAGATCACAAAAGTCTGAAGTACATCTTTACTCAGAAGGAACTGAACATGAGATAGAGAAGTTGGTTAGAGTTGATCAAGGATTACGACGTGGAGCTTCAGTATCATCCAGGCAAGGCTAACGTGGTAGCAGATGCTCTTAGCAGGAGAGGCGGCACATTTATATTGACATCATAAAAATATATTTTAGAAGATCTTCAGGAGATGGGCATCGAGGTTATACTTCCTAGTGATCTAGGAATTTCGGCAAGTCTACGAGTTCAATTCGACTTAGTAGACAGGATCAAGGCAGCTCAGGCACATGACCCAAGGATTCAGAAGCTTAGGACAGAATGTGAGTCAGGACTCAGAAAAGAGATAAAAATTCACGAAGATGGTACACTTAGATTTGGATCACGTCTATGTGTGCCAAGTGGAGATATCAAACAGGAGTTATGGCAGAAGCCTACAATTCTCAGTATTCTATACACCCTGGAGGGACCAAAATGTACCAAGATATCAAGCAGCATTTCTGGTGGAACGAAATAAAGAGAGAGATAGCTAGATTCGTTTCCCGTTGCTTAATATATCAGCAAGTGAAGGCAAAACAACAGAGGCCAGCTGGACTATTACAACCGCTTCCTATCCTGAAATGGAAGTGGGAACATATCACAATGGACTTTGTGACCGGTTTACCGAGATCACCAAGTGGTAAGGATGCTATTTGGGTGATTGTAGACCGGCTTACGAAGGTGGCACATTTTCTTTCTTTTAGAGTAGGGCAATCTACAGAAAAGTTGGCAGAGTTGTATATGCAGCAGATAGTCAGGCAGCATGGGGTCCCTGTCAGTATTGTGTCAGATAGAGATACCCATTTTATATCACATTTTTTGAAGAGTCTACATCATAACCTGGGTACCAAGTTAATATTTAGTACGGCCTACCACCCACAGACAGACGGACAATCAGAAAAAATAATTCAGACTTTAGAAGATATGTTACGAGCTTACACCCTAGATTTTGGAGGGTCTTGGGAGAGTCACCTGCACTTAGTCGAATTCTCGTACAACAACAGTTATCAAGCCAGTATCCAGATGGCGCTATTCGAAGCACTATATGGTAAGAAATGTAGGTCGCCACTGGCATGAGATGATATCAGAGAGAGGAAGATGTTAGGCCCAGAGATGATTGTTCAGACGGTTGAAGTGGTTAAAGGGATTAGAGAGCGATTTGGAGTTGCACAAGATCGACATCGTCATTGGACAAAACAATATCGTAGGCCGCTAGAATTTTCTGTTGAGGGTCACGTGTTCTTGCGGATCTCATCTACCCGTAGGATCATTAGGTTTGGCGTTCGCGGGAAGTTGAGTCCGCGATATGTAGGCCCATTTGCTATCCTCGATAGGATAGGCGATATTGCTTATCGTTTGTCCCTTCTACCTTCGTTACGAGAGGTGCATGATGTATTTCATGTATCTCAGTGGCGTAGGTATGTATCGGACCCAAGCCATATCCTCGATCATTCTGAGCTGGTTGTTGGTACCAACCTGTCTTACGAGTTGCAGCCTGTGTCTATTTTGGACCGAAGAGAGAAGATACTCAAGAACCGAACAATTAGCCTTGTCCGTGTTGCTTAGGGTCATCACTCCTGTCACAACCCGCACCCGTTTTTCGGATACGAAGCGTGTCCAAGCCCAGCTACGCATCGAACGGACTCTAGCCCATCTCGAATACGTAAATGCTGTCAAGGCTATGGTTTACTGCCAAATCATGGCAATGTAATCTATCTCAATCCACAATAAGAATATGAAACATGAATGAACACTATGGGTCGTGGTCTGCAGCCCACTAGCATAAATGTCCGATAAGACTCTAGAAGAAAATAACAAGAGTCTACAACTGAAACAAGAAACAGGATATCTTATGATAAGTAATGAAAAGCACGAGCGGATAATAAACACAATGGCGATACCTGAATCCCACAAGCGTATCATTGTCTCCGTAATACCCACAAGAATCACAAATCCTCTGCCCTCCAGAACTACTAGCTAACTCCATGCAATCGCTAAACCTGAGGAGATCATCAGGTCCTCAGAGGACATAGCAAGATACATAATATACATGCCTATCTAACAGTTTTAACATGCACAAAAAAATAAACAAGAAAGAACAAGAACAAGATAAATGATTATGAATTCGAACACGAATACGAATACGAACACGAACACTAGAACAACTACGCATAATGAACTGCCGGATGAACGAAATATGATGATCAATGGAAGAAACCAAACCCTCGTCCCGAGTGTGGACTCACTGGTTTGAACTAAACACTAACCCTCGTCCCGAGTGTGGACTCTCTGGTCAGTACTAACCCTCATCTCGAGTGTGGACTCTCTGGTCAGTACTAACCCTCGTCCCGAGTGTGGACTCTCTGGTCAGTACTAACCCTCGTCCCGAATGTGGACTCTCTGGTTAGTTCACGGCAAGGCACCCTCGTCCCGAGTATGGACTCTCTAGTGCAAATACTACATCCTCGTCCCGTGTGTGGACTCTCTGATATAAACACCCTCGTCCCGAGCGTGGACTCTCTGGTGCAAGTCAAGTCAAGTCTACACCCTCGTCCCGAGTGTGGACTCTCTGGTGCAATAATCGACATCCTAGTCCCTAGTGTGGACTCACAGATGTAAACAGATCAAGAAAAACACCCTCGTCCCGTGGGTGGACTCTCTGGTGCCAAGGAAGCAATATTAAGGATTTAACAGTTCACTACACGCACTCGTTCTATGACATGACTCAAGCAAGGTACTGACGAGAAACTCCAAGTGTGAAATACAAGGCCAAAACATGAACATGGCTATAAACAATAAAAACAACTCCACAGAAAATAACACGAAAAAGCACATGTCCATAAATAATCCAAAAGCTAAAAACTGAAATAAAATGCATGTAAATAAAACTGTAGAGGGAGGCAAGGTATACTTGCCTGGAGGTTGCACGCAAATCCAATAACAATCTAGTCCACTGCTAAGCCATAAAGTCCAAATCACCACAACTGTATCCGAAAGCTGAAACAGACAATGTCAACAGTCTCAGAATAGTCAAATTAGCTAGGATTGCCTGTCCTTAAGTCCAATTCTGGACACAGGGGCAAAACGATAATTTTGGACAAAAATGATGTCCGCCGTTGGACCCGCTTTGCACCAAAAAGCGTGCCAGAGTCAATGGTCTCTAAAGTCATCAAACTACATGTCTACGGATCTGATTTTCCGATACGAACCCAACCGTATGTCCAAAGTTGGATTTCGGCGGGCCGTGCATAAAATCGCCCGTTGAGTGGAACCGTAGGGCCCGCAAAACGGTGATTTTGTCAACGGTCTCAGAATTGGACCAAACTTGGCATACAGAACCAGAAAAATGATATGGTCCTGTTGGCACAAGTTTTGTCTCGATTTGACGAGCGTGCACAAAGTAATTAAGAAATTTGTAAAGTGCGCGATACGGTAAATTTTGACGGATACGCATCAAATTCGTCGCACACACGCGACCAATTTGAATTCCGTCAAAGCCCACATGACCACGAAGCTGTTACGCAGCTTTCGATGTCTACGGTGCACGACCACGTTGTCCGGAATGGCGGGACGCACGTCGCGTGGATGGTTTTTCTAGTTTTTAAAACAGATTTTCGGGGAACTTCGTCAACGATTTATTTCATGCACACATAACGAAAAACAAAACTAAAAGTTGTGTTTTGATCTTGTATATGTTGTCTAAATTACCCTTCAAATAGATTTTCTAATGTATCACTGGATCGATCAGAATCGATCGTCGAATGAGGGTGATTGGACTACTTCCTGTCCTGTTTTTGGATAGGTTTTCGCCAATATTCGGACTCATTTTACGAGGCATAAAATGCAAAATAAATCGAAGCATTTGAAGGGTGTCGGAGTTGGTTATATCGAGATCATACCAGAGCTGGTGGATTGCAAAATGATCGAGCGATCGTCGCGGGATCACATCGCGAATTCAACGTCTTTACTCGCTACTGCTGTTGCTGTCGATTCCAAGCCTGTTGTGCGCGCGTGGTTTCGGCATCGCCGTGGCAACTCCGGCCGGACGTTGGCCGCCCGCGATGGCGCTAGCGCACAGGTGGGCGGTGACGTGGCGTGGGTTCCCTTAGGGTTTACTTCTCGATCGCACGTCGGGTATACATACACGCGGGTTCTGTTATCAACAGAACAATGAGGGGTTCGACCTGCTTATATATGGTTTGAGTATCCTATCGGGTTTGGGCATGGAAAATGGGCCGGGCTGAAACTATTGCTCGTTTTTCTTTAACGTAACCCAATGGGGTCTCCTGTAGGCTCCAAGTGCTTGGGCTTGGTCGGGCTCACTGAGCCCGAGCACTGTGGCAGGCTTAATGTGCTGCTACTCCTTCTATTTCATTTTATCCTATATATAAATCTATATATATATACTCGTATACGCCTATTTATATATTTGTATATATTCACGTATATATTTTTATATATATATACATGCACACATATATATATTTTATATATATACATACACATACATTTATATATCCATATACACACACATATATATATACCCATATACACATATAGTTATATATATATATTCATTTATATCTATATACTTAAAACTATATATATATATATATATATATATATATATATATATATATATATATATATATATATATATATATATATATATATATATATATACGTACATATACATATATACGCATATTAATATATATACATATACATGAAATTACCAATACGAATTGTTTACCTATATAAAAATAGTATAACAAACAATGTATAGATATACACAAATGAATAGCTATACCCATATGTATATAGTGGTAGATAATCCGAAATAATCTAAAATACAATGTGGAGAAAATCTATAATAACTGTACCTACAAGATACGTGCAGTCTAAAAACCTCTAATATGTATCAGGACAACTAGGAGAATATTCTGTCCACAATTATCATTGTCCATAAATTACTAATAATATCCTTAATACATATATATAACAATTATTCATATATAACTTAATAGGGCATTAAGGTAAAATATGATTTACACACAAAATACATCGATACTGACGTCTTTGGTCACACTGCATCATTTCATGGGCTTGGACTTGGTTCGAGTCCAGTCTAGACTGATTTGCACAACCGGGTCTTCTGCAAATCAATAACTTAATTAATAAATAATTAAACATCTAGAAAGGTTAAGTCGTAACTTGGCCTGGTTTTCCTAGTTAGGACTCACTTATGGCTAGGCCTTCCCCTACCATGGCTAAACACTAGTCAAAGCACGCCACTGCACTATCCGTGCCATGATTCCTAGTTGTATTGTATTCCAATTTCTAATAATGACTAAAATTATCTACCGTAATAATAAACTAAATAATTATTTATAAAATCCCAAAATCACCATCTAAATCAAATAAATAATAGAAAAATAATTCAAAAAAAAAATTCCGGGAAAGGGAGCTACAAATCTACCCACCTTAAAAATAATTTCGTCCTCGAAATTCTAATTCATAACTATTGCCTAAAATTCAAAAATAAGTCTACTATTACCTCAATATCCTCAAATTTAATTTCTCAAAAATATTTTATAACCTCGAATACCTGAGGACTTCTACCCACCTTTGGTCACACTACTCCATTGAAACATAGGTCACTAAAATCTTATAATCTTCTAACTAGTGGCTAATAATTCTACCAAAAATACCTAGAACATATGGTACCTATAATCCCTCCTATATAAACAACCAATATTCAATAGTCAAGCAATATATACTATATTTTAAGGAGTCCTAATGAATTATAGACAGCACGATCGTTCGTCACTCCGAGATAGGAAGGGACGAGAATCAATAGTACGGAAAGCAAGGGAGTATAATCGAGAGTAAATATGGAGTTTTCAAGGGCGTAGAGAATTTCTAGGAGAATTTTCAAGACAGTGTGGATTGAGATTTCTAAGGTCTAGTCAAGGTCGCAGGCTCGTACCAGTACAGTTACGTAACCGGTACGATATACTCTGACCTGCATGGGCCACCAAAACTCCTTAGGAGAGTCAACGTGGGAACATGAGGATGACGTTCGATCACGGTTTCCGCACCTATTTGACTCACAAGGTATATCTTTTTTCATGTACCTTGATTATCTTAATTCCTCATGCTTATCACCCTATGAATAGAATTGCTTGATGTCATAGATGGATAAATATAGATATATTACTTGCTATTGATATTGTAAGATGACTGCTTGCTAAAATTGCTTGTACTTGGAATTAGTTTAGCTCTGATGTTTCTATTCTGCTTGGATTTGAAATTCCGAGGACGTAATTTTTCTAAGGAGGGTAGAGGTGTCACTCCCAGTTCCCATAATACGTATTTTAATACGTGTACTGCTTGAATGTATTTATTTAATATTTATCATGTATTTGTTCTGTATTTAATTTTTTTAATTTATTCTGTAATTTTATGCTAGTTAATTGTCTATATTTTATTTTCTGCTTTTGCTTAAGCTCTTGGTTTATTTTGTTCATGTTGAACCAACTTGGTTTAGCTGGGTTCATCATGATAAGGGGTGGATGGCCTAGATCTTGTAGGAATGAATAGGTGGTAGAGATTTTGACTTGGGCTTGATATTAATATCCCTTTACTTTTCTCTCTCTTCATTACTCTCATTTACTGCTTCTTCATCCTCCATTACTCTCCTACCAACCTAGAGAGCTTAGGCAAGTACAACTTGCTTCATGATGGATCTCAAGTATTATTGTTCCATTCTCTTCCTTACTTGATTTTAAGTCTCTTTAGAACTTGGAGTTTTTGGTTATCATGGGTGTATTTTAGTAGATCTGAGTTTATGTTACTTTCGGTTCTTCTTGGTTTTGACCTATCAAACTTCTTTGTTTTCGAAATCTAGTTGTTCTATGTTGTAGAGAATTTCATTCTATCCTATTTTGACCTATGAAAGTCCAGATTTGGGCTTGGATTGAAGGTTGGAAAGTCTGGGAACCCCCAACTCCCTAGTTTCTTCTTCTCGGAAAAGTTAGAGAAGAAGAACAATGCCTCCCGCATGGCCTTTCATGCGACAAGTCCCCTACGGCTCCTCTTTGGCCGTATAGGCACTCCAGTCTTCATGTGGCCCCCCTTTTTGTCGCATTATCCTTTTGGTCGCCTGCCGCATGGTAGCATGCCGCATAGGCTTTTGCCGTGTGGCTGCTTGCCGCATGGCTTTGGTTGACTTTAGCCGCATGGCTTTGGTTGACCCTTGCCGCAATAGCCTCATGACTTTCCTTGGCCCCGTGTCGCATGGCTACCTCTAGCCTTGCCGCATAAGCCTCATGACTCTCCTTGGACCTTACCCTTGCCGCATAACCCCTGTTTTCCCCTTGCCGCTTGGCCCCTGTCCCTCCTAGCCGCATGCTGCATGGCCGTTTGACCCTTGCCGCATGGCGATCCTTGGCCGCATAGGTTATGGCCCTTGGCTTCCGTGCCGCATGAGATCCTGATTTGACCTTGCCGCATAGATGGGCATCCATCTACTACCGCATGAGATCCTGATTTAACTCTGCCGTATGGGATCCTGATTTGACCCTGTCGTATGGGATCCTGATTTGACTCTGGCCGCATAGATGGGTACCCACTTGCCCTGTCGCATAGATGGGCATCCATCTACTGCCGTCTTTGGGCTGTTTCTTGTCCCGTATTGACATTAATTGTTACCTTGACTAATAATTGATCACGTGTTCCTAGTTGGAACTAGAAGACTGGTTAGTCGTCTTATTGAATTGAATGAGATACGTTCATGAATTAACCATGAACCATCGCGATCGACTAGCCGATCCGAACATTGGCATACGGACACATGTTGACTTCCATTTTTCTGTAAAAGCAGCATGTGTACCTTACGGTAAAGGCATGATTATTCCGTGGCTAGGCTTGATTGTTGCATTACGCTATGTAAGACCTACAACCTAGCCGTACTGGTATCGTTGTAGAGTTATGCATATCGTACTCTGTACGGGAGTACTCATTCAGAATGATCATGATTTACGGCATGAGATTTCAATTAACATAGGGTCTACTAAGCTAAATAAAAATAACTATTGCATGGAGAGAATGGATTCTCGAGTTCTTACATAGCAGCCATCTCGGGACAATTAGTGCCCCGACATGCCGGCTGGTTCCCACGGATACTGCAAATTTGCCGCACGGGTAGGGAGTGATATCTGTTTATATTTACTGTATATTGATGACGGGCGTCCTGCTGGGACACGTCTAATTCATGATTGACATAATTGATTATTGGGTAGACTAGCCTTGCTTGTACATTGTAAGAACTGAGGAATCCCTTATTGTATGTTTTCAAGACAACTTGGAACTCACAGTAGCAAGCCGTAGTAGTTGCATGGCCGTTTTAAATTGGTTTGTTTGCGTACTGTGCCTATTATGTTAACTACTGAGATGAGCGGAACGTCAGGACATGACGGGTCAACTTCTGTCCTTGTTTGGTTGGGAAGTTGGCTTGAAGTGTCGTGATGTTGTGCGAACCCCAGTAGCAAGCAGAGATCTATTTATCATATTCTTAACTCTTATCACTGGTTCTAATTCCTCATATCTTGCTTCCTTACGGTACTTGCTATTAGAGGTCTAACCTCTCTGGTTTTGCATGGCCAGATTTAGAGCCAGCTTCCGAGGACTCAGCTTACTTCTACCTCCAAGATGGTCAATACTAGAGGAATGATTGCAGGAGGACACGAGTGGGTTCCTTGCTTCCCTAATCGTTTTACTACTTACTTTACTTATTGCCGTTTGGCACCGACATGTTAGTCGGACTATCTTGCACTTACCTTTACATAATTGTAACTAAGTCAGACTGCAGCTGATAACAATTGTGTATACTTTGTTATATCATCTAGCTATGTTTTGTACAGCCAGATCTCAAAAACATTTTGACTGAGCGTTTGGGACGCCTTAGTGCTTTATCTTACATGTTCTCTATTATTGCTTCTTGGTTGAATGATTGAGATAATAGATGTTGAGTGACCATAGTGAGACTTTCATATAGTATGCACCCCCTCGTCGTTAGACAACATTGATCATATTATACGATATTCTTCTACTCGTAATACGTAGCTGGCTGAGTCATTCTTCCGCTCTCCGATATTCCGGTTCTGGGGCATGACACTAGCCCTTACTCCATATGACAGTAATATTGTTCTCAAGAAGAATGAAGGATCACATATAGAACAACATAGATATTTACAAATGATAGGATCCCTTATGTACATAACTAATAGGACCAGACTTGATATTACTCTTACAATTGGGAGACTAAGTAGATATACTAGTAATCCAAATCAGTCACATTGGATTGCATTGGATAGAATATTTAGGTATCTTAAGGGTACTCTAGATTATAAACTTCATTATACTAGACACCCTGATATCATAGAAGGTTACTCTGATACAAATTGGGTAACTGATTCACATGATGTGAAATTCACTACTGGATATATTTTTATTCTAGCAGGAGATGCAATCTCCTGGGGATCATGTAAATAAACTATCATAGCCAGAAGTACAATAGATTCTGAAATGATAGCTTTGGACACTACCTTTACAGAAGCCAAATGGCTTAGAAATCTTATTTTGCATATACCTGCTTCTGTTCATCCTATTCCTGCAATTTCTATAAACTATGATAATAAATCTGTTATAGAACTACTAAAGCATGATTCTGTGAATGCTAAGATGAACAGGTACCTGCAGCTGCGCTTCAAGTCAACAAAGAGCCTATTGGGCAAATATGTTGTTCTTGACTATATAAAGTCAGAAAAGAACCTTGCAGACCACTTGACGAAGGGTCTTTCTAGGACATTGATCGTAGAATCATCGATGGAGATGGGGTTAAGCCCATAGTATAGTCACAAGCAGTGGCAACCCAACCGAGTCTGACTGGAGATCCCAAGAAGCCGGTTCAATGGGTAGGAACAAGCTGGACTAGGTGACTATTATGGAACACTGATATGAGATTAAATTCTCTTTAAAATAAAAGCCCAGGAGGCTGTACATGTGTACATTAATACCCCATCCCTATGGTGACAGTGTTCCTTTTGTGATATAGATAGGGTGAGTTTAAACTCTTAATAAGTCCAAGCATGATATGTATGATTGATTCCTATCACCAACCCTTAAGGACTTACTTATATGAGAGGTCGTGAGGGCCGCGACTATAGGACAGGGCGATCCTAGACAACTCTCATGAATGTGTAAAAGTGCACATAGCCAACCAAACGCGCCACCCGATAGACCCAAGTACCTCTAGCGTACTATGTGTGCTATTTTTTGAGTCTGGTTCAAGAAGACTGATTCAAGACGTAGTCCATCAAGCTTTTTTCAGACAAAGACAATAGTCACTACGTGAGATTCAAGGCTGTAGTCCATTTCATTTATGTATAGTATACAACTGCCCAGAAATTCTCTTACTCTTCTCTTATCTTTCATTCTTCTATTACCTTGAAACTTGAGCTTTTGAGGGGGGATTGTTAGCTGATGCTCAGCCTTGTGAACAAAAGCTCAACTCCCACCTTAGTCCCACATCGGTTGGGCAAGGGGAATTGAGTGTGTATATATTACTACTCTCTCTTGTGCTTTACTAAAAGTTGTGTGTGGGAGCTCCATGGGCCACACGCGAACACCGCCACCGTCGCCCGGCCCGGCCCGACTCGGTTCGGTTCGGCACGCGTAACAGGTGCGGGCACGTGCCCACATCTGCGGGCGCCGAATGCCGATCCGATTCCTTCTTCGGATTCGAGCTGAGACCCAATTTTTTTTTTGCTCCTATTCAAATTTTGACCGTTACTATTCCTATAAATTCTGTAACGGTTGGATTTTGAATTCCATCCGGGTTCATTGAACCATGTGTTTTTCATGTGGTGTAACGTTCGAATTAAATTGGTTAATTAAAACTGCATTTAATTCTCCTCTCCATTGCAAGCCTATATTTTGAGCTCTCTTTTCATTCTCAAAATACAGAAAATTTCTGATAGAAACTCTCTTCAAAAATCTCGTACTCTCCAAATCACTTCGTCCTCCTTTTTCTACTCTGGGCAGAGCTAAGTCGGTGGTCACTCTCTCCAAGTCGTGTGCGGCAAGGAGATTCCGGTGGAGCGGGGATTTTACCACTAGGAGCGTTCGGATAACGTCTGTACATAGATCTGGACTATGTCTTAGGGCAGTGTTACGTGCGCGACTTCTCCGAAGGCCGATAACATTTAATTATTTTATTTTCTTGTAGTTTTAAAAGGAAGAATTGTGAAGAACTTCCAACAAAAACTACTTCCACGGTTACTTTTTGAAAAGAAACAAAAGTTCAAAACCAAGCCTTATAAGACAAAAAAAAGCAAAAGTTGATATTATCGAACAAATTATTTTGTTATAAAAAATGAAGTAAAGTCTGGTTTTGGCTTTGTACTAGTGACATAAATACTTTTAAAAGCAACCTCCCAACTACTTTTTATAAGATTGTCAACAACTTTTATACTTTGTTTAGTTTTATTAGAAACAACTTATGAGATTGTTTCTCAATAATAATAAAAGTTGAAAATATCATGATAAGCAATCTTAAGCCCAAGTCCAAGGCATGGTTTGCTTTGTTGTTGTTTATCAAAACTAGAATTAACTTTTGGAAAAAACTTCTGTTTGCTTTGAAAAAATTGTCTCAAAATTGAACTAACTTTTCAAACATAATAATAATAATAATAAACTGATGTCACTGAACAATTTTTTGACACTTATTTAAATTGGGAGGGGGTAACGTATTTATTTCTTAAAGGACAATTTACGTTAACTATCCATATATTTCATACTTAAACATGGATTTTTTGTGGGGGGTGTTAATATATTTATTTCCTAAATAAATAAGCAAAAGCAAAGAGGCAATACCAAACCTAGCCTAAGGTAACTAGATCTAATCATGGATCTAATTGGACATTATTGGTGCTTATCAAAAAGCACAATAGAACATACTTAATAGCCTCTTTTTTTTTAAGTTAATCCAAGAAAGAATCATCTAGTAAAAAATAGTTATTACCAAATAACTTTTAATAATACCTTTAAAAAATGAAAAAAAAATCCTAAAAAAAATAAAAGTCAACAAAATTGTGCTGAGAGCATAAAGTTTACAAAATCTACAAAATGAGAAACAAAACATCCGTACTAAGGGTGTAAGTCCCCTGATTTTTGATAATATTTTTAATTATTTTTATATGGATATTTAATATTAAATTATATTTTAAAGTCAATAATGACTATAGTAGTACTTTACCGTACCTTTGATTTTTGAAGCACAACAATTATCTTTTTCTCAAATCTAGTCCCATCATCGTATTCTAGATGAGTCCACCTTCAGTTTGATATATCATGTCTCATCCAAACATGTTTTCTTATGCCATATTTTTCATGTACAACTTTAGGGGTAAAATAGTTGTCTTAGTCTCTACCTTAAAATTTGACTAATTTTTCAAATAGCAATTAAGGCCCAACTTCGATCCAAATTATTTGACCCAATATATGGTTTTGATCCATTTTGAGCCTACTACGCACATGCCAAGGTGTGCCACTCAATTGAGTTTCTATGTTCTAATTATTTTTAAATGGCACATAAGAGTCATATAGTGCAATTTCGGTGTTAGAATCAATTAGAATTATTTTTGGGACTTAACCCTAGTCAACCCAACTTAGTGGAGACCATCCTAGGTTGTCAACCTGTCACGCCCCAGTCCCAAAATACACGGGACTAGGCCACGTGGCAATGGCCAGCGAGTACCACTCTAATGGTTACCCTAGTTTAATGGAACCATTGAGGTACCACTTAAGCTGTAAAGTACAACATCTGAAATCAATGCCCAAAATCACAAGTAAACTAATCTCATCCACAATACGAATCAAGGAAACATATATAGATAAAATAACTACCACATGTGCTGAAAATAAATAAGTTTCGAAGTAAATCATAACACAAATCTAAATGAAGTCTTGAGGGAACAATCCCACTAGTACAAGTCTGAAATGAAAGAAAATACAGGAAGATAAATAGATCTAACGACAGGCTAACTAGATAATAAAATCAGATCAATGAAGGATCTCTACCACTAGTCCAACTACTCTGCTGGGAAAACCTCATCCTCTGAAACTGGTCCCGCTCATGTATCAATCTCGGACCCATAGATCTCCGGGTAGTCCTCTTCATCTAAATCTGGAAAGAAAACTAGGTCCTCAGCGGGACACAATAAGGTACATAATATATAGGCCAAATGTACGACAGTAATGAATGAATAGATAAAGTAAAGTATGACTGATAAAGTAGGTGAATCTAACATAACTAGCTAAAATGAATATGCAATTTGAGAACATCACTCGAACACGCGAGCTGTTACGATGTACCCTGAAGACCTGATAGGTACTCCAGTAAACTATAAAATACCCCACAGTTCCGGTAAGGAAGCTGTGACAAACTATGAAAACCCTGAAGCTTTGGTAATGAGACAACGACATACTATGTGAAAAAGTAGCCCAAGTGCACGATGTATGTTCTTTCCTCCCATGGGACCTTACGAATCGTATCTACGAAACGCTCAGCCAGACCTCTAATTAGACTTAGGACATCGAGTCATAATAGTAATACAATGTAAAAATCTCAAGTCATCGTCCTAGAATCAAACACGGACTTCCGTATAGCAAGATGTAATAAAGTACGGGAATCTATCAGTATATAGTGTCACATGAATATATCCTAGGGTCTAATATACCCGCAACGATTTCGTCGCAAAAACGCAATGTAAGTGTCTAATATCGATACCCGATGGCGCTAACGTCCATCGGCACCCGAATGTAATTCGGACGCGAAGTACCAAACACGGCCCTAAGATGATACATTAACATAACAAAATAAATATTTAAGACTTAAATATGGTAACTGAAGTACAAGAATGGTAAGGTACACTTGCCTGGATCTGGAATCTGATGAGAATGATCTGGTCCCACGTCCAAGTATGAAGAGCCCAAGGAACCTAAAGGAATTATTTTGCAACTAATTAATTAATTATTTTAGATGACTACTATAATATGGAGGAAAATATTAATAAGATTTGGTCTAATAAAAAATATAATTAGAAATATTTGTGATATTATTAGAAACCCTTGCTCACTATCATACAAGTGCTCTTCCATCTTCTCTCCAACATGTGAATCTCAATACTCAAAAATGTACAGGAGCTTGACTAGATTCCCTACTCTCCTAATGAACCACTAGGCAAAGCTTTCCATGTACAAATCTAATTATCATAACTGCTCATATATTAGCATTAGGTTCTAACTATAATTGACTCAACTTAACAATATGGAAGAATATGTAACATGAATTACTGTTTAATAGAAAAATATGACATCCTAATAATCATGGAGATGCACATATCTCATTCATATGGTTTCTAAGGTTTTACTCATGCAACTACCATATTTCTAACACCTCATCAAAGGACCCACAACATATATCTAACATTCCTTCCTTATTATTATGAAGTCATCCTCTACCTAAACTTCCCTATCCATCAAACACATATATACCTTATATTCAACAGGAAGTAAGAAAAAACATTTACACAATACACTATTCACAAATTTCTATTTATTAACATACTGTTTCCATTGTTCTCCTTATCAACAGTCCCATGCACCACCACATCACCACATGCAGCCTTCATTCCTACTAAAACCTCCTCACACTCACAGGCATGTATGGACAATAAAAATATGGGAAGGCACACACAGGAACAACAACTCATGGTATTGCACTACTCTACAACATAAATAGAACGAACCTATATATTATACCTATACCAACTCCATCTACTTTCCATCTTCTCAGTCGAAACCTACACCCCAGCATGTGTACTCCTATAGCTAAACTCAGCTTATACCTTTAGTTATATGCATGCACGCACAAAAAGTTCAAAAGAAGAACACTCTCATATACACAACATCAATATTTAGTTCCTTCTCTCCTCTACCAATGAGTTTCCAGAGTGTTGGTATATATCTCCAACTCTGTGCTCGGTTAGACATACACATAACACGAGTAATGCTACAGTTACAACCAAATGCTTACAATCCTCTTACAACCTTCATCCATTGCTGACATGTGGACCATGGCCTACATGTCAGCACATGGGTGAGTGGTTGTAAAAGGGTTGTAAGCATTTGGTAGTAGACTTAGCATTATTGCACACAACACACATCCAACAGATACACAAACCCATCTTAAGAGTGCACAACACAACCAATACCTCTCTCTATATTTAAGGATCAAAATTATCGTAGCTTTAAGTATCTACTACATATATTTTCTAAAGGAAACACTAGATAAACCATAGAGAAAATCTAACAGTGGCATATAAGGAACTAGGAGAGATCGAACAGGAAATAAGGACTCACAAAAATAGGAACCGAAGTCGTCGAAGGAAGCTCGACGTGGAGTTCGGCCTAGGTCCAAAAGCTCAACGCTGCAGAGAGGGATCAACCGTAACCTAGCTCGCTTGGAGATGGGTCGGCGACCGTTGCGCCGGTACTGCCGCACCCTGTCGTTGGCAACGACGAGCTGCGCGGGAAGGTGGGAAAAGGTTGTTAGTTCCGAGGCACAATTTTCGATGGAAAATTTTGAAACTGAAACAGTTGTACACACAACGTTTCAAATGCAGCACCTTAAAGAAGATGTGCAACAGAGGTCCTGGAGGATTCTAAATTACGAGGATCTAAAAAGATTCTACGTAATTCACAAAAAATCTAAAGAGACTTTGTGCAAGCAACTATCGGCAGTAGAGCTTCTAAAAAGAAGTTACTGTAAAAGGCAACAACAGCGATGACAGGCTAGAATGAGATGCTGGAGTGAATGAACCACCGTTGCTCAAAGCTTTATTTGCCCCACACGAGCACGAACAGCTTCCAGGAACCAGCAAGTTCACGAAGAACTTCTGGAACGCTCGTAAGTCAATATTTGAGACTTGAACGGGCTTCCTGGACTTAACAGACTCCCTCAACTCTCTTCTTGGTGCATCTTTCAAAGGAGGCCAAGGGGCTCTATTTATAGAGTGGAGTTGAGACTTTACCTCTTCTCCTATCCGATGTGGGACTAAAATACCAATACTCAAAAATAGAGTTTGATATTTTAGATCATCCCACAATCAGCATAGAAGTGTGCCAGTCCACGCCTACCCCCCGAACACTCCCGTGCATGCACGAGACATCCTGGAGTCCGTGTCCGAGTCCGAGTCCTCACAACAAAAATTAACTTGCATCCTTGTTGGATTTAATCCTTTTTCCTTCTAGGAAAATACTTCCACATGGCACAAACTTGTGCCCCACTACACCTCATGTGTACACCTCAACACAAGCAATACATTATATTGAGATACTCACCATTTGGTGTAGCCGATATGGGACTATCTTTTCTAGTCCAAAGGCAAAAACACCAATAATCCCCCACATATCTCAATATATGGGTTGAGCGTTCCCCACAGTTACTGCCCATCATGCATTAGGAGAGATGTCGCTACGACTTGAATCTTCCAGCATAGGTTAAATAACAGCATGATACAAGAATGGACTAAGCCTTGAATTCTGTACCATAACTGTAATTCTTCCTACTCACATAATGACATCAACTGTGCTTCTGGCTACACATTGAAGGCCTTGTGCCAGCCTGGTTTCAGTGTATAATTTTTGGGCATCTACAAGTTTACCCTCAAGAGACGGCCTGATATCTCTGTCCATACACTATAGGTGAGTTCTTTATAAAGAGTCATGGCATGAAGCATTGCGCTTCTTTGCGATGCTACACTGCTATGACATGGCTTAAAGCCGAGGCTTTATCCCACCTGGGTACCTCATCGTAGTGTCATACTACTGTAGCATGAGGTCACAGGCCTCTTTGTAGTGCCAAACTACCCAACATGAAGCCTTGCGCTTCCGTGCGGTGTTATGCCGCTATAACATGGCTCGTAAAGCCGAGGCTTTACCCTACCTGGTACCTCTTCGTGGTGTCATGCCACTGTAATATGAGGACATCGTCCTCTTTGTAGTGCTGTCTACTTCTCTTTATTACGATTATCATACAACATTAGGCTACCTGCCTATTTGCGGTGCTACTCCGCTGTGACTTGGCTTGCAAAGTCGAGGTATTATCCCTACCTGGGAACCTCATGGTGGAGTCACCCCACTGTAGCATGGAGTTACACTCCTTGTAGTGCTGCGCTACTGTGCTTCCTGTAAAGTACTCCAGGCATTCACTCTGCCTGAGAACTCATTAAGGCATTTAAGCCAACCTTCCCACAGAAACCGTTTTCCGCAGAAAACAATAGTAGACAACAGTGGTTATAGGTCCGTAACCTCTCCATGTCCAATAGAACATGTACCCACCATTCCTGATATTCTTCCGATTAGTGGTCCTCCCTTGAACCAAAATCTAGATGCCTAGTAGATAAATCTTTGAACTAATAGCATAAAACTTTATGGTAGGAATACAATAATACAATATCAGAATGCCTTCAAGCCCATTTTACAAGTTGTGTCATCGACCAGCTGGCGCTTGAGGCCCTTGGTGAACGGATCCGCCAGGTTCTCCTGACTCCGAACATCAATCACTGCAATAACACCTCTTTTGATAAGATCGTGTACTGCTTTGTGCTTCAACCGCACCGTTCTCTTCTTCCCGTTGAAGAGTTTATTTGATGCCACTGCTGCTGCTGCCTGGTTGTCATAGTATATCGGTATTGACGGTATCTGAGCCCCAACCACCGAAAGATCATACATGAGCTCCTGAAGCCACTCTGCTTCATCTGCAGCAGCATCCAATGCAAAGAATTTAGATTCCATGGAGGAGCGAGATAACATAGTCTGCTTCTTCGACTTCCACGATATAGCAGCTCCGCCCATGGCGAATACGAATCCACCTGTGGAATACTCGTTCTCCATATCTGAACACCAGCTAGCATCACTGAAGCCTTCCACTACTGACGGATTTCTGCTGTAGAAAAGTGCATATGTCTGAGTTTTCTTGAGATATCTCATAACACGCTTCACAGCTTTCCAGTGCTCAACGCCTGGATTGCAAGTGAACCGACTCAGCATTCCCACTGCAAAAGCTATGTCAGGCCTTATGGTAGTAGTAGCGTACATCAAGCTTCCGATGACGCTAGCGTACTCCAACTGCCTGACGCTTTCCCTCGAATTTGGCTCCAGCTTCTGATCACTCCGGTACGGTATATCAATAAAAGGAAGATCTTGATACCCGTAGCGAGTGAGCATCTTCTCAATATAATGAGATTGTGTAAGCACTATTCCAGTGCCTGTCCGGATGATCTTGAGCCCCAAGATTACGTCAGCATCCTCCAAGTCCTTCATACTGAACTTGATCGAGAGGAATTTCTTTGTCTCTGTGACGTAGCTTAAATCCGTACCTAGGATTAGCATGTCGTCCACGTAAAGACATACGATTACTCCTCTTTCGTTAGCAAATTTCGTATAGACACACTTGTCTGTTTTACTGACCCTGTAGCCATTTGACCTTATCACCTTGTCAAACTTCTCATGCCATATTTTGGGAGCTTGTTTCAAACCATACATAGACTTCATCAACTTGCAGACTTTGTCTTTCAGTACTCTGACGACAAAACCTTCTGGTTGTTGCATGTAGATCTCTTCGGTCAGCTCGCCATTAAGGAATGCCATTTTCACATCCATCTGATGTATCACCAGCTTGTGTATTGCTGCTAGAGCAATTAATAATCTGATGGTTGTCATCCGAGCTACTGGAGCATAAGTGTCAAAGTAGTCGATCCCCTGCTTCTGAGCAAACCCCTTGGCCACTAGCCTGGCCTTGAACTTGTCAATGGTTCCATCTGCTTTCATCTTCTTCTTGAAGATCCATTTGCATCCGATGGGTCTTGCTCCTTCTGGCAGGTCAACCAATACCCATGTGTTGTTGGAGGTGATTGAGTCAATTTCGTTGTCTATCGCCTCCTTCCAGAATACAGCATCTTTGGTCTTCATCGCCTCATCATAGATAAGCGGATCTGCTTCCACATGATAGGTGACGAAGTCATCTCCGAAGTCTTTCGGCCTCCTCGTTCGCTTAGTTGACGGCTCAGCGAGTTCTGGTTCAGTTGGTGTCTCATTGACGACAGCTTCATCTTGGACTACTGGTTCATTAAAGACTTCTGTCTGCTTTGTACCCTCATCATTCTCCGGAAGATCCGCGAGAACAATATTCTTGTGTTTTGTAAACTTGTCTTCAAAGTATTCAGCTTCGCGAGATTCGATGATATGGTTTGACTCGATATCAAGGAATCTTCGAGCATCACTCTTCTCGACATACCCCAAGAAGATCGCCTTCGTAGTCCTTGTCCCTAGTTTTTGAATCTTCAGATCCGGAAGCTTCACATAAGCCAGACACCCCCACACTCGAATGACATTCAAGTTAGGTCTGACTTTGAACCAGAGTTCATGAGGAGTAATGTCGAAAGTTGCATATGGCACTCTGTTCAGAATGAACGTTGCCGTTAGTGCAGCTTCTTCCCAGTAACACTTTGGAAGACCTGTAGTCAACAGCATGGAGTTCATCATCTCTGTCAACGTTCTGTTCTTTCTTTCTGCTACTCCGTTGGATTGAGGAGAGTACGGAGCCGTTGTCTCATTGATGATTCCATGTTCTTTGCAGAATGATAAGAATTCATGAGACCGATACTCCCCACCTCGATCACTCCTTAACCTCTTGAGTTGTTGTCCAGTTTGCCGCTCAGCCTCGGCCCTGAACTCCTTGAACTTCTCGAATGCTTCGTCTTTAGACTTGAGCAAGTAGACGAAAGCATACTTTGAGAAGTCATCGATGAAAGTAATGAAATACTTCATTCCGGCCTTTGTAGAGAATTGTTTGAAGTCACAGATATATGAGTGAACCAACTCCAGAAGATCTGTGCTTCGATGGACCCTGTGAAAGGGTTTTTTTGTGATCTTCGTCTGAGCACATACTTCGCATTTCTCTACCTTACCTCCACACTTGGAGATAAGTCCTAGACTAGACATTCTGTTAATCCTTTTACACTGAACATGTCCTAGCCTATTATGCCACAACTCAATAGAATAATCAGAAAAAGTGATTGCATTTATATTATCATGCTGGGTTACAACAAGCTGAATCTTGTACATTCCTTCAGTTTGGAAAGCTTTCCCGAAGAATGTACCCTTCTTGGACATCACCAACTGGCCAGCATTAATGTCCATCCTCAAGCCTGCATTGCAGAGCAGACTTCCAGAGATCAGGTTCTTAGCAATTACTGGAATATGCTTCACACCTTGAAGCGTTAGAGTGTTCCCCGATGTGAGTTTCAGCTCCACCGTCCCGATCCCCAGTACTTCAGCTTGTGCCTGGTTTGCCATTATGACCTTCTCTGAAGTTGGCTCATAAGAGATGAACCAGTCTTTGTCTGAACAGATATGGCAGGTCGTACCAGTGTCTATCCACCAGTCCAAGTCAGCCCCTACAGTTGCAACCTGTGCTATCATGGCAACTAGATTAGTAATCATAGAAATCTTACTAGGCTCACCTTGTTCTTTGGGCTTGGACTTGCATTCGGATTTGTAGTGGCCCTTCTTGCCACAATTGAAGCAAGTCACATGGGACTTGGACTTCTGCTGCTTGAAAGCAGGACCCTTCACTTTCAGATTCGTGAAGTCCTTCTTTTTGCGATGAGAAATAACCTGCTTCCCTTGGTACTCTCTGGTTTGGACCAGATTTGCCTTCGCCAGTTGTTTGGACAGAGTATCTATCTTCTGTTGAGAGCGCATCTCGTCCTCAACATGGATCTCTTGCAAGAAATCTTCCAAGCTAATTTCCAACTTCTTTCGATGCATCCTTGCATAGAAGTTGCTCTATTCTGTAGGAAGTTTTGCGACGATCCCTCCAACGACAAACTTGTCGACGAGGGGCATGTTCTCGTCTTCTAGTTTTTGACGCAACTTCAGAAACTCCTTCACTTGGGGCAGCATCGCCTTCTCGTCTTCGAAGGTCCACTTGTGATATTTTTCTACCATGAAGATCTTGGACCGGTTCTCGTCATCTTCATAGAGCTTTCCCAAGGTGTCCCATATCTCTTTGGTAGATGTCTTCTTGGAGTAGGACTCTGCCAAAGAGTCTTCCATGGAATTGAGTATCAGTAGTTTGCATATACTATTTTCTCTCTTCCACTTCGCTTGCTTGGTCGTAGCAGCGGCCACAGCCGCAGCAGATCCAGTGGTTGGAACGATCGGTTCTTCTTCTGACAGCACGTGATCAACATTCACGAGTTGAAGATTTAAAGTGACCTTTCGTCTCCATATCTGGAAGTGTTCGCCATCGAATTTCTCCAACCACTACAACAAAAAACCCTTTTAATGACGACTAAAAAGCGTCATTAATGACATACCATAACGCTTTTTTTTTCAAAGCAACCATTATGAAAACGGGTGTTATAAATGTTTTTTAAAAGCGTCATAAAGAAACCGTCATGAATAGTTTATATAAAAGCGTTATGAATAGTTAATATATAGTGCACAATTCAGAACAATTTTAAAATGTCATGAATAGATAATATGTATAGGCTCAATGCAGCACATTTATAACACTTTATACTATTCAAATTAGCATATCCAAATCAGTCCATATAATTGCCAGGCCTAAAAATTAAATTAACATTATATATCACCATCTTTATTACATTTCTCAAAATAGAGTACATATCAACATCTTCATTACATTCTCAAAATTGAATATCCAAATACATATATAGAGTACATATTACATACTCAGAACTGTAATCATGCACTTAGGAGAGATTTGTCTCTGAATTATCTGAACTCCTATCTTTTGATCAAAGTTGGCAGTTTGCAGCTTCTCCAGCTCCCTTGATGCATAAAGGAGTGCAACACCACCACCTGTAAAGGAAAGTGTGATGCTTCATCTCCCACAGAAAAATGAGAAGTTACCTGTAAAGGCCAGAATGGGAACACTAGTACCTGGAACAATTCCCTCCTCAACTGCAGCTTTGGTTGCATTCAGAGCATCAGTCACTCTATCCTTTTTCTCATTAACTTCAGTTTCACTGGCACCTCCAATCTGAATAATAAGTTCCAAATAATCCTTCAGGAAAACTACTTCCAGGAGAGCCCGGATCAGTTGAGCTAAGAGAATAATTACACAATATCTTCTTTCTATAGAAGCAATACCTACTTTCTCCAGAATAAAGTTTTAATGACTAACAAATTTATAAATATGATGTTGTTGCTTAAACCTGCTATGTATAATAAGCACAAGATACTTACAGAACAACTAGGTGACCTAAAAGTATAACAAAAATTGCAGGTATGGTTTGTCAGATCAATCTCACCTTCTTGCAGGTTCCAAGCATGTCGCCTTCTACCTTTTCAAGGTTCATGCTGAGTTCTTCGGTAATTAACTGCAATGCACAATGACAGTTAATAATTGTACTCAACCACAGATGATCAAAAATAGAAAAGAAAACAAAAAATAGAACTCACGTCACCCCCGGTAAGAGTAGCAAGATCTTGCAAACCAGATTTTCTGTTCTCACCAAACCCAGGAGCCTTGATAGCACAAACCTATATATTATCCATATTTACCGAATCAGATCCTTCAGTAGTCAAATTATATACGAGTAAAAGATTGACACAGCTAACGAATAAAAGAAGTTAAAGACCTTGATCCCTGCACGAAGCTTGTTAAGAATGATAGTTGCCAGTGCATCGCTTTCAATATCCTCAGCAACAATTAGAAGACCCTACTGCAGGTTTAAAAGGGCTTAAACTGCACAAAAGGAAATAAGAAATGGAAGTTAACGCTCTTTAAAAGAACGTAAATTATTAAAAAAAAATATTTGGAGCTGTTTTTGTAAATAATCCAAAATTTGTGTCTTTTAGGCAATTAAAGAGAACTTAGACTGATTTCCATGCAATTTTCTATTATAAACATGTAGCTAGATGCTGCTCAAGCAAGCTCACACCATCCTCTAATGGCAACTTGAAACATTTTAATGGAAATTTCTGTACCAACTCCTACTCGCTACAGGCTTGCATCATGTTCATAAACCACTTCATATCAAACTGTTTTCTTACCAATGCTCTTGAGAGGCCTCAAGTCCTCCTCCTCCTCCATGAGTAACTAATTAAAAGTTAACGTATGATTAGAACACGAATGCTTCTCCTTCAAATTATTAAAGAATTTGTGTTACGATATATTCAAATACAACGATGACAGCGACGAAAGCAACATCAACAAAATTTGTATCTCAAATTTTTATACTGACACATTCCTGTCAAGAAAATAACTAAATAATTATATTGATTATAGGTGAGATGCTTAAACTAGAGACTTCTTAGCAAGTTGCAATAAGAAATAACAAGTCAATGACTTCGGAACCATACTTTTTTTTCTTGGATATTCATACATAAGAATAATAGAAATTGAGATTTACTAGATGGTTTTAGCAAAGAGAAGGCTTGAACCAGAATGGAAAGACAGAGACCATGTGCTCTAAGCCCGAAGTGCTAGTGAAGCAGGGTTCGCGAACGCCTCTCCCGATGTCGAACACTTCCATGTCGATGGTTAAGTCGTTGCTATTAAGATTAGTGACGGCTTTTGCGCTGTAGATGCAGTTTCCTCTCAGCCCAGCAAAACCTGCAGTGGGGAACAAAGTATATTGCAACAAGTCTAGGAACAGAGACTGGCCACCCAAGTCTTCGACCACAGCCCAGTAAGAAGGATGCTTGCTACTAAACAGGAATATAATTTTAAAAGTGGTAGATATATAATTCCTAAACCCTAGGTTCCCTAAAAATAATCAAGACAACAACCTTCTCCTTTCATATCAAACAGAAATTAAGCATCAATAAAGGAGGCATAGAATTCGACTCGATCAGAAGAGAGAAAAGGAATCACCTTGCTCCCTTCGACAGGGAACTGGAAGAGGCGGATCCCGCAGGAGAGAACCATGCGGAACCCCTCCGTCTTGGTCTGCGCGGTGTTCACCAGCCGGACCTCCATCACCGGCTTCAGGTCCTCCGACGACCCCTCCGATATGGTCGAGATCGCACCTCGGCTAAGATCCATCGATCAGAAACCCTAACCTAACTCTTGAGAAAATTGGGGGAGAAGAGGTTTGGAGAGATGCTGCTCGTTAGAAAATGGATGAGAAATGAATTTTCTCTCTCCCACTTAGCTTTTATACAGTGAAAAAATTATAAGTTTGCCACCGCTCTAAAGTATTAATGACGTTTTGTTTTATAAACGTTATAAAAAGCCCAAAATTAGTCCAAACCGTCATAGAAAAAAGGAATTTTTCAACTTGATAACGCTTATGTATCAGCCGTCATTAAAATTCCCTGTCGAGCGTCATTAAAAGGGTTTTTTGTTGTAGTGAACTTGTTAAAGCCGGTATCGATGAGCGAAGCACGAGAATCATCCATCTTCTCAATAAAGCTTTGAGATTGTTAGTTCCGAGGCACAATTTTCGATGGAAAATTCTGAAACTGAAACAGTTGTACACACAATGTTTCAAATGCAGCACCTTAAAGAAGATGTGCAACAGAGATCCTGGAGGATTCTGAATTACGAGGATCTAAAAAGATTCTACGTAATTCACAAAAAATCTAAAGAGACTTTGTGCAAGCAGCTATCGGCAGTAGAGCTTCTAAAAAGAAGTTACTGTAAAAGGCAACAACAGCGATGACAGGCTAGAATGAGATGCTGGGGTGAATGAACCACCGTTGCTCAAAGCTTTATTTGCCCCACACGAGCACGAACAGCTTCCAGGAACCAGCAAGTTCACGAAGAACTTCTGGAACGCTCGTAAGTCAATATTTGAGACTTGAACGGACTTCCTGGACTTAACAGACTCCCTCAACTCTCTTCTTGGTGCATCTTTCAAAGGAGGCCAAGGGCTCTATTTATAGAGTGGAGTTGAGACTTTACCTCTTCTCCTGTCCGATGTGGGACTAAAATACCAATACTCAAAAATAGAGTTTGATATTTTAGATCATCCCACAATCAGCATAGAAGTGTGCCAGTCTACGCCTACCCCCCGAACACTCCCGTGCATGCACGAGACATCCTGGAGTCCGTGTCCGAGTCCGAGTCCTCACAACAAAAATTAACTTACATCCTTGTTGGATTTAATCCTTTTTCCTTCTAGAAAAATACTTCTATATGGCACAAACTTGTGCCCCACTACACCTCATGTGCACACCTCAACACAAACAATGCCTTATATTGAGATACTCACCATTTGGTGTAGCCGATGTGGGACTATCTTTTCTAGTCCAAAGGCAAAAACACCAACAAAGGTTGTGGGGAGGAGATGTTGCAACTAGGGTTTTAGATGAGATGAGATGAGAATGTGATGGCTAATATAGGTGGAGAGGTGAGAGAGGTGGGGGGCCTGCATTGATCGTACATGCGTGGCCTGTGTCGCCTGCAACTCGACTGCAAAAAATGGTTGTTGTTGCACCTGTCGCACGGAGAAGGGAAGATAAACAGTGTACTTAAGGACACGGGTCGGGTCGGGCGCTGGTGAAACCGCCAACCTGACAATAACTTAAATAGAGATTGCCAAATTGGGTTTTGGATATCGGTTAATGGGTGTTAGGGTGACCCGATGACCCGGATGCAAATGGAGTTAGCCGTTGGAATGTTTCATTTGAATGAGGTGGGTTGTTTGAATGGGATGCTGGCTGCCCAATGGGCCAAGGCCAGGGTTTTTGCTGCTAATTATTTGAGGAGAATAATAGGGTTTTTATTTTAAGCAGGCTATTAAAAAAATTAAACCCATTAGATTGGTTTAATAAGCCCATCTTAATAAAAATAAAATAATAAGTATTTCAAACTAAAATCATTAATATTGCTTCATCTATTTGTTTACAATATATATCTAACCTAGGGGTGAGCGTCGGTATAATCGGTCGATATTTGGTCGAACTTTTCGGTACTTTTTTAAATCGGTATTTAAAAAATCAATACCAATATCGTACTAATTAAAATCGATTTTTTCGGTTTCGGTTAAATTGGTATTTGGTCGATTTTTGTTCGGTATTTTACCAATAAACATTTGATCAATCAACATACTTAATTTTGTAGAACCTCTTAACCTATAATATTTTTTTTATATACTTTTTTTGAAACATTAAATTTTAAATCCAACCCTCTACCATCCAAACAATTAATCAAAATTATTAGAATAATATGTAACAAGTCGCAAACATCTAAAAGTGAGCTTAAAAGATTAAACACGGTCACTAAGTTTAATCTTTAGTATAAGTTTAAGTAACCAAAATTTACATCAAAATTTTATGAGAACACAAAAACATAAGCTCAAAAAATCAAAAACTCAATTCTTAGCATTCTTAAACATAACTTCAAGTCCACTAAAATCTATTGTAAGTTCTAAAAAATTGACCAAAACAAAGATAAAAATAAAAATGAGTAGTATAAAATTAATCACAAACACATTCTAAAAAAGTATATATATATATATATATATATATATATATATATATATATATATATATATATATATATATATATATATATATATATATATATATATAATCGGTTCGTTTCGATATTTTCGGTATGATATTACACTCAAATCGTTACCACTACCATTATACCATATTTTAGTTGGTTCGACAATTCGGTATCGGCACATAATTTTGGTTCAATTTTTCGGATATTTTTAACTGGTATTCGGTCGATTTTTCATTATCGGTCGGTATTTGCTCACCCATAATCTAAGCCTTTTATATAATATGTGAAAAAAAACTATTTTCTTTTTTCAAACTAATAGATTGCTAAAATATCCTAAAATCAAGCATTCACCATATCTCATAAATTAGTTGTATTTAATAATAACTAATACTTATTAGAATTACTTTAACTAACTATAACTATATATATAATTGCGAGTAAAATTTTATGCAGGAAATTTTAATATGGTAACAAATAATAGTTGAGAGAAATTTATATAATAATTTATATTAAAAAAAGAAAATAGGGGGCTCACATCCTCTTTCCCTTAGAAAATTTTATCCCCAAAATTAAGATGATGGCATGATTAGGAAAATGAGAAATTAAAGGGATTATTACGTTATTCGAAAACAGTACGTAAATTCGTACCTCGATTCTCGAACAAGTGAGGAAAGCGCTCCCGAATAGAGTCCTCGTGCTCCCAAGTGGACTCGTCCGGAGAATGATGCTTCCATGTAACCCAGACAAGTCGAATCGTCTACCCTCTCAGTACATTTTCGCTGCGATCGAGAATCGCAACTGGCTGCTCCACATATGGCAGGCTCTGTCCAACTGTAATATCTGAATAATCAAGCACGTGACTGGGGTCTGCCATGTACCTCCTCAACTAAGATACGTAGAAAATATTATGTACACCCTCAAGTGATGGGGGTAATACAAGACGATAGGCTACCTCACCAACTCGCTCCAGAATGTCGAAGGGCCCGATGTACCTCGAACTCAACTTGCCTTTACTCCCAAATATAATAGTCTTCCGAGTTGGTGATTGTAGTGCCCCGCTTCTCGTGGCCCACTATGTAATACCTGCGGCTTGCTGACTCAGTCTTGAACTGAGTATTTGGAAAAACCTTTGCCGGTATCGATTGATCACGGATGAAATGCAATGAACCTTTCCAATTGATGGATTGGCTTCTATTGAAATAAATCCAAGAGTTTTGTTGGATGTTTTCTTTTGCTGCTTGGTTTTGATGAATGCGTTTTCGTGTTAGTTTTCGATGATTGGTTTTCATTGTTCGCTTTCATCGTATTTCGTATTCTTTTCGAATCTTGAGAGAAAGAGACCGAAGTATGATAATCAACTGTGGTGCCAATGTAGGACGCGTGAACCGTTCGTGAACGGCGCATGAAGTCCCTCATTCTCTCGACTAAGATTCATCTCGGTGAGTTGCTTCAACCGAACAAATATTGATCTGTACGCCTAATAAAAAAATTTATCTCTAGTCCACTCTGTTGTCTCGTCCCTATGATCAACGATACCACAACAACAAAAGATAAGGAAAGATAATTGAATTGAATCAAACGCAAGATCAGATATTGCTACTCTATCTGCTCCATAAGAATGATCATCTGTTCGATTACTAAGTATGCTTGAAAAATATAGACATGTACAGACGAACTTGTACGTGTTGAGATGAACAAGAAGGCACGAAATAAACGTGTCGAATATCTGTGCATAAGTCCAAATCTGTCTCATCTGATAGAACTGCTAGAGCATGCATATGGTCTCGGACAACTTGTTAACAAGGAAATATTTGTCGCTCGGGTGGTATCTGGGGGCACCTGGAACCGCTCGGCCTAGTAGAGATTAGGGCCTCTATGTGAAAATGGGAGTCGATATCTAAGTCCTTAGCGACGAGCTGAACTGGAGAGTCACAGCGGCTAATCATGGGGATACCCCATGGACCATCATGTAGAATAGGCCACCTGCATGATCCTATTCAAACTTCAATATATGCAAGAATGAAACATGAATTATTCGTTATGCAAATTGTGCTAACATGTCTTATGCAGGGATAGCTGTCGGCGATGGTAAGTTTGCATATGAGTTATTCTACTATCGTGTTCTTATGAATTGTTAAAAAGAACCTAGACAAGTAGAAAGATCACTAGTAAAATGTTAGCTCCACATGTTGATTTAGTACAGAGATTTACGAGTTCGGCCAAAAGTCGCTCGCCAGTACATGATGTGTGCTGACCCACGTTGTGGGCATCCTTTTCAGAAAGCAAAGGAGACAGGGGGATTTCAAGTGAGGCATTGAAGCTCGTCTAGCCCTGTAGAGCTTGTGGACTGCCTCAAGCTTCTTTTTATTTCCATTCAAGTTGCAAGTTTCTTTTCCTTTGAAGGTGTCTTTTTATTTCTATCATATAATAAAGGGATATGATGTATGGGCATTGCGATGATTTTTAAAAGAGAGTTTTAAAGAGAATCAAGTGTAGAAGCATAGAATTTCAGGAACGAAAATCCTATGCACCTAACATTACATGCGCCAGGGAGCTCAAATGAAGTACTTGGCACAAGTAAACAGCAAAAGCATAGACATTAAAAGAAGATTTTTATTTCATATAAAAGTCTATTACATGTCTAAATTACAAAGAAAAATTTCTACAAAGAAAAGACCCTAAGTCTACAGCTAGGCGCAGCAACCGCCATGCGCTCTCAGTCAGGCACATCTCTTCAGCGTCTCAGTCAGGCGCATCTCTTCAGCGTCTCAGTCAGGCGTATCTTTTCAGCGTCTAAGTCAGGCGCATCTCTTCAGCGTCTCAGTCAGGCACAACCCTTCAGCAGCTCAGTTATGTGCATCCCTTCAAGCGTCATACGCATCATGAAGTCTCAGCAAATGCGCTCCACTTCGACCCGATCGGGTGCTTCGACTAATAAAGCATTTATTGAGCAAGGGTGGGCGATCAACCCCACCCTAGCGAGAGGAAGAGCTCTCCTCTACGGCAAAAGAAGGCTTTCAACACAACCAGAATGGGCAACACCCACTCTGACAGAAGAAAGAGCCTCCAAAGCCCAAGGAAGATGATCGGGGCACCGCAATTCCGATCTGCAGCTCTTCCAACATAACGGAGATGAGGCTCGAGCATCCCGATCTTCGGATGCAACATGCACCTTCCGTCTGCCTCAGAATCCCTCGACTCCGACTTTCGGATGTAACAGTCACCTTCAAGTGCATGAACGAAGACAAGTCGTCGCATCTTCACCCTCGGGAGCATCTCGTCAACAGAATGTGCTTGAGCAAACAAATTCATTTTGGAAGGACGTAAGGGAACGAGAAGCAAACTCTCTTCTTGTCACTATTTATAGGCCGGGCAAATCAAACCCATGCGCCAAGTGTCGGGCTCTTAGAATCCCGTACAATAAATTTGCATTTATGGTGATGAACCTGACGCTTCGAATTCGGCCAAGTCAAAAATAGCTATTTAAAGCACTCGAAGAATGCAACAGTCAGACTAATAAAGGCACATCATGCAAATGGATGCACCGGCCAGACACCGCGTATCGTGCAGACGCGCCCGTTCTAAAGCGCCCCGTAAGGATGCGCCCAACAAAGCAAAAATCCATGCATCCTGGACCCATACGCCCATTTCGGCTCGTCACCCATCAAACAATTAATTCTCAAGTAACATAGTTGGCAGCACGTCCCCCGAGGACTGAACACTTAGCAGCTTTTTCAGAAGACAAAGCGTCGCTGACGTCAATATCCTCATTACTTTTCTCCGGCGGTTACAAGCCGCGTGGCCGCCCCACCATTTCGCATGCGCCTCTGCAGCCATGCGCCCAAATCTCTGCATGCACCTTAAAAGCCATGTACCTTAGACTTTTCTCTAATCCCTAAAGACAGAGGTCAAGTCACTACTGAAGCCCTGCATGCACCTCAAAAGCCATGCGCCCAGACTGGTTCATGACTCCTAAAGGTTACAGGCCAAAGTCTACTCTTGTGCTCAATCCTAGGCGCATCCTGTCATATTACTCTCTACCAAATCTGAGATCTTTGAGCTATGGATACGCGCCACGTGTCTTTTGACTTAGTTCAGCCGATGAAGGGGTGCTAATCATCCAAGATCTCAGCAACCGAAAGATCTTCTCCATTGCTACGTGTCAGCTCTGCCATAGCCCACAAATACAACAAGAAGAGTTCAACTCCTCAATCCGAGCGCATCGTCCATGCGCCTCCATCAGTAATTACCATGTGGCATGCCCACAAACAGGCACATCCTACATATGCGCATATGAGCAGCCAACCTACTGCTTATAAATAGAAGGATCATTCCCTCTCTCACATACACAGAGATACACAGAGACTGTCAGAGATCAAGACACACAGTCAACCAAAGAATCAGAGTTTACTCCTATAGATCGGAAGAGACACTCAACGTCTTCTCCCTCTCCGTAAGCTCCAGCACCCAGAGCAACTCAGACCTTCAGAGAACCGAGAACCGTCGTCAGATCGTCAACGGAGTCAACACATTACCACTCGCTTCATCGGCACAAAGGACCCCGATAAACAAAAGTGTACTCCTAGGACTACATCTAAGTCCTACATTGTAATACTGTTCTGTATGTATTGAAATTGTATCAAAAGATTTTAATGGAAAACAAGCTGGCGACTCTGCTGGGGACCTCTTTCTTCTCCGTCGAGAAAGCTGTGTCGCAATCCGACGACGTGAAGGTGGGCTCCTCCCACAAGATGCTGGCCATACGTCTCAATCAACAGGCATATAAGGAGTTCATCTCTGAAGGCAGTGCAAGTCCTTCGAAGCGGCTGCCAAAGCCGAAGAAGACTCGCCAAGTCTGGGTGCACAAGGTCGATGCCTCTGGCACCACCACCGAAGGGGATGCGTCGGTACAGCCTACCCTTCATGCTGACGTCCTCAGCAGCCAAGATACGCCTACCACCGTAGTACATCTCTCGAGAAAACGTGGGGCCGACCACATTCCCCAACCATCTTCCTCTCAGATGAAGAAGATGCGCCGACGGAGCAGGGGCGCAGCTAATGCCTTGCGCAGTAACTCTGATGCGCCACAGAAGGTCTCTGTCTTTGACAGACTCACTCGCTGTCATGGCGAAAGGAATTTGGACTCTGAGTATTATGCACCTCAGCAGGCTGGTACGAAGACGTCTAAGGCGGCACGGGCCATGTGCCTCAAACGTGCTATGCCAGCGGTAAACCAGAAACATGCGCTCATGATCATGTGCGCTGCTGATTGTTAGCTGTATAAGGTCAACTCGGGTGCTTCTGCGCCAGAAATGAGCCGACCTTTAAAGTCCTTGTCTCACTTGGGCGCATCTGCTGCGTTCACAACCAAGTCGAGCAAGGTAAACCCTGTGGTTATGAACTCCCGCACCTCCATTGGTTGTGCGTCTGAGGCTCGTTCAAGTCACTTTAAATGTTGTGCCTCCACTACTGATCTGAGCACATGTTTTGCATTGGATCAGGGGGTACAGCATTTACTTGACCACCCCGACGCTTGGCCTTGCCATGCGCCTGATGGGGGTGTGAAGGTGGCACTCTCCTCCAACGATCTGCGTAACGTGATCACTCACAAACGTCGATCAGGAGAGTCAACTGACAAGCACAATACGCCCTTCATAGGGCACACCTGTGCTGTAGTCACCATCAACTGCTGTTGCAAGACAGCGGTCCCACCAAGGCAGTCGGTGTTCCAGCGACTGCAATCATCAACACTTCTCCAACATCGCCTCGGGAAGAAGGTGTCCGCTGAAATAGAGCTAAAACTACAGGTTGCTTCTTGCAACGTAGTCTCCAACTCCCCCTCAATTCGAAAGGCGACTGGCAGCTCCTCGGCTTTGTCCTCATCCAAGAACCAGCCGAGGAAGACCAAGACAGTTGTCCCGTCCTCAGGAGCGTTTGAGGGAACTCGGGGGAGAAAAAAATCTCAGAAGAGGCTGTAGGTAGTCAAGCCCCTATGGATCTTCATCCTGGAGACGAAGTCAGCCTCCCAGACGTAGCTGGGGGTAGTCAAGCCCCTGAGGATCTGCATCCCGAAGACGAAGAAGTTCTCCAAGAAAAAGCTGGGGGTAGTCAGACCCTTGCTGATACTTCTCCCGAAGACAAAGGTGATCTCCAGAACATAGCTGGGGGTAGCCAAGACGAAGCCCAGGGGGGAGTTCCTCTTCTACAAGAGAGCGAGGTCGAAAGCGAAGCCTCAACCGATCCATCCACTTCCAATCGTGTCATGACGGTGTACATGACGGGAGCTGGTAATGCGGAGTCAAATGCGCCGCCAGCCGATCTCGTCCAGCGCATGGATACCTTGGAGGAAGGACTCAAAACCCTCTCTGCCTCCATGCAAACACTGACTCAAGCAGTGTTTGATATGGTCAGCTTTGGCCAGGGCACCATCTACTGGTCCTGACCCAGGGGCCAATGGAGAATCAAGTGTACCCCTTCAGCGGGTATCCTTGGATACAGATCGCCGCGAGGCACCTCGAACGTCGGAGCCGTCAAATGCTCAACTCCAGGCTGTACCACCATCTCCGACTCCCAGCTCCACAGAAGATGTGATGGAGATGATCAGGGACTTACGAGAGCGCTTCGGGTCGAAGAATAGACATGAGGAGCGCCAGAAGATGGGGATCCTCCAACCATATTCCCTCGAATGGAACAAAGTGCTTTATCCCCCCAAATATAAACCACAAATATTAACGCCATATGACGGGAAGAACTCTCCGTGCCGCTATCTGACGTACTTCCAGTCTCAAACGGGACATCTCTCAAAAGAAGACGCACTTCTCACCAACATATTTGTCGGAACACTGAAAGGAGTGGCTTAGGACTGGTACTGAAGTCTTCCTGACAACTCCATATCTTCCTTCAACGACTTGATACGTCTCTTCCTCGATCGTTTCTACGACGGAGGGAAGGACATGACAATGGCGTCTCTTATAGAGATATGTCAGAAGGAGAAGGAAACAGTTCGAGAATTCATCAAACGGTTCTGACAAGCCTGCTTCAGATTGCCCCCAGGTATGCCAGAACATGCACTCCTCTCCTCCTGCAGCATGAACATACTGCCTGCGATCAAAATCTGGCTCAACTCCACTTCTTCTCCCGACTGGAGTTTCTTGATCATCGAGGCCGAAGCAGCCGAAAAGAAGGCGTCCAATGCTCGTCTTCTGGGAGTCAGTTTTCCTGTCTTTGAGGACAAGGGAAAATGGCCTGCAGCAAACAACCCTGTACGAGAGACGAAGGGGAAGCAGGCGTTGACTGTCAATGCCTCCAGAGGTGCATCAGCACCCACTCAGAAGCCTCCACTTGTACCAAGGCCAAATGAGGTTTATTCTTTCAATGATGAAGACACCTTGCAACTCTTCGAGATATTGAAGCAGGATGACAAGATCAAGTTGCCGGACCCGAAGCGTCCCGACGAGATTAGAAAAGTGGACAATCCGAGGTACTGTCACTACCATCGGTTTGTCGGACATCCAACTAAGGACTGTTATGTCCTCAAGAACTACATCCAGTGCATGATCAATACGGATGTTATCTCCGTCGACTACGAGGAGAAAACGGTCTCGGACAACCTGGTGTCACTCCAATTTGGCACCTTGCCGCCAACCACAACACAAGATAGCGTCGTCCCCATCCCAAAGGCGACAATGGAGGTGGTTAATCTACCACATACTCGTGACAACGTGAGTGGACTCATCTCACTCACCACATCTCGGAGAGAGATCTTATGGGTTCACCCCGATCTCGTCTTCGAGGTTACTCAACCGGAGGTACGCTCTGCCTCCAAAACTAAGGGCAGGAAGATCATGTCTTGTCGCATGGTCTCTTCCTCCGCAGAAGAGGCTCTTTCTGTACAAATCCGTTCGCAGCTGAACGTCCAACTCGACGAAGCTTCCGTTGAGGTGGTGCCTCGCTGCACTGCCCCTGCTGCCGAAGAAGGAGGTCCATCCAAGCCTCCAGCGGCCAATAAACAGAAGCATGTAGAGGCCCGTTTCGACATGCCTTTGCGAAAGGAGAACGCTTCGGGACTAGCCAAGCCCCACAACTTTGACATACTGGCATAACTTGCCAGTACTCCTACCTGACTATCCCTGTTTGAGCTTCTTCGTCTTTCCAAGGACACTCGTGAAGCTCTCTGTGAAGCCCTAAAGGATGTTGAATCCTTCATCAGTCAGGTCAAGCAGCCTGAGGATATCCCGACCATATGTACGTACTGCCATTGTGCGAATGAAGTTATCCCCAATATAACTTTCACCCAACAAGACATGCTGCTCAAGCACAACCGACACAACAGGCCAATGTATTATACAGGGTATGTCGGTTCCGTCAAGGTGAAGCTTATTCAGATCGATCCAGGATCTTCCCTCAGCATCATTCCGAAGATGCTACTCTCAATACTGGGGATCCTAATGTACCGTCTGGCGCCTTTTAGCACCACAATCAGCTATTTCAATGCTAGCAAAAGTGAATCGTCGAAAAAAATACGGCTAAAATATCATATCGGTAACCTCCGAACCGAGGTGACTTGCTATGTCGTGGACGCTGACGTCAACTACAACCTCCTATTGGGTCGTCCGTAGCTGTATGAGTACATGGTGGTGCCATCTACACTCCACCAATATATGAAGTATGTATCCACTAACGACATCATCCGGACAGAGTTCGCGGACATTGACCCTTTAAAGGGGGTCGAAGCCTAATTCACTGATTCGACCCTGTACAAGTCGCCCGACGAAGGGGAAGCCAATGATGCTGACGATGAAGCAGAAACAACAGCAGAGCCGGACATCGAGCCTGAGATGTTTCCCGATGCTCCTTTGAAAATTCGTCTAAAAGGAAAGCCGTCTCAGATGCTGCCTCCCATAACCATCAAGCTACCTGGAAAAGCACCAACTTCTCTAGGTAGAACACCTACTGAAGCTCCCTTGAAGATACGGCTCAAGGGAAAGCCGCCTCAAACATCGGCTCCCCTTGAGGCAAAACTACAGAGGAAGACACCAATCATTAAAGGCGCAGTTGAGGCACCTCTGAAGGTGCGTCTTAAAGGCAAGCCTCCGCAATCATCTGTCTCATCCAAGCTGCCGGAGAAGGCACACATAGCCCTTTCGGACTCCAAGATCAAAGCTGCGGTGGACTTTCCCGATCCAATCCCAGTACTCACAGATGAAGAGCTAGGGGAGTATATATCTGCTGATGTAGATGCACCCTCTATGGACAATGTAATCCTGCGAGATAAAATCTCGTGTTTCATCAATAATAGAGTGTCTTTTAATTACTAGTCTTCCACATTGGAATGCCATGTATACATTAGATAATGCTCTACGGTCATTGTAAATACAAATAACGATCGTCAATCATGTAAATCGAGTAGTCCCGTCCCAAGGGGTCTGTTTTGTTGTCCCACCGCGGAATCGAGACGAAAAATCCATCATCTTTGGCAAAGTCGAGCGTCATCAAGACCTCCCACCGCTCGAACAAGAACCAGATACCGGCAGAATACAAGTCTATCGGTACACGGACAAGGCAAAGTACCTCATAAAAAAGATGGGTTACGATCTGTAAAGCAACAAAGGCCTGAACTACGGCAAGGGCCGGCGTCTTCCTCTCCGGCTCCCAACACCTAAAGGAAAGCCGCAGGATTACTATCATCGAACTCGATGGAGGGTAGGCTATGTAACGCCACCGTCAACTCCAGAGAGTTCGGAGGCAGAAGAAGTAGAACATTCTCATTCGTCCAAAGCATCAACCTAGGATTCCGATACCAGTATCGGCTCAGTCTTCAATAAGGTGCTATCAGTTAACATGGCATTTGCACAATCTCAAGAAGATGAAGACGAAGACCAAATGCCAGAATTCTTCGAGGAAGAACCTTGGTCTCAACGCCTAGGAGCGCAGTGGGAGTCTCGTTTTGAATTACGTGAACCCTCTACCGAAGACGAAGTCGAGCAGATCGACCTTGGGGATGGATCTTCTTCCAAACCCATCTTTGTCAGCAAGAATTTAAAGGGACCAGACCGAGAATCTTTAATCCAACTGGCTAAAGATTATATCGACGTCTTCGCCTGGAGCTATGAAGACATGCCGGGACTTGATCCTCAGATCGCGATGCATAGGCTTAACATCTTACATGATGTCAAGCCTATAAAGCAACTACATCGATGTTTTCGCCCTGACATCATGAACGCTATCGATCAAGAAGTGGACAAACTCCTGACCAGTGGGTTATCCGTGAAGAACAACACCCGGATTGGGTGGCCAATATCGTCTCTGTCACCAAAAAGAATGGGAAGATACGGGTCTGCATCGACTTCAGATATCTCAATACTGCTTGCCCGAAAGACGAATTCCCGCTTCCGATCCCTGATGTGATGATCGACAATACATGTAGCTTCGAACGCATGTCTTTCATGGATGGGTATTCAAGCTACAACCAGATTAAGATGTTTCCCGATGACACAAAATACACGTCGTTCAGGACGTCGAAAGGGGTTTTTTGCTACACAGTGATGCCCTTCAGCTTGAAGAACACTGGTGCTACATAACAACGAGCTATGAGTACCATCTTCCGTCAACATCTTCGCAAAATAGTTGAATGCTATGTTGATGATATCGCTGTCAAGAGCCGTCTCAAAGGTGATTACCTACAAGACCTAAAGACAGTCTTCGATCTCATGCGAGCGCACCAACTCAAGATGAACCCCGCTAAATCCTTTCTTAGGATTTCTAGCGGAAAGTTTTTGGGCTTTATTATCACGGCAAAAGGCATTCATGTCGATCCCGAGAAGACCAAAGCCATCCTTGACATGGACCTCCGAAGAACCTCCGAGAACTTCGAGGCCTGCAGGGGCGCCTGGCATACATCCGAAGGTTTATAGTAAACCTTTTCGAAGAATTTCAACCCTTCACCCAGCTCATGAAGAAGGGAGTCTCCTACGTCTGGACAGAGGAATGCCAAAAAGCTTTCGATGATATCAAGGCTTACTTGACGAGCCCACCAGTTCTGGTGGCACCTGTCGTAGGTAAACTATTTCTCCTCTACGTCCGTGCCATGGATCATTCCTTCGGCGCTCTGCTGGCTCAGAACAACGATGCAAGCTACGAGTAAGCTATCTACTACCTCAGTAGAACACTGATCGGGGCTGAACACCGGTACAACCCCGTAGAAAAGGAGTGTCTGGCTTTGGTGTTTGCCATCCAGAAGACTCGCCATTATGTCTCGGGCCAGACAATTTATGCCATCTCTCGAGTCAATCCACCGAGGGTTCTTATGACGAAGCCATGATCATTGAACTTCCGGCTAGCTACATGGGTAATCCTATTGAGTCGTACAACATGGTGTTCGTTCCACAAAAAGTCGTCAAGGGTCAAGCTCTGGCCGACTTTTTAGCTGCGCACCCCATTCCAGAGTCCTTCAGACTCTATGAAGACATCCTAGATGAGGTCCAAGAATCAAACGTCACCGAAGAAAGCTCCGTCTGGCAGATATTTTTCGATGGCGCTTCAAGAACCGGCCCCAAAGGCCGAATCATCGCCGGAGCGGGGGTAGTCTTGGTCTCTCCCGATCAGCTGGTCATCCAGCATGCTTACTCCCTTTCGAAGCCGTGCTCTAACAATATTGTCGAGTACAACGCTCTCATCATGGGACTCCAGCTGTCGCAACAGCTGGGGGTGGATCATCTGGAAGCATGCGGCAACTCAAAACTTGTCGTTAACCAGATCAGAGGGCAATACGAAGTTCGCCATAAAGATCTGATTTCTTACCATGAAGTTGTACTGAACATTATTTCAACCTTCACCAAGTTCTTCATAGAATACGTACCTTGGTTACAAAACCTGGAGGCTGACGCTCTGGCTGGCCTCGCAGCCTCGTTGGCAGCACCCCTCGGGACTCAGCACTACGTCATGGTAGTTGGTCGAGACTTGGTCTGTCCTAAAAACAACCTGTCCTCACAAATGACCCATGCTATGTCAACAAGTACTGGTATTAATTTTCGAGACTGGAGGTTCCCGTTCATCGACTTCGGTGTCTACGAAATTCTCCTAGAAGACCCAAAAGAAGCCGTCTCAGTTAGGAGGCATTCCCTTCGATTCTATTACGATACAGCTACTAAAATGCTGTAATGACGTTCCTACGATAGACTTCTCCTTCGATGCCTGTCCAACGAAGAAGCAGCCGAAGCCCTTCGAGAAGCTCATGATGGAACTTGCGGGGCTCATCAACCTGGGCCTAAGTTGCAGGATCGACTGCGACGCATGAGTTACTACTGGCCAACCATGACAGCCGACACTGTCGACTATGCTAAGAAGTGCCTTGCTTATCAGCTTCATGCTGACTTCATCCATACACCATCGGAACCACTATATCCTACGGTCGCCTCTTGGCCCTTCGAAGCTTGGGGAATGGACATTGTAGGACCTATCACCCCTCCTTCATCGAGGGGACACCGCTTTATCCTAGCCATCATCAACTACTTCTCCAAATAGGCAGAAGAAGTTCTGCTGACGGAAGTGAAGAGCTCTAGGGTGATCAGCTTCATTAAGCACCATGTCATCTACCGTTTCGGGGTACCCCAAAGGATTATCCATGATAACGGTCCACAGTTCATCAGCCATGTTTTCAGCAGATTCTGTGACAAGAATCGCATTCAGAACGTGGCATCGACCGCCTACAATCCGTCAGCAAACAGATTGGCCGAGGCATTTACAAGACTATTGTCACGACCCGCACCCTGAGGAAGGGCACGAGAACGTGGGTACGTCCAGCCTACGTCGCAGTGTCGGTGGTAGAACGCTGTATAGTTTGTCTATAACATCTAACATCTAACATCAATATGATATAAACATATCATCTCCGCACTGAGGTATAATATAACATCTCAACTCTATATCTCAATCACAAGTCTAGGGAATATAGAGCACGATATAGAATCAGATAAAAGAAAGAAACTGAAATATAAATAGAGTTATCACACCACACAAAGTAGATGTTTAACACAAATAAATACAAGTCCTGAAATATAACTAAGTCTCAACTAACAATCGGAACAATCTGATACAAACTGAAAACTATAAATACTAGACTAGAGTAAGCACCCTCTACTGAGCTAGATGCTCGTCGGGCTCCTGAGTGTCATCCTCATGTGCCCCATAGAAGGTAGGGCATTCACCGTCATCATCTGTAATATTTTCAACAGGTCCAGTCAGGACAGGAACGAGTACAAAATCTCAAACAACAGTTCTAGTTATACAATATTAAAAATGTAGCAGTAGATAGAGAGAATATACTAGGTAAAGTAGAGCGCACATGCATCCTGGCAGAGTATATCAAAACTGTAATAAGATAAGGCAAGAAAATAATGTATAACATGTACAAAATCTGGAACTGCTATTTATGTGAGTTTAGCACTAGTTTCAACATGTGATCGGCTTAGAACTTGATACAATATTTGGCCTGGCTAATCATACGTGAGTGTATGATTAACACTATACAATAAGGATACTATAGTGAAACAATGATGATACAATATAATACTATGGGATATTGATCACATATCTACGCTAAAACCCCCATCCCTGACTAATATAGTGGATCCAGTCATGACACGTCATGACACGTATTCTCTGAGGAGGTCGCGAGCCTACGCATGAATCGTATCTATACAATGAACAATAAATAATAAAGACTTGCCTAGTGTATACCATATATAAGAGAAATAACATCTTATGATGGGATCCAGATAATACCAATCCGTGTACACCATGTGTCAAGAGAACATAGATATCTACACTAAATACTAGAAACAAAGATGATATCATAAAACATAAATATTATCAGAGAATGTACTCGCCTGTGGTCCTAAGCTGATAAGGTGAACAGACGCTCAGAGTAATCACAGAGCTAAAGATGAGATACTACAAGTCAAAACATGGTTTAATAATGAAAGGAAGGCTAATCGAGTCATGATATGCAAGTCTAAGTCAAAACTAGGTCAAACTAAGTCACACCAAGCTAAACTAGGTCACACTAGGTCAACCAAGGTCACAGAAAGTCAATCAAGTCAAACTAGGTCCATCTGGGTCAAAGGTTGACTTATAGTTGACTTTTAGTTAAAAAGTCAACTCTGGTCAACTCTTATCAACACTAAGTCAACCCTAGGTCAACCCTAGTTCAAACAAGTCAAATGTTGACTAACAGTTGATTTTTATTCAACTGGTCAACTCTAGTTTGGTTTCGGTCAATTCTAAGTCAAGTGTTGACTTAAAGTTGACTTTCGATCAAAAAGTCAACTCTTGGTCAACGGGGGTCAAGACTAGTCTAAACTACCCTCATCTAGTCATTACCTACCAAGACAACCTATTTCTAAGCCCATCTAGCAATAAGAAACCCAATACCTTACATTACCCTATACCCCGTAATTTACCCTTACAAGGTATTCCCGATACCTTGCCCATTACAAAGAAAATCCCTCTAGATCTCAGGATACTAGCCTAGGCTTCTTAGGGTAGCTAGATACTATCCTATCTAGGGTTTACCTACCAAGAAATTTAGGGTTCTTGGACATCTAATCCATCTTATCACACATGTTGATTACCCTCACATTACCTTAGGGTATCGTCATGATACGCTATGGTATCTTGAGATACCACACTCTATCTTCTATCAAACCTTTCTAGTTCACTCTCCCACACTCTCCTAGTGTCTATGTTAGTCCTCTAACTAGTCTACTAGGATACTAACTTAGTTAGGACACTAACTTAACTAACTCACTACTAATACTAACACAAACATCAAGCTAACACCAACACTCACTAACCCCTCCAACTAGATACTCAACCCACAATAGACACCACTCAATTAGGCACTAACTAAGGGTTTATATAGGTCATCTGGGGGATCAATTTGTGGGGCAACATGGGGTTCAAATGGTATATGTATTGAATGAAAAATGAATGGATGAAAGAGTGAATGAATGGAAGACAAATGAATGAAATAGAATGCATGAATGTATGAATGGAAAGGTGAGTGAATAAATGATACTAAAGGCTAATGTGGGCTAATGTTGGGGCTGTCTAATGGACTAATTTTGGGGTTCCTATAGGGCTGTCCTATGGGCTAACATAGGGCTGTCAAATGTGTCAATATGTGGACTGATTTGGAGTTGCTTATAGGCTATTTTAGTGGACTGATTTGGACTGAATTGGGGCTGTCCATTGGCTGATTTGTAGGTGAATATGGGGTGATATATGGCTGAATGTAAGGACTGCTTATAGGCTGATTTGGAGTTGATTTGTAGGGATGTTCATGGACTGAATATATGTGTAAACATGGGCTTATATGTGGCTGAAATATGGTGATGTAGGGGCTATTTTCAGGACAGCAATAGGCTGGTTTAGGACTGCTAATGGTGGCTAAATTTGGGACTGGTTTGTGAGTGAATTGGGCTGTCAATGGGGTCAAGTATAGGGCTGTCCATGGGGTGTTAAGGGGCTGATATTGGGGGTTAATAATGGGCTGAATTGTGTGTCAAAAGGGGGCTGGAATAGGATGGTCTAGGGGCTATTTTCTAAGGGCTAATGCCCCTACACACTGCTGCAATCAGCAGCACCTAGCTGCTGCTACTAGGGGCTGTCAATTCCCCTGAAATCAGTCCCCCTTGTGGGGACTGATACATGCTAGCTGCTGCCAAGGGGCAGCAGCTCCCCCTTTCCTTCCTTCACCTATCTCACTCTCTAATCACTCTCAATTTCTCTCTATACAACACACACACAATCCAAAAGCCAACTGTACCACCACTCTCTATATCCATCTCTCTATATATATGTCACACTCACACACACATATTTATATCTACATATATAGACACATACACACACACACACACATGGATACATACACATATATATTTATATATGGACACACACACACATATATTCCTAAACGACCCAAAACCTTATCCGAATACCCAAATCTTGTAATTTTACCCTCTAGGGCCTAGACATGTGCCCCACACAAGAAATCTAACTCGCGCACGCAAGCGGAAACGAGAAACGAGGCCAGAATGGCCAAATGGCCATTTTGGCGACTCCGGGGTGTCCGATTCGCGATACCTCGTGATACAGACACCAAACCTATCCGGATTCGACCCAAACTCTACCCATGAGTTCTAAATAATAATTACAACCTATTCTAAGTACTAACTTGTCAATTTTAGTTTCGGTGCAAAAAGTCACCCGTGTGTTGGAACCCGAAAACCCCGAAAAAGCCTATTTTTATGATTTCTCGCAAAACGACCCCACGTATCCAAATATGGACACGTACCTAGCTTCATCTCACCCAAACTAACCTAATTAGGTCTAATTAGGCTAGAGGTAACACCCAAACATGTCAATTTAGGGGTTTTTTTCTCCAAAATTGGCACTAAACCTAGCCCGGAAGTCCCGAATTGAGTCCAATGGGTTCCAAACCTCTTCTAATGGGTTGTCGTATGTCTCGAGTATCCTCTAATATGCAAATAACATTAATTAGGAGCAATTACAAGAGTTAGAGTTAGGGTTTACCTCTTGGGAGTTGGAATTCCAAGGAAAAGCCCCAAAATTGGTTCTTTTTGGGTCAAGAGCCAAATCTAAGCTTCCAACCCCTCCATGCTAGGTTCTACCAAGATAAAAATCACAAATAAGAGATAAACAAGGGTTAGCACTAATATTAGAGAGATATCTAGAGTATGGAAGAGAATTAGAAGAGATTTGACTTATTTTGGAGCTTAAAATCCAAAGGGAAAAGAAAGGGGTCTTTGTAGAATGAGAGAAAGGAGAAGAGAGAGAGTTTTTCTTGAAATGGGAAGAAGAGAGGAAGTGTTGCTGCTGGCCGGCCACATTTTAGAGGGTTGGTGGCATTTGACAATTTACCAAAATGCCCTCGAAGTCAAAGAAATGAGTGGTTTTGAGTTGGGGTTAAAATGGTAACTTGAAAACTCCAAATTTTAAGTTCTAAATCAATTATAATCCCTAATCCCACTAAAATCAAATGGGATTAGTCAAATATAAATATCTGGGTTTGGTCATGACAAGTTGGTCGGTTCCAGTTGGATCCCGATCAGAGTCTAAGCTACCCCAGATCCCCGATACAAGTCGGAATGAGCTGAAATTCGAACCCGACTCAAATAATCCTAAAACAATATCATAAATAATAAAATAAATTTCAAAAATATTTAAAAATACAAAATGATAAAAATACTCTTGTTCCTGAAAACTAGGGGTGACAAATCTATCTACCTTAAAAAATTTCGTTCTCGAAATTAAAACAAAGCAATCACAGAAAAACACATGCAGAAAACAATCCCTCTCGAATACTTCCAAAGAAAAAAAATTCAGCAAAATAAAAATCTCTTAAGACACAACAACACTTGCAAATAAAAACTGTTACGTGTCCGACACGGACACGAAACCATCACAAAATCTCACCTATCAAAAGCCAAATCAACAATCACCAATACAAAATATCAAAATAAATCAAAGAGGTCCAATGACCAAAATACCCTTGGGCTGGAAATGATACTGAAAACATCCTAATCACATGGTTAGGCTCTAGGTCAAACAGTCTCTAAGGTTGCACTAGCAAAACATTAAAATCACAAATCATGGCTTAAAAATTTAAAATGATTAAAATCTCCAAAATTAAAGCATGAATTTAAATGACAATAATTAAATGACTAAAACTATAAAATTTAAAATCACTCTCAATTAGAAACCTGGTGCTTTAAGTCTATCCACCTTAAAAATTTTCATCCTCAAAAATTAAAACGAAATAAACACAGAAAAAATATGCAGTTCGACAATCATATACGTCTGTCCAGAATCATGATACTCAGAATCTCCGTCATGCTAGCGAGAAAGGCTACGATAATCACAGAGTCCTTGACTAAGATACATACCTCTAGAATTATGGTATTTAAAATTTTTGTATTGCCGTATGCTTGGCAGCGAAAACCTTAAATTCCCACACCCGAAAAATACGACCATGATCCGACTATATGTCCTCACTATACCTGCTAGCATGACCCTAGAGGATTCTAAAATCTCATAATCGAGGTGACCTAGCCCATACGACTTATCTCAGAAGAAAATTATATCACAAGAACAAAATTTTATCAACCGATCAAGGAACAGATGGAATCAAATTTCAAACAGTTATAAGGAGGCAAATACGGAATGAGATCGAAGATTGGAACCTGCAATCTGCCCTACTGCTACCTGACTGCAAGTAATCGCCATCCTGAGGACGAATTGAACCCAAGAGATCAATATGGCACAAGATAAGATATTATCAAAGGAGGACAATTGAATTCAAATGCAAGAAGAGTTGTCATAGAAATCAAAAGATCAGAATTTTTCTAAAATGTGATTGAGTAACTCCTATCATAGCCTAGATCCTATGTCCTGGTCGTAGGCTCGTAATTAGTACTCTAAGTCGAGCACCATTACGAGATCGCACTAATTACGACACTGACTTGTATGGACCACCACAAAAACGTGTCACGACCCGCACCCTGAGGAAGGGCACGAGAACGTGGGTACGTCTAGCCTACGCTGCAGTGTCGGCGGTAGAACGCTGTATAGTTCGTCTATAATATCTAACATCTAACATCAATATGATATAAACATATCATCTCCGCACTGAGGTATAATATAACATCTCAACTCTATATCTCAATCACAAGTCTAGGGAAGATAGAGCACGATATGGAATCAGATAAAAGGAAGAAACTGAAATATAAATAGAGTTATCACACCACACAAAGTAGATGTTTAACATAAATAAATACAAGTCCTGAAATATAACTAAGTCTCAACTAATAATCGGAACAATCTGATACAAACTGAAAACTATAAATACTAGACTAGAGTAAGTACCCTCTACTGAGCTAGATGCTCCTCAGGCTCCTGAGTGTCACCCTCATGTGCCCCATAGAAGGTAGAGCAGTCACCATCATCATCTGTAATATTTTTAACAGGTCCAGTCAGGACAGGAACGAGTACAAAATCTTAAACAACAGTTCTAGTTATACAATATTGAAAATGTAGCAGTAGATAGAGAGAATATACTAGGTAAAGTAGAGCGCACATGCATCCTGACAGAGTATATCAAAACTGTAATGAGATAAGGCAAGAAAATAATATATAACATGTACAAAATCTGGAACTGCTATCTATGTGAGTTTAGCACTAGTTTCAACATGTGATCGGCTTAGAACTTGATACAATGTTTGGCCTGGCTAATCATACGTGAGTGTATGATTAACACTATACAATGAGGATACTATAGTGATACAATGATGATACAATATAATACTATAGGATATTGATCACATATCTACGCTAAAACCCCCATCCCTGACTAATATAGTGGATCCAGTCATGACACGTGATGACACATATTCTCTGAGAAGGCCACGAGCCTACGCAGGAATCGTATCTATACAATAAACAATAAACAATAAAGACTTGCCCAGTATATACCATATATAAGAGAAATAACATCTTATGACGGGATCCAGATAATACCAATCCGTGTGCACCATGTGTCAAGAGAACAAGGATATCTACACTAAATACTAGAAATAAAGATGATATCATAAAACAGAAATATTATCAGAGAATGTTCTCGCCTGTGGTCCTGAGATGATAAGGTGAACAGACGCTCAGAGTATTCACAGAGCTAAAGATGAGATACTACAAGTCAAAACATAGTTTAATAATGAAAGGAAGGCTAATCGAGTCATGATATGCAAGTCTAAGTCAAAACTAGGTCAAACTAAGTCAAACCAAGCTAAACTAGATCACACTAGGTCAACCAAGGTCAAACAAGGTTAATCCAACTCAAACTAGGTCAATCTGGGTCAAAGGTTGACTTATAGTTGACTTTTGGTTAAAAAGTCAACTCTGGTCAACTCTGGTCAATACTAAGTCAACCCTGGGTCAACCCTAGGTCAAACAAGTTAAATGTTGACTAACAGTTGATTTTCAGTCAACTGGTCAACTCTGGTTTGGTTTCGGTCAATTCTAAGTCAAGTATTGACTTGAAGTTGACTTTCGGTCAAAAAGTCAACTCTTGGTCAATGGAGGTCAAGACTAGTCTAAACTACCCTCATCTAGTCATTACCTACCAAGACAACCTATTTCTAAGCTTATCTAGCAATCAGAAACCCAATACCTTATATTACCCTATACCCCATAATTTACCCATACATGGTATTCCTGATACCTTGCCCATTACAAAGAAAACCCCTCTAGATCTCAGGATACTAGCCTAGGCTTCTTAGGGTAGCTAGATACTATCCTATCTAGGGTTTACCTACCAAGAAATCTAGGATTCTTGGGTATCTAATCCATCTTATCACACATGTTGATTACCCTCACATTACCTTAGGGTATCGTCATGATACGCTATGGTATCTTGAGATACCACACTCTATCTTCTATCAAACCTTTCTAGTTCACTCTCCCACACTCTCCTATTGTCTAGGTTAGTCCTCTAACTAGTCTACTAGGATACTAACTTAGTTAGGACACTAACTTAACCAACTCACTACTAACACTAACACAAATATCAAGCTAACACCAACACTCACTAACCCCTCCAACTAGATACTCAACTCATACTAGACACCACTCAATTAGGCACTAACTAAGGGTTTATATAGGTCATCTAGGGGATCAATTTGTGGGGCAACATGGGGTTCAAATGGTATATGTATTGAATGGAAAATGAATGGATAAAAGAGTGAATGAATGGAAGACAAATGAATGAAATGGAATGCATGAATGTATGAATGGAAAGGTGAGTGAATAGATGATACTAAAGGCTAATATGGGCTGATATTGGGGCTGTCTAATGGACTAATTTTAGGGGTCCTATAGGGATGTCCTATGGGCTAACATAGGGCTGTCAAATGTGTCAATATGTGGACTGATTTGGAGTTGCTTATAGGCTATTTAAGTGGACTGATTTGTACTGAATTGGGGCTGTCCATTGGCTGATTTATAGGTGAATATGGGGTGATATATGGCTGAATGTAAGGGCTGCTTATAGGCTAATTTGGAGTTGATTTGTAGGGTTGTTCATGGGCTGAATATATGTACAAACATGGGCTTATATGTGGCTGAAATATGGTAATATATGAGCTATTTTCAGGACAGCAATAGGCTGGTTTAGGACTGCTACTGGTGGCTGAATTTGGGACTGGTTTGTGAGTGAATTGGGCTGTCAATGGGGGTCAAGTATAGGGCTGTCCATGGGGTGTTAAGGGGCTGATATTGGGGGTTAATAATGGGCTGAATTGTGTATCAAGAGGGGGCTGGAATGGGATGGTCTAGGGGCTATTTTCTAAGGGCTAATGCCCCTACACACTGCTGCAATCAGCAACACCTAGCTGCTGCTACTAGGGGCTGTCAAATAACCAGGCTCTGATACCAGATTACAGCAGAATAATAAAAACACACAAAGAGAGTAGAAAAGAGCACTCAGGAGACTTATTACAAGAACACTCAAATCCGTTGCCCTTACATTACAAAAAGCCTCCCTATATATAGGCTCAGGGACGGTACTAACCGGTTTAGCCGGTTAAGGCTACCCGTGTCAACAATCTTTCTTCAATAATTGAAGAAAGATTTCTTCTTATCTTCCAGCTGTTATGCCATCACATCTCCACTAGCTGGTACGTCATCACGTCAGTGTTTTATTCGTTCGGATAGAAATAAATCTTCTACCTTGTATGTATTATTGTTATGGTGGGTCCCCCTCCCATATCATATTCCACCAAAGTTCTAACTCATCAAAATCTGACGGTGGAGGTGGTTCTGGGCCCCAAACAGCATCAGCACTATTAACATTTTCCCACAAAATCTCTAACTCTTCAGTTTCCTAATCTTTTGAGTCGGAAAGTGGCAGAGAGAAAGGCTCTTCTTCAGGCCATGGACAAGAACTCACGGACTCGTCTTCTTGTGACATAAAGGACAAAAGCAGAATTTGCCCACCAGGCTTCATAGTTGCATGAGCTGAGACGCAATTGTAGCCTCCTCAATAATTGCATCCTCCGCGCTGTCATCACCCTTCGCCTGTAAACCTGCTGGACCAAGACACATATTGTTAAAAAATGTTAGAGCAGGACCTTGTTTTCTTCTTCATTGACGGGCTTCACAGTAACATAGTCCGCCAAAATGACATTGCTGCTGCTGGAAAGGACCGCCTGTCCTTCAAAAAGCTTCCTAGCTTTAGAGAAAAATTCTCTGGCAGCGCCATAGCGTTCTTTTCCTTCGTTGAAGTTGCCTTTCTTGAAAGGAGAGAACTGAAGTCCTGGACCTCCAGCAAGACGGTGGAGTTCCCAAATCTGATATGAGGGGTGTTAGGGTTATATACTAAAAGTATCACTTTTGTAGTAATCTTATTTCCTTAAATTTTGAATGAGAATTATGTGGGCAAATGTTTGCATATTGTATTTGTTGTAAGTGTTAATGCAAATGTCTGATATTCTATATTATAGATAATATGGTGTGTGGTGTCACACAGAAGATCATATTATCAGTTTCCTATGGAGTATATAAATAGTTCACAACCTAGATGGACTTGGACAATTTATTAGAAAGGTTGTAGTATAATCTGGTATTAGTCTATCTTGACTATAGGTTTACACTAGTACACTTTGTGTGTATTAAACATGACCACTTGAGGTTGTTCTCTTTGTACTGACTACATAAGAGAACAAACACCTCTGTTATTATGGATGCTTGTGCTCTTAATCCGGATATAATAACGGACATGTATATGCAGTGTGCATTACTTTGACTCATAAAAGAGTGAGATTCATTATGGATCAACAGCCTCTATGAATTGGATAATAATATTATATGTATGATGGACTGTTGATTATAAATGGAATCCATGTCCCGATACATCGGGTTGATAATGTCCTCTTAAGGAGCTCATAAGGATTGTCATGTAAACCCTACAGGTGGATTTTATCCGATATGACAAATAAAATTGAACGGTACTACTTAAGGATAAAAGATGTCGAATCAATATAGTTGTCAGTAACTTAATTTGATCGACGGACATACGATATCTTAACATGGGGAGCCAAACGAGCATATAATAAAAGGAGCCCACAAACATAATTTGGGATTAGGGAGGTAGTGCAACAATAGCTCATTAGTGGACCGAGCTATTGTTAATGTGCCTGGATTATGTGTTCGGGCTGAACACGGGATATCCAGATCCGTTAGGAGGCCTAACCCTAATTTCTCCTCATGGTCCCTACCGTAGCCTATATATCCTCTATTCTCTAGCCGCCAGATTACTGATCAGAAATCTAAATTTTTTTCTAAATTCGTGATTCACGTAAGGAAAGAAAGAGAGAGCTGCCAAGGAGAAGAAAAGGTTGGGAGATCGTCGCCCACACGACGTCCAACTCGAGGAAGGAATACGTGCAAAAGATCTTGGGGTCGTCCGCTCGAGATTGCCAGGAATTATTTGTCTTATTTCCGCCGCATGTATAATTCGTGAACCCTAGTTTCCGCCTATGAAGGGTTAGAACACGTATTAGATCTGTTTAACTTTCTATCGATCAATACGCACACCAAAGGAAGGGTCCTAGGAATCCCCAGTTCCATCAATTGGTATCAGAGCCAGGTTGGATCTACGTATTGATTGATACGTCCATGTTGTCTAATAAAACCTACACTGTGTAATAGTCGATAGATGTAGATCTGTTCTAACTCGGTTTTGCAGGCATCTTAGATCCAACTATTATGGTCCAATGCATGTTTTTTGATTGTGTTGTTTAAACCACGAAAATATCGTGGATGTTGTTATTGCTGTGGATGTCATTAAAATCACGAGGGTTGATCGTGCTTATTATTTTAATTTTTCAATCTAGATTATGTGTGAACTCCTTCGAGAGGCATATGATTGATGTAATTTTAATTATTTTTGATCAATCGTGATGGCGGTGGTGGCTGTTTCTGACGCCGGACGAGATACTGGTTTTAAGTTGTCCAGAAGCAGACAGATGATTTTCGATGAAGGAATCGACAGCCAAAACCTAAAAAAAATCGGGGCGCTGTCCCGAACCCCACGACCTGACCGGGCAGGTCGAACCCCGAATAGATCTGCGTAGCGCCAGATTTTGGATTCAGATAGTTGAGGACGGAGCAGCAAAGATGACCATAATAGTTGGATATTTTCTTTTATTTTTGTCATTTTGCTTTTTCTGATTATGCATGTTTATTATTGTGTGGTTGTTTTTTTGAAAAACCAAGCCTACATTAATAATGGACAACATGGACATAATATCAACTAGTAGAAAAATCCTCATTATTAAATAACTAAGTGGGAGAGGATTTTTATTTAGTATAAATCCTATGGTCTCCATTACTGGTTTGTAGGTGATGTAATTATACTTGCGTGTTGGCTTTAGTGCTTTCCTCCATATCGGATGAGTATAATTGTGGATCACCAGTACAAACTTCCTTAGGGATAATTGTAGAAAGTTATCTAGTATGTGTTCACTTCTCCATCTGAAGGAACTCATTACAAGGTAATGGACTTAGTATTAAGTAATGGTATACACTTAGATACAAATAATGGTATCCTTCCCATCGGAGTCACTGCTATTATTTGTATGACCAGAGCAAGACCAGCATATTAATTTTATTTGTCATAAAGTTATATTGACATGATAGTAAAATTAATAAGAAAAATCTAATTGAACAAAGTTGAATTTGTATACGTCCACACTATCGTGGCATGCTAAATTCATGGTGTTCAAGGTGTTGGTCAATTTCTTATTATTGTTTTGAGGGAATCAATATTTAGTTAATTCAAAAAGTTTTTTTTGTCCTACATAATTTTATTTATGTGATTCTCAGGATTTCAAAAATGGGTTCTTTCAGTCCACTTATGGTGATTCTTAAAGAAAACAAACTTACTGGACCTAATTATATTGACTGAAAACATAATTTGGATATTGTTCTGACTGCTGAGGAGTACAAATATGTACTTGTTGAGGAATGCCCACCTAAGCCTGATGCTAAATCTAATGAAGAGGTCAAAGAGGCTTATAAGAAGTAGAAAAAGGCAGATGAGATGGCGCGGTGTTACATTCTGGCATATATGTCAAATGTACTGCAACATCAGCATCAGGCCATGACCATAGCTTATGACATGATGTATAACCTCAAGGAACTCTTCAGACATCAGAGTAGAGTAGCTAGGCAGTTTGCTATAAAATATTTGATGAATACAAAAATGACTGAGGGTACACTAGTAAGGGATCATGTTCTCAAGACGATGGGTCATCTGAATGAGATGGAGATCCTTGGAGCTGAAATCGATGGGGAGTCCCAGGTCGATATCATTCTCGGGACTCTGCCTAAAAGTTTTGACAATTTCTGCCTTAATTACAACATGAACAAAAGGTTATATAGTTTGGCAGAACTTGCAAAAGAGCTACAGGATGCTGAATCTCTCTTTAGGCAGAGTGGTCATGTTTTTGTTTCTGAAAAGACTTTTACTTCTAAGCCAAAAGGCGGTAAGAAGAAGAATAATATTCAGAAAGAGGCAAACTCAGCAAAGAAGGGCATGGGACCTCAAGGCGCGGTGAAAAAGTCGAAAGGCAAATGTTTCAAGTGCAAAGGGTCAGGACATTGGAAGACTGATTGTCCACTTCTCAAACAAGGGAACAAAGAAGGTATATCTCATTTACTTGTAGTTGAAACATGTTTAGCGGTGTTATCTACCGGCACCTGGTGTGTAGATACAGGAGCCACTAATTATGTCTGCAATACATTGCAGGGGTTCCAGAAAACTAGATGGCTCAGTGATGGAGAGATATGCTTGTTCATAGGTGATGCTACAAAAGTATCGATCGTTGCATTAGGAGATGTTACTTTATCTTTTGGTAGAAATAAGTCTTTGACATTGAGAGATTGTCTTTATGCACCTTCACTTAGAAGGAATTTAGTTTCTGTTTCTATGTTAGTTAATGATGGATATTCAGTTTATTTTAATGATAATATTGTTATTAGAAAGAATAAACATTTTATCTGTTCTGGTGCATTGGTTGATAATTTGTATGTCATTAATCATATTTGCCCATAATGTAACTTATGGAAATGAATAATATGTCATCTAACTTAAATAAGAGAAAAGAACCTTCTTGTATGAACCAAACATATCTTTGGCACTTGCGATTGGGACATATTAACCTAAGAAGGATTCAAAGACTGGTTGAAGATGGACCTTTGAGTTCATTGGAAGTGGAGGCACTACCAGTCTGTGAATCCTGCTTGGAAGGTAAAATGATCAAAAGGCCTTTTACGGTAAAGGGGTATAGGGCCAAAGATGTGTTGGAATTGGTTTATTCTGATTTGTGTGGACCCATGACTATCCAAGCTAGAGGTGGCTTTGAATATTTTGTCACATTTATTGACGATTATTCAAGGTATGGATACATTTATTTGATGCGCCGTAAGTCTGAGTGCTTTGAGAAATTCAAAGAGTACAAGGCTGAAACGGAAAAACGTCATGGAAAATGTATCAAGTCATTACGATCAGATCGTGGTGGCGAGTACCTCTTTGGAGAGTTTAGGGATTATTTATCAGAGGCTGGATTGCATCCCAATTGACTGCACCTGGAATGCCCCAACAGAATGGTGTAGCCGAAAGAAGGAATAGAACTCTTATGGAGATGGTTAGATCAACGATGAGTTATTCGGATTTGCCAGATTCATTTTGGGGATATGCCTTAGAGACTGCAGCTTATATTTTGAACTTGGTTTCCTCTAAGTCATTACCTCTTACTCCCACAGAGCTGTGGATTGGACGTAAGCCTAGTCTGAAACATGTTCGCATTTGGGGTAGTCCAGCACATGTGCTGAATGAGAAAGCAGATAAGTTAGAATCTCGTACAGAAGTACGATTGTTTGTAGGCTATCCAAAAGGAACGAAAGGAGGTTTATTTTATAGTCCTAAGGATCAGAAGGTCATTGTTAGCACCAATGCCCGATTCTTAGAGAAAGACTATGTGATGAACCATAAACCCACAAGTAGAGTTGTTCTAGAAGAACTGAGATGTGAGACACCAAGTACTTCAGTACCAATAGTACAAGAGTATGAACCACAAATAACTGTACAACGTGTCACAAAAGTTACACCACAACCGATAGTGCCTCGTCGTAGTGGGAGGGTTGTGATACAACCTGATAGATATATGTTCTTGGGAGAGTCATCAGACTTCATTCCTGAGAAACAAGATTATCATCCCTGTACCTACAATGAAGCACTCCAAGATAAAGATGTAGAGTCTTGGCAAAAAGCAATGATATATGAAATAGAATCTATGGATTCTAATCAGATCTGGGAGCTTGTAGAACCACCCGTTGGTGTAAAAGCCATTAGATGCAAGTGGGTCTATAAGAGAAAAAGAGGATCAGACGGTAAGGTTGAAACCTTTAAAGCTCGGCTTGTAGCAAAAGGTTTTACTCAAAGAGAGGGTATCGATTATGAGGAAACCTTTTCTCCTATAGCCATGCTTAAGTCTATTCGGATTCTTTTATCTATTGCAGCTCATCTCGATTATGAGATTTGGCAAATGGATGTCAAGACAGCTTTCCTTAATGGAAGTCTTAAGGAAGACATCTATATGAAGCAACCAGACGGGTTCATTGAAAAGGGCTAGGAGCATCTTGTTTGTAAGCTCAAGAAATCCATTTATGGACTTAAACTAGCTTCCAGATCTTGGAACATATATTTTGATCAGGTGATAAAATCCTATGGATTTGATCAATGTCAGGATGAATCATGTGTATACAGAAAGTGTGACGAAAACGTAGTAGTGTTCCTAGTACGTTATGTGGATGACATCTTGCTCATTGGAAACAATGTGAAGGTATTATCTGATATAAGGGTATGGTTATCCAAACAGTTTGATACGAAGGACTTGGGAGAAGTAGGTCACATCCTTGGGATCAAAGTTCTACGAGATAGCAAGAAAAGGATGTTGGGCTTATCCCAAGCTTCCTATATCGATAATGTACTAACTCGTTTTAGTATGCAAAATTCTAAAAAAGGTTTATTACCTTTTAGATATGGAATTGCTCTATCAAAGGAGCAGTGTCCGAGGACACCTAAAAAGATAGAGAACATGAAGGCAGTTCCTTATGCTTCAGCAGTGAAAGCTTAATGTATGCAATGCTATATACGAGACCAGACATCTGCTTTGCCGTAGGCATGGTCAGCAGATATCAGTCTAACCCAGGACAAGAGCAGTGGACTGTCGTAAAGCATATTTTGAAGTACCTGAAAAGGACTAAAGAGTATATGCTAGTTTATCAGGCAGATAGTTTAGTTCCCTTGGGGTATACAGACTCAGATTTTCAGTCAGATAGGGATTCCAGGAAATCTACCTCAGGTTATGTGTTTACTTTGGAAGGTGGAGCCATTGTATGGAAGAGTATCAAGCAAAAATGTATTGCTGATTCCACCATGGAAGCCGAGTATGTGGCAGCCTCTAAGGCAGCCAAAGAAGCGTTTTGGCTCAGAAACTTTTTGTTGGACTTGGATGTGGTACCTAGTTTGCCTAAGTCTATTACACTTTATTGTGATAATAGTGGTGCAGTTGCAAACTCGAAGGAACCACGAGCCCATAACACAGGCAAACACATTGAGCACAAGTACCACTTGATACGAGATTTCATAAAGAAAGGAAAAGTTGCTGTGATCAAGATAGCATCAGCCGACAACCTAGCTGATCCCTTTACAAAGAGCTTACCAGCTAAGGCTTTTGACAGTCATGTTGAGGGAATAAGAGTCAGATATGTAGCAGCATGGCTTTAAGTATAAGTGGGAGATTTGTAACAGTATACTGAAAAGCAATGCTTTGAGTATAAGTGGGAGATTGTTAGGGTTGTATACTAAAAGCATCACTTTTGTAGTAACCTTATTTTCTTAAATTTTGAATGAGAATTATATGGGCAAATGTTTACAAGTTGTATTTATTGCAAGTGTTAATGCAAATGTCTGACATTCTATATTGTAGATAATATGGTGTGTAGTGTCACACAGAAGATCATATTATCAGTTTTCTATGGAGTATATAAATAGTTCACAACCTAGATGGACTTGGACAATCTATTGGAAAGGTTGTAGTATAATATGGTATTAGTCTATCTTGACTATAGGTTTACACTAGTACACTTTGTGTGTATTGAATAGGACCACTTGAGGTTGTTCTCTTTGTACTGACTACATAAGAGAACAAACACCTCGGTTATTATGGATGCTTGTGCTCTTAATCCGGATATAATAACGGACATGTATATGCAGTGTGCATTACTTTGACTCATAAAAGAGTGAGATTCATTATGGATCAACAACCTCTATGAATTGGGTAATAATATTGTATGTATGATGGGCTGTTGATTATAAATAGAATCCATGTCCCGATATATCGGGTTGATGATGTCCTCTTAAGGAGCTCATAAGGATTGTCATGTAAACCCTGCAGGTGGATTATATCCGACATGACAAATAAAGTTGAGCGGTACTACTTAAGGATAAAAGATATCGAATTATTATAGTTGTCAGTAACTTGATTTGATCGACGGACATACGATATCTTAACATGGGAAGCCAAACGAGCATATAATAAAAGGAGCCTACAAACATAATTTAGGATTAGGAAGGTTGTGCAACAATAGCTCATTAGTGGACCGAGCTATTGTTAATGGGCCTGGATTGTGTGTTCGGGCTGAACACGGGATATCCAGATCCGTTAGGAGGCCTAACCCTAATTTCTCCTCATGGTCCATGCCGTAGCCTATATATATCCTCTATTCTCTGGCCGCCAGATTACTGATCAAAAATCTAAAATTTTCTCTAAATTCGTGATTCACGTAAGGAGAGAAAGAGAGGGCTGCCAAGGAGAAGAAAAGGTTGGGAGATCGTCGTCCACACGACGTCCAACTCGAGGAAGGAATACGTACAGAAGATCTTGGGGTCGTCCGCTCGAGATTGCCAGGAATTACTTGTCTCCTTTCCGCCGCAGGTATAATTCGTGAACCCTAGTTTTCGCCTATGAAGGGTTAGAACACGTATTAGATCTGTTTAACTTTCTATCGATCAATACGCACACCAAAGGAAGGGTCCTGGGAATCTCCAGTTCCATCAAGGGGAAGCACTTGATGTACCGCTTCTCCTCCCATATACTCCAGATTCTGAACCTAAACATAGTTTAAAATCTGGAAGCACTAACTTTTGCATATTTTCAGCAAATTTCTGGGATTAATTGCTTATAGATGTTATCATCTGAGGATCAGATGAACATCGCATGGACAAAATCCTTTTTTATTTGTACGGGTAAGTTAACGATCTCCTGGAAATAAGATACCAGGTGAATGTTCCCGTAACTGGAGTATACTACCTCTAACCCTTCAAAATACTTAGTGATGTTGGAGTCATCAAAGCGTCTGAAATAAGTTTGAAGTCGGGCCTCATCAATAAGCCCCTGCTTGTATCTTGTAATCATTCCCTGTGCCATGCCTTCAGCGTCCATGCTTTGAGTTCTTTCATCATCAATGGATAGGGAAGAGCAGAGTTTCAGTAAGTCTGGTATTCTGAGATTGACCAGATCATGGCTGTTAATCTGCTCAAGAATCTTGCAGAGTTCTTTATGTTCGGAAGAAGGTCTACTGAACATATTCTTTTCCATTGCATCAAGAGCAGGTGATCTTGAGGTAGCACTATAGGCCATCATCACCAGTGTCTGCTGCCTGACATCATAGAGTTTATAGTTTAGCTGCTCAGACTTGGTCCGAACAGCAAGGAATTGTTTTTCAATCTGGGATAACCAGAAATTGGCTCCCTTAGTGTCGTTAGACTGAATGGCTCGATAGCAGCCATTGAACTTGTCCCAAGAATCCTTATCGTTTTTCTCTAATTCTTGGTTATACCAGTTCTTTACAACGGTACTCGCAAAAGTCTTATTTTGGAAAGGAACGAGCCTCTTAGGTCCTCCTTTCAGAAACTGGGCCTGTGTGCCCTGAGATGCCTGTACGGCTTGTGAGGCCTGTACAGCCTGAGATGGGGCCTGTGTGCCCTGTGGTGCCTGTAAGGCCACCTGGCTATTCGCCTTATCTGCCACTGCTGGAGCTGGGCTGTTCGCCTTAGGCACTCCAGAAGAGGAGGATGATGCCTGGTTGCTGGCACAAGATTTGGCATTTTTCTGGCCAGTAACAGGAGTAAAGGCATCCTGCCGCTTTATTTCTTCATGAATTGCTTTCATTTTTTTTGTACTCGTCTGGATCCATAGCATCACGGCCTGGTAAGAGTATCAGCAAGAAAGTTAGTATATCCGGAGATATAATTGACTTCATAATTAAAAATTTCTAAATAAATGGCAATTCTAATCCGTCGAAGATTTTCTTCTGGATTATTAATAGTTTTCTTTTTAAGAAACTGAGCAACAGATTTATTGTCAGTCTCAATAATAAAATTTCTATAAAGAAGATAAATTCTCAAACTTTTTATTGTTAATTTAACAGCAAGTAGTTCTTTATCATAAGTCGTGTACTTAATCTGGGTCTTAGTATATTTCCCAGAGGTATATGCTACGATTTCTTTGTTTTTTGCAATTAATACTCCTGCCCAAAAATAATCAGAAGCATCAGTTTGCAGAACTAACTTGTCTTCATCTAGTGGAAAATAAAGAATTTTCTGGTCCTTAACCAGATCCTTAATTTTAGCAATTTCTTCTTTCTCTTTTGGTGAAAGCGTAATAGATATCTTACTAGTGTCCCACTTTCTGGGTTGTTCACCAGTTATGGTTTTATACTTGGCTTGTTCAGCTGCTAGCTTATCCTGTAGTTTCTCAACTCTAGCAGAAAGACGAGGAATAAACTTTCTACCATAGTTAAGCAATCCAAGAAAGCTCTGAAGTTCTTTCAAAGTTTTGAAGTCTTCAGGAAAATCTTTTATTTTAGCATAAATGTATTGCTGTAATTCAATCTGACCATTTTTTATTACTTTACCTAAGAAATCAATTTCTGTTTTAAACAGTTCAATCTTCTTAGGACTAAGAATAATACCGTTATCAAGCAATAGCCTTGATACTTGTAATAAATGATCTTTGTGTTCATCAGCAGTTTTAGAGAACACAAGAATATCATCAATATAGACAACAACAAAATTGAGATGTCCGAATATTGAATTCATCCATTTCTGGAATATCTGTGGAGAGTTTTTTTAATCCAAATGGCATAACTTACCATTCGAAATGTCCCTGAGGACAACTGAATGCAGTTAACTCAATGGAAGTTTTATCCGCAAGCTTGAGTTGCCAAAAACCAGATTTGGCATCAAACTTACTATAAAACTTAGCTCCCTGTATCTGCCTAATTAAATTTTCAGCAGAAGGGATGAAATAATCGTCAAATTTTGTGTAGCTATTAAGCTTTCGATAATTAATAACCATTCTAGCTTTTCCTCTTTTGATCTCAGCATGATTCCTAATTAGGAATGCTGGAGATGAATGAGTACTATGGCTTTTTTGTATCAACTTTAATCGAAGTAGTTCATCAATCTGTTTAGCAAATTCTTCGTTGTCTGCGAGAGAAACCATAATGCTATTTACACGAACTTTCGATTCTTTATGTATGTCTAAAAGCTCAATTTTACAAATATCGTGGGGCTTTATCAAACCATTTTAATGGATTGTCATAATACAATGGTTCTAACATTCCATGAATAATCTTTTGGAAATTGTTGTCTTTCGGAATATTATAAGTGCAGATTTTGTCATCTATCTCACCACGCTGTACTGCGGGTAGAAATTTATGAGCAAGGGAGACGTTAAAAGGTATGCGAGGAATAGAGCGTCCGTCAATGTCAAAATAATGATGATTAAAGGGAGGATAATTGTGAAGATTATCCATTCCTAATAAACAATCATTATCAAAATCCTTTGGGAGTAATCAGAAAGTATACTGATAAGTTTTGAAATTGCCATGGATATCAGGGATTTGGACGTCAACTATTGCGCCAAAATCAACTAATATCTGTCGACCCATGAAATCATTTAATCTACAGGGCCTGTCAAGTTTGTAACGTAGATGTTCGGGTATGAATAATTCTTGTAATAAACTAACTTCAGCTCCTGTGTCAAGGAGTGCATGAATAGTTAATTCCTTATACCCAGGGGTACAAATAGTCAAGGGTATATAGATATGTCCTTGTGGAAAAGTTTTAAGATCAAGGGTTGTCTTGAGCATTAATCGTATTAATTAATTGGTCCCAATCTAGGACTTCATCAGTAGTTAGATTGGCATCAAGTTGGAGCCAGTCGTCAATATTAAATTCATTTAGCTTGCAAGCCTCTAATTCGACTTGATCTAAAGAAGTGCTTGGAAGATCAAGATCAATTAGATCTTCAGTTGGTAGGTCGATATAATCACTTGTATCAATGTGATCGATTAAGGTATTTGTATTTTGATCCTTAGGATTAGTATCCATGTCAAGATCAGTTTCTAAGTCGAGAAGCCGAGAGAAGGTTACCCGACGCTCTTTTTTCTGTTTTTGAACATACTCCTTGTTTCGTCTATTTTTATAGACACGAATATGTTCACGTAATACTCTCTTTGTATGTTCAGTATGTTTTAAAACAATAGACCTATAATTTGATTTAGGAGTTTCCCGTCTAAGGATATCCTTAAATTTATTTACTAGGCAGAGCATCTTATAAGCTTCACAGATTTGTGATGAATTGAAACTCATATTTTGTTTATATTGACTGGGGCCTTTGCCTTTGTCAATTTCCATTAAGAAAGATCGGAACTGTTTTCCCCAATTTGGGGTAAAGATGTACCAATGACTAAATGATCTCTTCTAGACCTTTTGTTCATCAAGAGTCTAGTCCTTCCCTCCATAGGGAGTTCAATGATACTTGTTCTATGGGCAGAGATATCAGGAGAAATAGATATTCTTCCTGTATCAAGATGTCCCATGGAATTAGATCGTGAAATTCTTACTGAAATAGAGGAAGATGACTCCTCATCATGTAACTGAGGTCTACTTTCGCTTAAGACAGTAGAGATGGTATTTCCAGAAGCAATAAAGTACTCAGTAGGTACTTCAAGTTTTGGTTTTAAGGATTTGACAAAAACTTGCATTTCATTGTCAAGCCTTAAATGTTCTAATTTTACTAATCGGGGTTGTATAGTCTTCCCTATACCAACCTCAAAAAGTTTAACTAGATGTTTGGGAGTAATGGATTTAAACGTTGGAGTATCGTTTAAAGCCATACAATGTTCCCATTGTATACCCAAAACCTTGGATCCTGGTATAAGTTCTATTCCTTGAAGGTTTATGGATAGAGTACACGTTTTTTCTATATTTTCATCATCAAGACTTATCGAAAAGTCGGAATGAATGTTTATTCCAAATAACCTGTTTACCAGGTTTGATTTAGCTCCTCCAATAATACTATTAAGTGGGCTGTTGATGATACGTTCGTCCATACATACAACTAATATGGGAGTATCAATTCATATTCGGAAAAGACCAGTTATTTTTAACTGAATCAACCCAATATGAAGATATCTCATTTTTGGGTATTTCTTTTTTAATTTTTCGATCTTCTTTTTATCGAGAAGGCAGATAGAAGAAAAGTCTTATCCTCCGCGAAGCTCGATGTTTCCTTGTATTCTTTCAAATACATAGGTATGCTTGTTTAAGAATCGAGACTGGAAGGATATAGGCTTATATACTTCCCTTTTGTCCGAATGCAGAATAACTTCTTTCACCTTTTCCAAATCTTCATCAGTAATTTCAAATTGTTCACCTTCACTTTGCTGGAGGCTAGAATTCGAAGTTTCCTCTGACGTTAGTCTATTCATATATATTCTGAATTCGTAGTAATGCTCCTCAGGGTCTCTCCTGCTGGAGCCAATACTAGTACTAGAACCTTGTTGAGGAACTGCTTTAGACGGAAGGGGTTCTTCTACCATAGGTAGATCCTCATATTTATGTATTACAAGTAACCCAATAGGGTCAGCACGGTGAATAATATAATCACCCTCATAAACTGTATTTTTAACGGTAATACATACATTATGTCTTGACACTGGTTCAATAAACCCTTGTGTCAAAAGTATACCTTTATTTGTATGTAACGGAACACTATGAATTATTTTGTAGTATCCGAGAGGTATAAAAATTTTTAATCCGAAGAATATCTCGGCACTCGTATATCGTTTGATACAAACATCCTCTTTTGCGTATAAAGTATATCCAGCAGAAATCCCTTCTTTAATTGGGAGGATAGCTTTATCATCTAAGAGAGTAATGCGTATCTGATTATAGGTTTTGTTTATTGTATTCATATTTATCTTAAGGTGTTCTATTGCCTTATCAAGATCCTCAACTTCAGAAGAGTTATCTTCTTCAGAAGATTCAGCTATAGACTCGATTTCATAGATGGAAGAAGCAGAAGTGTTACTGCTAATTTCATCTAGGGTTCCTATATGAATACCATAATCATCAAGGTCTGTTATGACCACGCTTTGTATATTTTCAGGACATTCATTTGCATAGTGTTCCTCTTTGTTGCATTTAAAACACTTGCAACCTTTTTTAAATTTCTTTTTCTTAATAAACTTCCTTTTATGGAAATTCTTTTCTGTTTTGAACTTCTTCTTGAAGTTAGGTTTCCACTTCTTTCGAGTAATTTTCTATTTTTTCTTGCTAAAGGTTTTACCCTTTTTCTATGTCTTTTTCTATTTCGATTTTTGCCACACAGGTGGACATCCGAATTGGAAGTTAATATCTTCATCATACTTGTTACAGCATCTGTAACCCAGTACTGAATTTTTGATAAACTTATTCATTTGTGACGAGGCATTAGCTTGTTCACAAGTTTCTTCCATGGTTCTCATACAAGCTTTCTTTAACAAGCCAGTTGTATGAACACCATTTATACCTCCACGGAGTTCATCGTATTTTGCTTTAATAATATTATTCTATGGGTAGGGAATTTTAGTAAAAAATCCCTCCATCCAGAATTCTTTTTCTCGAATATTATTTAAGTGGAAAATTAGTCCAATATATTAGGACACGAATTCTTCAAGCATACATATATCACACAAAATTATTTTGTGTAACATCTTGTTATAATTTTTTGATGCTTGAGAGCTTTCTCCTGTAAAGTCAGCAAGAAGCTGCCGAATTAGCTCATCAAGGGCTGCAATTTATCAGGAGTAGCCTTAATAGATTCAATGGTTTGAGGATTTAGCATTTCAAAGTTTCACAACCAAGCAATGCTATCACCTTGCCAATGACTAGTGGCATAGTGAATGAATCCTTCAGTACTAATGTCAGCATGAAGGAAGTATGCCATTCCCTGCATTTTCTGTGACCAATTAGAGAGATATTCTCCAATTTGTTTGTGTGGTATATTCTCAAGGTTCAAGATCAAGCCATCAGACAAATATCTTTTATCTTGATGGTATGCTTGCTGAGAAGTGTGGAATTTATTCCAGTCTTTTCGTCTTTCTTCCCGAAATTTTGGTGTGTATGGAGAGGTTCCTCCAAGTACAAAATTTGGATCCCGCATGATTACTTTGGGATTGGGTGGTATAGTCCCAACATTAGTGTGTGGTTCAACTTCTATAACCATAGTGTTGCTGCCTGTCCTTCTTCTATGGTACGAATGTAGAGAGGTTCTACTTCGTTATCCGAAGAGTCCGAGTCAGAACTCTCCGCATATTTCCATTTGAAGAAGTCAATTGCTCTCGCATGATCTTCATAATAAGTATATACATCTTTGCTATCTATTTCTCGAGACAGCTCTTGTTTTTGTAACCTTAAGAAGTTTTTATAAAAGCTTTCATCAATTTCTTTTGGTGAAATAGTATTGGTTTCCTTAGAAGAGAGTTTCATCATATTTATGTTAGTAGCCCATCGGCGTTGTTGGATCACCAAGGGTCCAACATGTTGGACTGCGGGTCTAGCTGTTTTGCTAGAAGCAGTATCTTCTATAGGAGTTTTTCCTAGGCATTTAAGATCATTCCTAATTTGGATGATTTCTCTCCCAACATTAATAACATCCGTTCGTATGGTATGTATATTACTACTCATATCAATAACATCCTTACGGATGCTTTGCATATTGTCATGCATAGCACTGTTCATGGTCACCAATGTGTCCATAATAAAGTTGTATATCCCATTTTCAGGGTTATCAATAGAAGGAAGATGAATAAGATGTGCATATCCCTTCAAGTTGTAGGGACAGCGATGGTCGTTCGCTGAAACACGATATTCGGCTTTCGCCTCAATATTGTCTCCCATGGTAAACTTGTGTTCTTGAGTATGGATCTATGATAGGAACTCTAGTTATTTTAACAAGAATAACGCTGTGATGTGTGCAGTAGCTCTTACGCTTGGTGTAGGAAACGAACCAAAGCTGTGTTCTAATTCCGTGAAGCGGTAGTTCAGGCTTGTGGTCATATGTTCGAGGCCAAACCCTGCCAGAATTGTGGGGACTGATACATGCTAGCTGCTGCCAAGGGGCAACAGCTCCCCTTTCCCTTCTTTCACCTATCTCACTCTCTCTAACTCTCTAATCACTCTCAATTTCTCTCTATACAACACACACACAATCCAAAAGCCAACTCTACCACCACTCTCTATATCCATCTCTCTATATATATATGTCACACTCACACACACATATTTATATCTACATATATAGACACACACACACATGGATACATACACATATATATTTATATATGGACACACACACACACATATATTCCTAAACGACCCAAAACCTTATCCGAATACCCAAATCTTACAATTCTACCCTCTAGGGCCTAGAAACGTGTCCCACACAAGAAATCTAACTCGCACACGCGAGCGGAAACGAGAAACGAGGCCCAAATGGCCAAATGGCCATTCTGGCGACTCCGGGGTGTCCGATTTGCGATATCGCGTGACACGGACACCAAACCTATTCGGATTCGACCCAAACTCTACCCACGAGTTCTAAATAATGATTACAACCTATTCTAAGTACTAACTTGTCAATTCTAGTATCGGTGCAAAAAGTCACCCGTGTGTTGGAACCCGAAAATCCCGAAAAAGTCTATTTTTATGATTTCTCACAAAATGATCCCACGTATCCAAATATGGACACGTACCTAGCCTCATCTCACCCAAACTAACCTAATTAGGTCTAATTAGGCTAGGGGTAATGCCCAAACATGTCAATTTAGGGTTTTTCCCAAAATTGGCACTAAACCTAGCCCGAAAGTCCCGAATTGAGTCCAATGGGTTCCAAACCTCTTCTAATGGGTTGTCATACATCTCGGGTATCCTCTAATATGCAAATAATATTAATTAGGAGCAATTACAAGAGTTAGAGTTAGGGTTTACTTTTTGGGAGTTGGAATCCCAAGGAAAAGCTCCAAAATTGGTTCTTTTTGGGTCAAGAGCCAAATCTAAGCTTCCAACCCCTCCATGCTAGGTTCTACCAAGATAAAAATCACAAATAAGAGATAAACAAGGGTTAGCACTAATGTTAGAGAGATATCTAGAGTATGGAAGAGAATTAGAAAAGATTTGACTTACTTTGGAGCTTAAAATCCAAAGGAAAAAGAAATGGGTCTTTGTAGAATGAGAGAAAGGAGAAGAGAGAGAGTTTTTATTGAAATGGGAAGAAGAGAGGGAGTGTTGCTGCTGGTCAGCCACATTTTAGAGAGTTGGGGGCATTTGACAATTTACCAAAATGCCCTCGAAGTCAAAGAAATGAGTGATTTTGAGTTGGGGTCAAAATGGTAACTTGAAAACTCCAAATTTCAATTTCTAAATCAAATTCTAATCCCTAATCCCACTAAAATCAAATGGGATTAGTCAAATATAAATTTCTGGTTTGGTCATGACAAGTTGGTCGGTTCCAGTTGGATCCCGATCAGAGTCTAAGCTACCCCGGGTCCCCGATACAAGTCAGAATGAGCTGAAATTCGAACCCGACTCAAATAATCCCAAAACAATATCATAAATAATAAAATAAATTTCAAAAATATTCAAAAATACAAAATAACAAAAATACTCCTGTTCCTGAAAATTGGGGGTGACAACTATCGTCAAGCTACTCAAAAAGGTTATGTCGTCCAACAAACGCGACTGGGACGAAAAGCTCGGTGAATGCCTTTGGGCCTACCGCACAACAGTACGGACCCCAACGGGCAACACACTATTCTCTTTGGTCTACGGAAGCGAAGTGGTACTGCCTCTCGAGATCCAGATACCCTCACTCCGTGTAGCGATCACAAATTAACTCACATAAGAAGACAATCAACGTTACCGTCTGCGAGAATTGGAAGCACTTGACGAAAAACGTCTCCTAGCTCAACAGCGCATCGAACTCTATCAAGCCCGTATATCACAGGCTTTCAACAAGAAGGTCAAGCAGAGGACTTTCCAAGAGGACTTTCCAAGTAGGCGACCTGGTTCTGGCAGTCAGGAGGTCGATGGTGTTGACTCACAAGACACCAGAAAAGTTCGAGTCCAAGTGGGAGGGACCTTTCATCATAGAGACGGTATACTCAAACGGTGCTTACCGCCTCGCCAAACCCAATGGAATTTGTTCATGATGTCCATCAACGACAAGTTCCTAAAGAAGTACTACTCTTGACATCCTTCAGACATGTACTTCTATCTCTACCCAACAAGGGAGTCTGCGGACCCAATCATCAGGGCTCACGTACACCTCCCTTCCACAAAATCTTACGCTTACGGAACCCAGTTGTTTCGTGGCGTTCTATCCTCAGTAGAAGAACAACCACGTCCACATTACCTCTAAGTTGCCCTTCTACGCCCTGCAAAGCATAATCTGACACCATGAAGGATTATGCTGCTTATCATGTTTACCACGTCCACATCACCTCTGAGTAAACATTTCGTACAAACAACCCCCACGTTGCCGTACATTGATCGCATAACTTCTATGTCTATATTACCTCTGAGTAGTTCCGTGTATCTCCCCAGAGTCACTCCTACCGCGTCCATAACACCTCTGAGTAGGAAGATTCCAACATTTGAACCCCATATTTACCACGTCCATATTACCTCTGAGCAAATATATTGGTTCTCTCAAACTTATTATCTGTACCTAAAAACCAAGTTGCACAAAAGATAATAGGTCCATACAAATCATCAAGTTCATGACAACGAGAATGACGCATCATAAAACTCCTTATTCTTTATTTAAAAGTAAAGAATTACATCCCCAGCAGGAGTTGCAAATTACACAAAATAACAAAAAAAAGGAGGGACTACAATCCCTAAGCATCACCGAGATCAGCTGAAAGCTCTTCGATCCGATGCTTCAAGTCTTCCGCCCGAGTCTCTGCAGTCGTCAGAACTCGGCGTTCGGCTTCTTGACGCATTATTTCTATAGCCTCAGGGGAAGTGTCGTCCTCATACTTCTCGTCCAGCTGTTGCCGCTGCTGGGTTAAGGAAAGAGCTTGGCGGGTGAAAGCTGCTTCCTCCTCCTTAGATGCTACATGTTCAGCCTGGACTCGCTCAGCATCTAACAAAAGTTGGGCCCGCTGGTCTTCAAGGAGGCGAATCTTGGCATTAACCTCCGCTATACTAGCGTCCAACGCAGCTCGCAACTCCACCTTCTCCTGTACGGATTGAGATAGCCTCTCCACCGTAGCCTCAGCTTCGTCCACCTAGCTCCCAAACAGCCACGGTGGCCTGATAAGATGACTCAGTTTCAGCGATCAACTTCTTCTTTTCTATTTCTATTCGGGTGGAGATATTATTTCGCTGGATACTCTGAAACTCGAAAAGCAGTTGGTTGAGCTCGGCCACCGATGCCTCCAGAATCTCAGCCACGTGGTCATGGCCCTGGTGGGAACGTATCAGACCGATGTGAGGGAGCGCCATGGTTTTTGCCATCGCAAAATTTCTGTTGGCGTTCATCACTGCCGATACGCACCTCTGCAGCATCTTGTACACTGCCTCAATGATAAACTTCACGTACTCATCCGCCTCCGCCAGTACTTGCGGTGTCATAGCCAGAGTTGGAGGAGCGGCTCTGGACGGCGGACCTGAAGAAGACCCGCCGACCTCAATCTGGAAGGCCAGAATCTCAACTTTTGCGGACCCTCCCTCGTCAGAGACTTGAACTCCGCTACTAGCCCGAGGTGCTAAGAGGGCAGAAGGAGCTAAGTGGGGTGTCGATATCGTTCCCCAAGTTGAGAAAGCATCAGAGGGTTCCGACACCAGCAGGTCCTTGCCCTTTCCCGTCTCGGAGGGACCACCAACATCCGGATTTGCCTTTTCCACCTCCGAGGCACGATCTATAACCAACGCAGGACCTTCCTCCTCTGGCGAGCTAGCGGGATCAGCACCCGTCTCCTGGTCGGGCACTTCCTCTGGGGTCGGGCTTGGCAGACGAGTCTCCCTTTCCTGATCAAATCCCTCCGCAGAATTAAAGTCTGCTGCTACCTCAGGGGCGACAGCCAGCTCGGCTTCTACAGCTGGGTCTGGAGTAGGGCTCGACAATGAAACAGCTGACCTCTCTTCATCATGACGAGGTGAGGAACCAATCCTCTCATCTGTTTCAATCACACCTGCTGTCCCTACAGCAGGCTCATCAACATCTGGAGGAACGTCATCAGAAGAAGACGAACTCCACTCTTCCTCCTCTTTCGAAGGTACAACTTCTATTGGGACCTCGACATCAGAGATCTCTACATCAGTTTGGACTATCCTGGAGACGACTGCACCTTCAGCTTCCCCCTCAACACTATCTAGAGACACCAAAGTCCCCACACAAACGACATCATCAACACTCTCCTCCCTGGAAGATGCGGTAATCGGAGGAACACGCTCGTCAGAAGAGCTCGCTACCTCCTTCGGTTTAACCAAACCTAGTTTTGAAGCCCGGGACTTCTTCTTCGGTACCGCCTGCAAAAAGGAGACATGAGTCACAAAAATCAAAAAGTAAAAAAAGACTATATGGGACGTCTTTACCTCCACGGAAGCCGATCATGTTGCTACAACAGGTGCCACCTCCGGAGCTCCTGCCTTCAGAGTCGTAGCTTTCCTTAGTCTCTTCGGCACAGACGAACCGACCTCCGTATCAGCCTGCCTCTTTCCAGCTAGGGTCTTTTCCTGATTACCCCCCGTTGAGGCTACAACAGTTGACCTATAACCCACAACCTCTGGTGGGCGATATGATCGAGCCACCGCCAACATGTTGGTTGTCGCCTCTAGCTGTGTGCCAATGATAAAACTAGTTTCCCTGTCATACTCAGGGGATGCAATGTTCATGGCATAATACATCGTGACAGCCGAATACAAGATTTGCGGTCGAGGATTATGAACTAGCGTAGAAAAACGGACTCCAGTGCATCCGGTATTGTAATACTGCCAACCCTGGGATCCATCCAGTAAACTCCTAATAAACCCCAGACTTTTACTAGGGTTCCTTAATATCAACTGGGTATAGCCAAACTGACGTGCAAATCGGCTCGACAGATATGGCTCTAGGTAGCACCTGTTCTTGTTGCGGTAGACCAGATGGGAAGGCCAAATGCTCTGTAACCAGCAAAATCCCTATATCGGCAGGGCGATCGCATCCTCGCCAGAGTCTTCCAACTCTTTGTCAACTTCGAAGTCTATGAAGATGGGGTTGATCTTGGTGATCTCCCACCCCTGAAGATAAGATAAGACCCTTCTACAAACAGGGACACCAGTATGTAGCCACTTCCTTTTATAGAAACGGCGGATAAAGGCGTCACCTACAACGTGATCGTCTTCAGGGCCGGGGCTCATCACGTTCGGATGATGCAGAATCAGCCATCCCATTAGATAATGGAATGGTAGCTCAGCCCGGGGAAGTTGTCGTTCCTACCCCTCCCATGGATCACATCGTCTGCAAAAGTCCTCAAACCCCGTAACAGGTTACACACCATTACGGGAAGGAGGGCCAGAGGGTGACAAAAAACCAGCTTTACTGCTGGCAAGATAAGATTTCTGCTCACTCTTTCTACAGATCCAGAGCCGCCCGAGAACACATAGTCCCGGAGCCATATCATCAAGTATGCGGCTAACACGGCCCTGGAAGACATCTAGTGTATGCAATGCCAGAAGCAACTGTATACATCGGTGCCACTCTCGTTTGAACGAGGAACCTTCTCGTCTAGACGGCCCACTTCGGAGGTCACCTCCGCATGAGGCAGTACCTATGGAGTCACGAACCGAAGATGTAGTCCCTCCAAGTAGCCACATGGGGTTGCGACCCACCCCTATCCTTCCGTTGTAACAGATAATAGTGGCTCGCTACCACCTTGAAAACAGCCATCATCTCTTTGTCCTTTTCTTCTAGGACTTGGATCTCTTCATTCGTCGAAAAATATTCCTCGTACGGTTCCGAACCCCAGGAAAGTTTGGAAACCACATAAATCTCGTGCAGAGCCAACCCCAGCTCCCCCACTGGAGTAAAGAAGGTGCCAGTCTGGGAGTTGAACATCTCCAGGAGCACAAGGAACATGGGCTTGTTGATATCGATGCCCCCCTACATGGCACGAAGAGCGGCAGTCAGCCCAATCGCTTTGAGCTCAGTTTTAAACTTTGACAGAAGCCAGAGGGTCAACTCATCCCACTTCAACACGTGATGGCACCACCCCTCAACTCGAAAACCTCCTTTCGGATACGTGTTCTGCGATGACAGCATCCGATTTGCAAAAGTTGAAGCCCCAAAGGCAAAGGTATCAGGAGAAACGATACTTTAGAGGCTCCCAGGGCACAAAGTTCGGCAACTGAACGAGGCTCCGGCTCGCGAGGCGGCCAAGGTATCCTTTTGATTCGAAGTAACATCAATACGAAGGTTACCTCCTACTGCCCCTCCTTGAGAAGGAGTAAGCTCCCATGGCATCCTCCTTTTGGAAGCCAAACGGCAGAAAGCCGTCAGCGGCAATTGACGCTCAGACTGTCGCATGTACAGGGTTACACCCTTCGCTGAGAAGAACCAATCCTCTTTAATCTTCAATATCTTTGCCTCAGTAGAGGTCAACCGGTCACCGAACAGAAAGGCAGGCTTCAAAAAAGTCACATTCTCGAATTCAGCTAATTTTAGTCTGCCACTCTCCATCATGTTCTGGAGGAAAATGGACGACTGATCCCAGATTTGCAACATCCTCTCGGGAGGCTGGTCCTGCATGATAGCAGCCCTCGCTGGATTAAAAATCTCCTCATTGAAGTCAATCTCCATTTGGCAGAGGAAAGCATCCAAAAGGACTTCGTTCAGCAAAGGGATTGTCATTGACACTGACACAAAACAAAAGTCAGGCAACAAGAAGAGAAAAAGGATTAAGAGAAGGTCGAAACATTTGGGGCGCGTTCAAAGCTTCTGTGCCTCATTAGGGCCCAAAAAGGCCCATATGCATTGAGGCCTCGGCGCATAATCAAGACAGAAGTCCATGCGCGTCAGCGGCATAGCCTCGACACATAATCAGGATAGAAGTCCATGCGCGTCAGCAGTAAAGCCTCGGCGCATAATCAGGACAGAAGTCCATACACGTCAGCAGTAAATCCTCGACGCATAATCAGGACAGAAGTCTATGTGCGTCAGCGGGATAGCCTCGGCGCATAATCAGGACAGAAGTCCATGCCAGTCAACAGTGAAGCCTGGGCGCATAATCAGGACAGAGGTCCATGTGCGTCAGCGGGATAGCCTCGGCACATAATCAGGACAAAAGTTCATGCGCGTCGGTAACAAAGAGTTAGGGCACAGCAACAGGGTGCAACTCATCCGTATGTGCATCGAACTCATTTTCTGAACTCATCTAAAAATGTCAAGAAGCACTCACCCGTCACCACTGGCCGGACGTCGGCAGGAGCCGCAACAACGACGGAAGAATCCTCCTCCTCGAACTCCATGGGCTCTTTTCCTTTGCTTTGCCCTCGGCCAGCACCACCGCGAGGAGTTTTGGGAGCCATTTCAAGAAAAGAAGATTAGGATTTTTGGAAGAAAAACTCTAAGAAGAAGACGGCAAAGAGAGAAAGAACTCCCTCTCTCTCTATCAGATGCCTATTTATAGGCTTGGGGTTCTGTAAAGTGATAACCGTGGATAGTACAAAAGATCATCATTAAATCTTTTTTATTTATCCCGAAGCATTATCATTTGGGCATTAAAAAAAATGGGAAGGAGCATGCGCCCCAGAATAGTCATGCGCCCCGGACAGTCATGTGCCCCAGAGAAGACACCACCATGCTTCTTATTCAAAGTATTCTAAAACTTGACAAAAAGTTTTGTAAACTTTGAAGGGGGTCTTGTAGAAGCATGGAATTTCAGGAACGAAAATCCTATGTGCCTAATATTTCATGCGCCAGGGAGCTCAAATGAAGTACTTGGCACAAGCAAACAACAAAAGTATAGACATTAAAAGAAGATTTTTATTTCATATAAAAGTCTATTACATATCTAAATTACAAAAAAAAATTCTACAAAGAAAAGACCCTAAGTCTACAACTAGGCGCAGCAACCGCCATGCACTCTCAGTCAGGCGCATCTCTTCAGCGTCTCAGTTAGGCACATCTCTTCAGCGTCTCAGTCAAGCGCAATCCTTCAGCAGCTCAGTTATGTGCATCCCTTCAAGCGTCATGTGCATCATGAAGTCTCAGCATATACGCTCCACTTCGACCCGATCGGGTGCTTCGTTTAATGAAGCATTTATTGAGCAAGGATGGGCGATCAACCCCACCCTAGCGGGAGGAAAAGCTCCCCTCTATGGCAAAAAGAGGCTTTCAACACAACCAGAATGGGCAACACCCACTCTGACAGAAGAAAGAGCCACAAAAGCCCAAGAAAGATGATCGGGGCACCGTAATTCTGATCTGCGGCTCTTCCAGCATAACGGAGAGGAGGCTCGAGCATCCCGATCTTCGGATGCAACAGGCACCTTCTGCCTGCCTCAGAAGCCCTCGACTCCGACTTTCAGATGTAACAGTCACCTTCAAGTGCATGAACGAAGACAAGTCGTCGCATCTTCACCCTCGGGAGCATCTTGTCACACTCACTTTTCAATTTAATGGGTATTTTAGTAATTTTGGTTTATTTAAATTTTTATGATTCTTATTTTTAATTTTTATCTATTTATTAATTAGATTGATTTCAGTGTGATTTGTTTGGTTGCAGACTGGTGACTTGGTAGTATAAGTGGTTTGACCTTAGCCAACCATGACCTAGAACCTTAATGCTGTATTAGAAATTAGATTTATTATCATTAGACTTACTTTAGATTTTATTAGTAAATTTTTAGAGTGATTAATTGATTTTTGCCATTTTTGACCTTTGTGTGATTTCCTGAATATGTTGACTCTTGTTTGTGCTAGCAACTGGTTTAACCTTAGTGGACTTGTATAGGTGCCTAACCATGCATTAGAATTTTTATTTTTATTTTTAGAATTTAATTTGTGCATTAGAATATTTTTAAGGCTTTTAATCATTTAATTAGCCTTTTTGCATGTAGGCCTTTGAGCTTTTTGACTTGGGCCCATTTCTGCTTGAGAAAGAGTTGGACCAAGTGAAAACCTAACCTTAGAGAACCCCCCTTGGCCGCCCAATAGCAGTACCCCCTCCCATTGTTGCATTCACTTGTAGTTTGTAGCCTCCACCAAGAAACCCTAAGATATCCAACTCTCCAAAACACTTTTTTCCTTCATCCGGAGTCCGTTTCTTCCCAAACGAACTCCGTTGTGCTTGTCGAGGAGAGTAGGATCTGATGGACCATTTCTGGAGTGGAGACGGAAGGTTTTGCTAGAGGAAAATCGGCCGACACGACAACCGAGGAGCCCCGACCATTAAGTTTTGACCCTCAATAGGTAAAACCCTAATCTACCATTGCAAATCTAGTTTTTTTTCTTTATTTCTGCATCCATATAGGTGCCCTAGCCTTGCCCACGAAATTTGGTGGGATTTCGACTCCGTTTGATGGAGGTATCGAGCCCGTGTCGGTCCTTTACGGCACGTGTTCGACGAAATGCCGCTTAGGATTGAAAGTTGCTGTTTTTCAATTCTGACTTCATGGATGTTTAGATAATATCATTTTAATAAAATTTTGTGAAGACGGATTAGAAATCGATGACTTTTCAGCGACGTTTCGGACACGGACACGCGTGCTCGAGATCCCGTGCACGTCCTGCAGTCTGTGCATCATAACTCGACGCACAAAGCTCCGTCTTGTGTGAAATTTTACGAGAACGTAGGGGAAACCTCTGCCAAAATGTTCGTAAAATTTCATGAAGTTTTGTCGAGCGAGCGCGGAGAAATCGCGCGTGCACTGGTCAGCCACACTGTACACTCGGGTTGATTTTTGTCGCGGAAACGGACTTCGTGCGCACACACGACGCAGCGAAGACCCGTTCCAGGACCCAGGACATGTCGAAATATATCCAGACGACCCGTAGGATGAATCTCGAGTCACAGCGTGGCCCGACGAGCGAGCCACGAGGACGGAACCGCGTACACGAGGGCGTGCGGGCGCGCCCGCGCGCGCAGCAGGCCTCACGGGTGCGTGGGTCTGCATGCGCTATTTTGGGCATCGTGTTGCCATGTCATCATGTCCTAGACCTACCCCAGGACCCCCCCAACTACGTGCACAAGCACGTGGCATTTCGTTGCATGTGCGGTGCTCAAACGAGCGAGAACGCACGCGTACTACGCAGTATCGGGAAATTCTGATACGCATTTTGTGGACACGACACGGACACGATTTCGAACCCGAGAGTACCCGAGCGTATCACGTAGATTGAGACCAGCATGTATGCCGAGTTTCGCGGGTTGATTTGGTGTATTTTGCGTTTTGAGTCGTTTTGTCAAATTTGAGTTTTTCGGGTTCAAAGTTTTGAATATTTATAAATGTGATTTTTCGATCATTGACTTTTTAGTTCGTATTTTTTGAATTTCTAGCTCATATGTGATTTTAGTTCCCGTTGAAACCCATTGCTAATACATAAATGTTGAGAATGGTCGAGATGGTTTTAATTCCAGATTTGGATTCACTAAACCTATTTCAAAAACCATTGGTATTACTTTCATTTTGAGCATTGTATATATATATATATATATATATATATATATATATATATATATATATATATATATATATATATGTATATATATACATATATATACATATATATATATATATAGTTTCTTGAAAAAAAAAATATATATAGATAGTTTCTTGATTGTATATATATGTATATAATAGTATATTAATTTGAGATATATCATGATTGTGTTTGCTGTTTTAATCTCAGAATTTACCTCATTTCAGTAAGCACCAGTACACACACATGCACACATCATTTTTTTGCTAGATTTGGGTGTTGTTGTATTGTATATACACATGTGTGTATATACCTATATGTATATATATATATTTAAGCTTGTTAATTCTCTTAGAATAGATTATAGTTGTGTACATGACTATAGGAGCCCAAGGACAGATTTGGTTTGTCATCTCGAGCTTAGTTTAGTCGAATTGGCCGACAAGTTGACCAAATTGACAAAAGTCAACTTTGGGTCAAACTTGGTCCAATTCAACTCAAACGAACTCCGAATGACCTGAAATTTTGTGTATGACATAAAAATTAGTAGACGGACCAGTTGACCCAGGTTTGACCAGGTTTTACCAGTGATGACCAGGTTTGACCAGAGTTGACCGAGGGTTGACTTTGACCAAAATGGACCTAGAAGCATGTAGTCTTGCATGATAGCTATTTCATTTGATATTGTGGACTTGGTTGTGACCTGTGTGTATTTTAAATAGGTTTACATTGCCCCAGTTTAGTTATACCTCATCATCAGCAGTTCGATTTGCCAGACGAGTACATTCTCTGATCTTTTCATACTTCTTTGGATATGTTCTCTGGTTATAGACTAGTATACTTGATGCTGACACGATGTTCACACATATTAGTACCCTCTGGATCTTTTCATGCGATGTTATCCTATCGGATACATCGAGTATGTCATGTTCATGTACTCTTTATCATGGCCATCATGTACTCGATGTATTCATATTTATCCATGTGCACTCATATGTTATTCATGTACACTCATGACCGTATGAGCTCCATGTATACAGTAGTTATCCATGTGCAATAACATAACATGCATTGATCCTTGTGTATTGATTGGGGGCAGGAAGAGTGTAGTTGGTTATGTGATCATTATCCCCAGTAGTTGTTATCTATGTGCACTCCTTAGCTGTATCCATGTGCAACCCAAGCCGTTTACATAACCAATTCATGCTCTGATTCATGTAGCAGGTTATATTTCTCTATTATCATATTATATCTCATTTTATAGTCTCTCTCTCTTGTTGATTTCCTTTACAACGATTCATGTATAATTTTCTATAGCTTGCTTTATATGTCCATTCCTGCTATGAACTGTTATGATAGATATGTGCTCGTTCCGTCCTGACTGGGCATGTTGAAAATTTTACAGATATTGATGAGGAGTACTGCCCTACTTATTATGGCATTAGCTTAGATGATACTAGCGACGTGGACCCTTAGGAGGATCCCACAGTCGTCGAGGACTTGCCTATAGTCTAGCTGAGACTTAGTACTTTATTTGTATTTTCTGTTTGAGACCTTATGAGTTGTACTTTTGTACTTGAGATTTATTCTGGTGGTTTACACCTAGACTTTTATCTGGACTCTCTTGTGATTCTTTCTCCTATTCCATCTTAGTATTGTGATTGAGTTACTTAATATTACTCTCCATTCAAAGTTTATTTTAGACTGTATTAGATACTGTGACTCAGGACATCGTTCTACCGCTGACACTGCGGCGTAGGCTGGGCGTTCGTTACTTCTCGTGCCCTTACACTGGGTGCGGGTCGTGACACATTTTTAGTGGTGGCCCATGCAGGTCCACAATCACAACTAGTATGATTCGTAGTGGTACTCGAACTAGAGTATCATTACAGCCTGCAGTAGGATGTAGGATAAGTTAAGGTACTCAATCACATTAGGAAAACTCTTATCAATTCTTGTTGTTAATTGTCTCCTTTTAAAAACAACTGTCCTCCTTGATGATTTTATTTCTTTTTTAGTAATTGATTCCTTGTTCGATCTGTCTTCAAGATAGTTAAGGAGACACGATTTCATCTCTTCGATCCATGCAGGACCACATTCGCATTAGTACGATGTCATGGTAGTACGACAATTTAGTTGTATTACTACGAGCCTGCTACAGAGTATAGGAAGTAAGGTGTTATAATAAGAAGAAACTCAATCACTATTAGAATTTCCTGAGAGATTCCTGGGACGACCCTTGAGAATCTCATTGTGAGCTTCGATTTAGATTTCCTTTCCCTTACTTTAGTCCACCTTCCTTCCTTGATTCTTGCATCTTGTATGAACTCTTTTCACCAATACCCTTACTTTCTTGTGCTTAATAAAGGTTAGGAAGATGGCTACACTTTTATATACTCATTGGTCAAACACATGGCTGGAAGGATTACATTAAGGAATTGGAATACACGGAGACTTTGACTAAGTTATAAGGGCATTTTTTTAAATGGATGATTTAATGATTAGTAGTTTGTAAGTTGGGATATTAACAAGGAAATTTATCTTGAAGATTCTAAGTAGTAATCACAAGAGGATTATAAAATTATATTTGATACTGGAGAAAAATAGTTAGAATCTATATATATCGATTTCAAGAATTGATGTGATTATGAATTATTGGATTATGATTATACATCTTTGAACGTATATAGATTGGTTTGATAAATGATAAAAAAAGGGGGGTGGCAGTATGAACTATTGAATTGAGCCATACAAGTTGCGATGTATATGTTTATTGAATTTCAAATTTAAGTGGAAGCAATAATATTAAAATTTGGTTTAAAAGATTGGGAAGATATAAAAATGATTTTACTTTTTGGAAAAAAATCTCAAATTTGGAATCGTGTCAATTGATTGAAGATTTAAAAATCTATTTAGATTTTGGTTTAAGAAGTAGTGATTATGTTTCAATGACTTGGAAAGAGAAATTATGGTTGATAAGTGCGTTAAAATACTGAGTTGTAATGCTAGATTGTTGTGATATGCTGAGTGTCTATTTTGAGGATTATTTGAGACAAATTGGAAGTTTTTAAAGTTATGAAGTGATATAGAATTTTATGGATTCATGATTCATTAACTATGGAGTTTAAAGTTGGATTGAAATGTTAAATTTTGGAAAGGTTAATAGTAATGTGATAAAAGTTACTATGAGGTTTATGAAAAGGATTTAAATGTTAGTCGTGATTAGATTGGAAGGCTTAGAGTGAATACAAATTGAGGTAGTTATTTTGAAATTTCTTTTTTAAAGGAATATAATGGTAGGCCACCAAGGTAACCTTAATGAGATAGAAGTGTTCCAAATAATTGCCATATCACTCATGACTATGATAGTAGTATATACTCCAGTGTTGTTAGTCGTCTGCCAAACTATGGGATTGTATCTCAACCTTGACTTACTCAACCTTCCCTCAAATCTAGATCTTTTATTGTGACTTTCTAACCGTTTGTATTTGATCGTTCCTTAACAGTATTCGCCTTTAGAATTGTGTCCCTAAATTATGTCACTAGATTCTTAATTAAATTTATTTCATGCTTCAACTTGATTTCCTTTATTCTTGTATTAGTTGTCCTCTTGAACCCTTACCATGATACTAAATTACTTTCTGACTTAAATTCGAGATCCAACCATGACTCAATTCTTTCGACCCGACAAGTGATGGTGTTCTTCTTGTTTCCTTAAATGCTTAACCTTGTACCTTATCTGGATTGATTGACCAGCTTAGTTGATGATCTTGGACTATTTTTCTTCTTCATTATTACCTCCCTTACTTATATTTGATTACCTTATGTTGCTGATTTAGCCTTAGTTTTACAAGCTTATCTCTTTTTCGAGCTTGATCATGACATATTTTATTGGGTCGACCCACTAACATATTGTCTAATCAGAACCGGTGTATGATGGTCTGATCAACCTAGTGCACTTTGGTTCGCTTTCATATATTACTCTACGAGGATGAGAATCTAGGGCATATGTCTCATCCACGGTAGTTTGACAATTCTTCTTGAATTATTTTCATCGTTTATGAGCCACGTATTGTACTCAATAGCATCGTCTTTGAACTCTCTTTGCTTTTGTCTTTCACTTATTTCAGAAAGACAAGGCACTGTACTTAATAGGTCAACCTATGGTATCACGTTTAGCTTCCTTATCAAAAGGAGGATATTGACTTATTTCTATATCCTCGCAGTATTCTTTAGGACTTCAATAGTGTTGAATTCTAAACCCTTGATCGTGACCAGTCGACTTGGTCATTCTCCTTATCATCCAATGTTTGGAACCTTATTCAATTGAATTAATTCAATTGTGACATGGATTTCCAATCTTGGATACTCGTGCCTAGACTTCAATGACCTCGTTCTCCATCTTGGCCAAACCTCGATTCATCCTGGATTAGATCAACTTAGATCTTATCGAGACTAAAATTTCTTATAGAGATATATATATATAGTGTGCTTGGACTTCAGTGTTATTGACAGTCGTGCTTTAAACTTTCGATTTTGATCATCTTTAGAATATTAACGCTTTATGGTTAATTTCATTTTTTTATCACTAGTTTTCATATAGGATGATAGAATGCCTTACAGCCCGATGATTTATTATTTTTTCCTTATCTTTTCTAGAATGGCACCCATAACCAGAGTTTGTCCCCAATGCACAGCTGTAATTCCAGATGAGACCGAGATTGTACTTTCCCCTTCTATTGCTCAGGAGGTGTTAGCAGCCTCACCGGAGAATTTTCCTCCATCTTCTATCCTTCAGGAGAGGACTACAGTTCAGCCGGAGACTGAGGGCCTTCCTTTGCCTCTTGGAGTGGTACCCCATGCCATTCCTAATGGAGCTCATATTTAGAGACTTCTTCAGGATGTGCAGGAGGTACAGAGACTTCAGGCTGAGCTTATGAGAGAGCAGAGTCTCAGTTTTCAACTGTTGTGGGATTACATGCATTCGAGGGGAGAGTCTAGTCCCAAGAGAGAGATGAGTAGTTTATACCCAGAGCCTCAGGAGTACCCAGGCTTTCAGCCTAGACCAGCCTATCCAGTTCAGATTCCTGTCCAGCAGAGACCAGTTGAGTGGGTGCCTACCTGTACTTTCTGTAAGAAGCTTGGACACGTATAGAAGGATTGTAGGAAGAGACTAGGATTATGCCTATTTTGTGGGTCAGCTGCACACAAGATACGAGACTGTCCTACTACACTTGCCCCTAGTCGAGGCCTACCTCCAATAGAGAGTTCCAGCTACCAGACCTAGTAGATGTGAGTTCTTGACCAATACCTTATCCTATCTTGATGATTACTGTACCCGACCATAATGTTTGTATGCTTGATATCTTATGACTACTTTTGATCTAGTATGACTTTAGTGGCTAGATGAGACCCCAGACTGATTACCTGCCATAATCATGTATGATATCTTTCCAACTGAATGATTTAGATAAGTTTCTTAAGACCATGATTGTTGGGGATTTGACCTAGAAGGAGTAGGATCATTTTAATTTCGAGGTCGAAATTATTTTAAGGAGGGTAGATTTGTCACACTCACTTTCTAATTTCATGGGTATTTTAGTAATTATGATTTATTTAAATTTTTATGATTCTTATTTTTAATTTTTATCTATTTATTAATTAGATTGATTTTAGTGTGATTTGTTTGGTTGCAGACTGGTGACTTGGTAGTATAAGTGGTTTGACCTTAGCCAACCATGTCCTAGAACCTTAATGCTATATTAGAAATTAGATTTATTATCATTAGAATTACTTTAGATTTTATTAGTAAAGTTTTAGAGTGATTAATTGATTTTTGCCATTTTTGACCTTTGTGTGATTTCCTGAATATGTTGACTCTTGTTTGTGCTAGCAACTTGTTTAACCTTAGTGGACTTGTATAGGTGCCTAACCATGCATTAGAATTTTTATTTTCATTTTTAGAATTTAATTTGTGCATTAGAATATTTTTAAGGCTTTTAATCATTTAATTAGCCTTTTTGCATGTAGGCCTTTGAGCTTTTTGACTTGGGCCCATTTCTACTTGAGAAAGAGTTGGACCAAGTGAAAACCTAACCCTAGAGAACCCCCCTTGGCCTCCCAACATCAGTACCCCCTCCCATTGTTGCATTCACTTGTAGTTTGTAGCCTCCACCAAGAAACCCTAAGAGATCCAACTCTCTAAAACACTTTTTCCCTTCATCTGGAGTCCGTTTCTTCCTAAACGAACTTCGTTGCGCTCGTCGAGGAGAGGAGGATCTGCTGGACCATTTCTGGAGTGGAGACAGAAGGTTTTGCTGGAGGAAAATCGGTCGACACGATAACCGAGGAGCCCCGATCATTGAGTTTTGACACTCAATAGGTAAAATCCTAATCTACTATTGCAAATCTAGTTTTTTTTCTTTATTTTTGCATCCATATAGGTCCCTAGCCTTATCCACGAAATCTGGTGGGATTTCGACTCCGTTTGATGGAGGTATCGAGCCCGTGTCGGTCCCTTACGACACGTGTTCGACGGAATGCCGCTTAGGATTGAAAGTTACTATTTTTCGATTCTGACTTCATGGATGTTTAGATAATATCATTTCAATAAACTTTCATGAAGACGGATTGGAAATCGATAACTTTTCAGCGATGTTTCGGACACGGACACGCGTGCACGAGATCCCGTGCACGGTCTCGTACACGTCCTGCATTCTGTGCGTCATAACTCGACGTACAGAGCTCCGTCTTGTGTGAAATTTTACGAGCATGTAGGGGCAACCTCTGCCCACATGTTCATAAAATTTCACGACATTTTGTCGAGCGAGCGCGGAGAAATCGTGCGTGCACTGGTCAGCCACACTGTGCACTCGGGCTGATTTTTGTCACGAAAACGGACTTCGTGCGCGCACACGACGCAGCGAAGACCCGTTGCAGGACCCGAAACATGTCGACCTATACCTAGACGACCCGTAGGATGAATCTCGAGTCACAGCATGGCCCGAGAGCGAGCCACGAGGACGGAACCGCGTGCACGAGGGCGTACGGGCGCGTACGCGCGCAGCAGGCCGCGCGAGTGCGTAGGTCTGCGTGCGCTATTTCGGGCATCGTGTCCCCGTGTCATCTTGTCCTAGACCTACCACAGGACCCCCCAGCTACGTGCACAAGCACGTGGCGTTTCGTTGCATGTGCGGCGCTCAAACGAGCGAGAACGCACGCGTACCATGCAGTATCGGGAAATTCCTATACGCGTTCTGTGGACACGACACGGACACGATTTTGAACCTGAGAGTACCCGAGCGTATCACGTAGGTTGAGACCAGCGTGTATGCTGAGTTTTGCGGGTTGATTTGGTGCATTTTGCGTTTTGAATCGTTTTGTCAAAATTGAGTTTTTCGGGTTCAAAGTTTTGAATATAAATGTGATTTTTCGATTCTTGACTTTTTAGTCCATATTTTTTGAATTTTTAGCTCATATATGATAATTAGAACTTGCGAGAAGTGATCTGCGGAATCATCACCTATTTGTTTGCCTTTTTCCAAGCATAATCGGGTTTTCATTGAATTGGATAAATTGAGATTTATATAATATTTCGATTTTTGAGTTAAATACGATATTTTGATTTCCAACTTCTTAGGTTACAAAATCTGAGTTTTCAGGACATATATGAGGTTTCGGATTTGTGGGAACCAACTTTTGGTTTTGTTTCATAATTTTCCATCAATTATGAGTATATATGCTTTTCTATATATATATATATATATATATAAATATATATATATATATATATATATATATATATATATATATATATATATATATATATATATATATATATATATATATATATATATATAAAATCCCGTTGAAACCCGTTGCTAATACGTACATGTTGAGAATGGGTCAAGATGGTTTTAATTCCAGATTTGGATTCACTAAACCTATTTCAAAAACCATTGGTATTACTTTCCTTTTGAGCATTGTATATATATATATATATATATATATATATATATATATATATATATAGATAGAAAAAAAAAAAAATATATATATATATATAGATAGTTTCTTGATTGTATATATATGTATATAATAGTATATTAATTTGGGATATATCATGATTGTGTTTGCTGTTTGAATCTCAGAATTTACCTCATTTCAGTAAGCACCAGTACACACACACGCACACATCATTTTTTGTTAGATTTGGATTTTGTTGTATTGTATATACACATGTGTGTATATACCTATATGTATATATATATATATTTAAGCTTGTTAATTCTCTTAGAATAGATTGTAGTTGTGTACATGACTATAGGAGCCCTAGGACAGATTTGGTTTGTCATCTCGAGCTTAGTTTAGTCGAATTGGCCGACAAGTTGACCAAATTAACAAAAGTCAACTTTGGGTCAAACTTGGTCCAATTCAACTCAAACGAACTCCGAATGACCTGAAATTTTGTGTATGACCTAGAAATTAGTAGACGGACCAGTTGACCCAGGTTTGACCAGTATTGACCAGGTTTGACCAGAGTTGACCGAGGGTTGATTTTGACTAAAATGGACCTAGAAGCATGTAGTCTTGCATGATAGCTATTTCTTTTGATATTGTGGATTTGGTTGTGACCTGTGTGTATTTTAAATAGGTTTACATTGCCCCAGTTTAGTTATACCTCATCATCAGTAGTTCGATTTGCCAGACGAGTACATTCTCTGATCTTTTCATACTTCTTTGGATATGTTCTCTTGTTATCGACTAGTATACTTGATGCTGACACGATGTTCACACGGATTAGTACCCTCTAGATCTTTTCATGCGATGTTATCCTCTCGGATACATCGAGTATGTCATGTTTATGTACTTTATCATGGCCATCATGTACTCCATGTATTCATATTTATCCATGTGCACTCATATGTTATTCATGTACACTCATGACCATATGAGCTCCATGTATACAGTAGTTGTTATCCATGTGCAATAACATAACATGCATTGATCCTTGTGTATTGTTTGGGGGCAGGGAGGGTGTAGTTGGTTATGTGATCATTGTCCCCAGTAGTTGTTATCCATGTGCACTCCTTAACTGTATCCATGTACAACCCAAGCCGTTTACATAACCAATTCATGCTCTGATTCACGTAGAAGGTTATATTTCTCTATTATCATATTATATCTCATTTTATAGTCTCTCTCTTTTGTTGATTTCCTTTACAGTGATTCATGTATAGTTTTCTATAGCTTGCTTTATATGTCCACTCCTGCTATGAACTGTTGTGAGAGATATGTGCTCGTTCCGTCCTGACTGGACATGTTAAAATTTTTACAGGTATTGATGAGGAGTACTGCCCTACTTATTATGGCATTGGCTTAGATGACACTGGTGACGTGGACCCTTAGGAGGACCCCGCAGTCGTCGAGGACTTGCCTATAGTCTAGCTGAGACTTAGTACTTTATTTGTATTTTCTGTTTGAGACCTTATGAGTTGTACTTTTGTACTTGAGATTTATTCTGATGGTTTACACCTAGACTTTTATCTGGACTCTTTGTGATTCTTTCTCCTATTCTATCTCAGTATTGTGATTGAGTTACTTACTATTACTCTCCATTCAGAGTTTATTTTAGACTGTATTAAATACTGTGACTCAGGACATCGTTCTACCGCCGACACTGCGGCGTAGGCTGGGCGTTCGTTACTTCTCGTGCCCTTACAATGGGTGCTGGTCGTGACACGTTTTTAGTGGTAGCCCATGCAGGTCCACAATCACAACTAGTGTGATTCGTAGTGGTACTCGAACTAGAGTATCATTACAGCCTGTAGTAGGATGTAGGATAAGTTAAGGTACTCAATCACATTAGGAAAACTCTTATAAATTCTTGTTGTTAATTGTCTCCTTTTGAAAACAACTGTCCTTCTTGATGATTTCGTTTCTTTTTCAGTAATTGATTCCTTGTTCGATCTGTCTTCAAGATAGTTAAGGAGACACGATTTCATCTCTTCGGTCCATGCAGGACCACATTAGCATTAGTACGTTGTCATGGTAGGACGACAATTTAGTTGTATTACTACGAGCCTGCTACAGAGTATAGGAAGTAAGGTGTTAGAATGAGAGGATACTCAATCCCTATTAGAATTTCCTGAGAGATTCCTGGGACGACCCTTGAGAATCTCATTGTGAGCTTCGATTTAGATTTTCATTCCCTTACTTTAGTCCACCTTCCTTCCTTGATTCTTGCATCTTGTTTGAACTCTTTTCACCAATACCCTCACTTTCTTGTGCTTAATAAAGGTTAGGAAGATGGCTACACTTCTATATACTCATTGGTCAAACACATGGCTGGAAGGATTACATTAAGGAATTGGAATACACGGAGACTTTGACTAAGTTATAAGGGCATTTATTTAAATAGATGATTTAATGATTAGTAGTTTGTAAGTTGGGATATTACCAAGAAAATTTATCTTGAAGATTCTAAGTAGTAATCACCAGAGGATTATAAAATTATATTTTGATACTGGAGAAAAATAGTTAGAATCTATACGTATCGATTTCAGGAATTGATGTGATTCATGAATTATTGGATTATGATTATACATCTTTGAACGTATATAGATTGGTTTGATAAATGATAAAAAAAGGGGTGGCAGTATGAACTATTAAATTGAGCCATACACGTTACGATGTATATGTTTATTGAATTTCAAATTTAAGTGGAAGCAATGATATTAAAATTTGGTTTAAAAGATTGGGAAGATATAAAAACAATTTTTCTTTTGGAAAAAAAAAATCTCAAATTTGGAATCGTGTCAATTGATTGAAGATTTAAAATTCTATTTAGATTTTGGTTTAAGAAGTAGTGATTATGTTTCAATGACTTGGAAAGAAAAATTATGGTTGATAAGTGCGTTAAAATACTGAGTTGTAATGCTAGATTGTCGTGATATGCTGAGTGTCTATTTTGAGGATTATTTGAGACAAATTGGGAGTTTTTAAAATTATGAAGTAATATAGAATTTTATGGATTCATGATTCATTAACTCTGGAGTTTAAAGTTGGATTGAAATGTTAAATTTTGGAAAGGTTAGTAGTAATGTGATAAAAGTTACTATGAGGTTTATGAAAAGGATTTAAATGTTAGTCGTGATTAGATTGGAAGGCTTAGAGTGAATACAAATTGAGGTAGTTATTTTGAAATTTCTTTTTAAAAGAATGTAATGGTAGGCCACCAAGGTAACCTTAATGAGATAGAAGTGTTCCACACTAATTGCCATATCACTCATGACTATGATAGTAGTATATACTCCAGTATTGTTAGTCGTCTGCCAAACTATGGGATTGTATCTCAACCTTGACTTACTCAACCTTCCCTCAAATCTAGATCTTTTATTGTGACTTTCTAACCGTTTGTATTTGATCATTCCTTAACAGTATTCGCCTTTAGAACTGTGTCCCTAAATTATGTCACTGGATTCTTAATTAAATTTATTTCATGCTTCAACTTGATTTCCTTTATTCTTGTATTAGTTGTCATCTCTTGAACCCTTACCATGATACTAAATTACTTTCTGACTTAAATTCGAGATCCAACCATGACTCAATTCTTTCGACCCGACATGTGATGGTGTCCTTCTTATTTCCTTAAATGCTTAACCTTGTACCTTATCTTGATTGCTTGACCAGCTTAGTTGATGATCTTGGACTATTTTTTTTCTTCATCATTACCTCCCTTACTTATATTTGATTACCTTATGTTGCTAATTTATCCTTAGTTTTGCAAGCTTATCTCTTTTTCGAGCTTGATCGTGACATATTTTATTGGGTCGACCCACTAACATATTGTCTAATCAGAACCGATATATGATGGTCTGATCAACCTAGTGCACTTTGGTTCGCTTTCATATATTACTCTACGAGGATGAGACTCTAGGGCATATGTCTCATCCACGATAGTTTGGCAATTCTTCTTGAATTATTTTCGTCGTCTATGAATCACGTATTGTACTCAATAGCATCGTCTTTGAACTCTCTTTGCTTTTGTCTTTCACTTATTTCAGAAAGACAAGGCACTGTACTTAATAGGTCAACCCATGGTATTACGTTTAGCTTTCTTATCAAAAGGAGGATATTGACTTATTTCTATATCCTCGCAGTATTCTTTAGGACTTCAATAGTGTTGAATTCTAAACCCTTGATCGCGACCAGTCGACTTGGTCATTCTCCTTATCATCCAATATTTGGAACCTTATTCAATTGAATTAATTCAATTGTGACATGGATTTCCAATCTTGGATACTCGTGCCTAGACTTCAATGACCTCGTTCTCCATCTTGCCCAAACCTCGATTCATCCTGGATTAGATCAACTTAGATCTTATCGAGACTAAAATTTCTTATAGAGATATATATATAGTGTGCTTGGACTTCAGTGTTATTGACAGTCATGCTTTAAACTTTCGATTTTGATCATCTTTAGAATATTAATGCTTTATGGTTAATTTTATTTTTTTATCACCAGTTTTCATATAGGATGATAGAATGCCTTACAGCTCGATGATTTATTATTTTTTCCTTATCTTTTCCAGAATGGCACCCATGACCAGAGTTTGTCCCCAATGCACAGCTACAATTCCAGATGAGATCGAGATTGTACTTTCTCCTTCTATTGCTCAGGAGGTGTTAGCAGCCTCACCGGAGAATTTCCCTCCATCTCCTATCCTTCAGGAGAGGACTACAGTTCAGCCGGAGACTGAGGGCCTTCCTTTGCCTCTTGGAGTGGTACCCCATGCCATTCCTGATGGAGCTCATATTTAGAGACTTCTTCAGGATGTGCAGGAGGTGCAGAGACTTCAGGCTGAGCTTATGAGAGAGCAGAGTCTCAGTTTTTAACTGTTGTAGGATTACATGCATTCGAGGGGAGAGCCTAGTCCCAAGAGAGCGATGAGTAGTTTATACCCAGAGCCTCAGGAGTACCCAGGCTTTCAGCCTAGACCAGCCTATCCAGTTCAGATTCCTGTCCAGCAGAGACCAGTTGAGTGGGTGCCTACCTGTACTTTCTGTAAGAAGCTTGGACACGTATAGAAGGACTGTAGGAAGAGACTAGGATTATGCCTATTTTGTGGGTCAGCTGCACACAAGATATGAGACTGTCCTACTACACTTGCCCCTAGTCGAGGCCTACCTCCAAGAGAGAGTTCCAGCTACCAGACCTAGTAGAGGTGAGTTCTTGACCCATACCTTATCCTATCTTGATGATTACTGTACCCTACCATAATGTTTGTATGCTTGATATCTTATGACTACTTTTGATCTAGTATGACTTTAGTGGCTAGATGAGACCCCAGACTGATTACCTGCCATAATCATGTATGATATCTTTCCAACTGAATGATTTAGATAAGTTTCTTAAGACCATGATTGTTGGGGATTTGACCTAGAAGGAGTAGGATCATTTTAATTTCGAGGACAAAATTATTTTTAGGAGGGTAGATTTGTCACACTCACTTTCCAATTTCATGGGTATTTTAGTAATTGTGATTTATTTAAATTTTTATGATTCTTATTTTTAATTTTTATCTATTTATTAATTAGATTGATTTCAGTGTGATTTGTTTGGTTGTAGATTGGTGACTTGGTAGTATAAGTGGTTTGACCTTAGCCAACCATGACCTAGAACCTTAATGCTATATTAGAAATTAGATTTATTATCATTAGAATTACTTTAGATTTTATTAGTAAAGTTTTAGAGTGATTAATTGATTTTTGTCATTTTTGACCATTGTGTGATTTTCTGAATATGTTGACTCTTGTTTGTGCTAGCAACTGGTTTAACCTTAGTGGACTTGTATAGGTGCCTAACCATGCATTAGAATTTTTATTTTCATTTTTAGAATTTAATTTGTGCATTAGAATATTTTTAAGGCTTTTAATCATTTAATTAGCCTTTTTGCATGTAGGCCTTTGAGCTTTTTGACTTGGGCCCATTTCTACTTGAGAAAGAGTTAGACCAAGTGAAAACCTAACCCTAGAGAACCCCCCTTGGCCTCCCAACATCAGTACCCCCTCCCATTGTTGCATTCACTTGTAGTTTGTAGCCTCCACCAAGAAACCCTAAGAGATCCAACTCTCTAAAACACTTTTTCCCTTCATCTGGAGTCCGTTTCTTCCCAAATGAACTCCGTTGCGCTCGTCGAGGAGAGGAGGATCTGCTGGACCATTTCTGGAGTGGAGACAGAAGGTTTTGCTGGAGGAAAATCGGCCGACACGATAACTGAGGAGCCCCGATCATTGAGTTTTGACACTCAATAGGTAAAATCCTAATCTACTATTGCAAATCTAGTTTTTTTTTCTTTATTTTTGCATCCATATAGGTGCCCTAGCTTATCCACGAAATCTGGTGGGATTTCGACTCCGTTTGATGGAGGTATCGAGCCCGTGTCGGTCCCTTACGACACGTGTTCGACGAAATGCCGCTTAGGATTGAAAGTTACTATTTTTCGATTCTGACTTCATGGATGTTTAGATAATATTATTTCAATAAACTTTCATGAATACGGATTGGAAATCGATAACTTTTCAGCGATGTTTCGGACACGGACACGCGTGCACGAGATCCAGTGCACGGTCTCGTACACGTCCTGCATTCTGTGCGTCATAACTCGACGTACAGAGCTCCATCTTATGTGAAATTTTACGAGCACGTAGGGGCAACCTCTGCCCACATGTTTATAAAATTTCACGACATTTTGTCGAGCAAGCGCGGAGAAATCGTGCGTGCACTGGTCAGCCACACTGTGCACTCGGGCTGATTTTTGTCACGAAAACGGACTTCGTGTGCGCACACGACGCAGCGAAGACCCGTTGCAGGACCCGAAACATGTCGACCTATACCTAGACGACCCGTAGGATGAATCTCGAGTCGCAGCATGGCCCGACGAGCGAGCCACGAGGACGGAACCGCGTGCACAAGGGCGTGTGGGCGCGTGCGCGCGCAGCAGGCCGCGCGGGTGTGTGGGTCTGCGTGCGCTATTTCAGGCATCGTGTCGCCATGTCATCTTGTCCTAGACCTACCACAGGACCCCCCCAGCTACGTGCACAAGCACGTGGCGTTTTGTTGCATGTACGGCGCTCAAACGAGCGAGAACGCACGCGTACCATGCAGTATCGGGAAATTCCTATACGCGTTCTGTGGACACGACACGGACACAATTTTGAACCCGAGAGTACCCGAGCATATCACGTAGGTTGAGACCAGCGTGTATGCTGAGTTTTGCGGGTTGATTTGGTGTATTTTGCGTTTTGAGTCGTTTTGTCAAAATTGAGTTTTTCGGGTTCAAAGTCTTGAATATAAATGTGATTTTTCGATTCTTGACTTTTTAGTCCATATTTTCTGAATTTTTAGCTCATATATGATAATTAGAACTTGCGAGAAATGATCTGCAGAATCATCACCTATTTGTTTGCCTTTTTCCAAGCATAATCGGGTTTTCATTGAATTGGATAAATTGAGATTTATATAATATTTCGATTTTTGAGTTAAATACGATATTTTGATTTCCAACTTCTTAGGTTACAAAATCTGAGTTTTCAGGACATATATGAGGTTTCGGATTTGTGGGAACCAACTTTTGGTTTGTATATATGCTTTTATATATATATATATATATAAAATCCCGTTGAAACCCGTTGCTAATACATACATGTTGAGAATGGGTCGAGATGGTTTTAATTCCAGATTTGGATTCACTAAACCTATTTCAAAAACCATTGGTATTACTTTCCTTTTGAGCATTGTATATATATATATATATATATATATATATATATATATATATATATACATATATATATATATATATATATATATATATATATATATATATATATATAGATAGTTTCTTGATTGTATATATATGTATATAATAGTATATTAATTTGGGATATATCATGATTGTGTTTGCTGTTTGAATCTCAGAATTTACCTCATTTCAGTAAGCACCAGTACACACACACGCACACATCATTTTTTGTTAGATTTGGATTTTGTTGTATTGTATATACACATGTGTGTATATACCTATATGTACATATATATTTAAGCTTGTTAATTCTCTTAGAATAGATTGTAGTTGTGTACATGACTATAGGAGCCCTAGGACAGATTTAGTTTGTCATCTCGAGCTTAGTTTAGTCGAATTGGCCGACAAGTTGACCAAATTAACAAAAGTCAACTTTGGGTCAAACTTGGTCCAATTCAACTCAAACGAACTCCGAATGACCTGAAATTTTGTGTATGACCTAGAAATTAGTAGACGGACCAGTTGACCCAGGTTTGACCAGCATTGACCAGGTTTGACTAGAGTTGACCGAGGGTTGATTTTGACTAAAATGGACCTAGAAGCATGTAGTCTTGCATGATAGCTATTTCTTTTGATATTGTGGACTTGGTTGTGACCTGTGTGTATTTTAAATAGGTTTACATTGCCCCAGTTTAGTTATACCTCATCATCAGCAGTTCGATTTGCCAGACGAGTACATTCTCTGATCTTTTCATACTTCTTTGGATATGTTCTCTTGTTATAGACTAGTATACTTGATGCTGACACGATGTTCACACGGATTAGTACCCTCTGGATCTTTTCATACGATGTTATCCTCTCGGATACATCGAGTATGTCAGGTTTATGTACTTTATCATGGCCATCATGTACTCCATGTATTCATATTTATCCATGTGCACTTATATATTATTCATGTACACTCATAACCATATGAGCTCCATGTATACAGTAGTTGTTATCCATGTGCAATAACATAACATGCATTGATCCTTGTGTATTGTTTGGGGGCAGGGAGAGTGTAGTTGGTTATATGATCATTATTCCCAGTAGTTGTTATCCATGTGCACTCCTTAACTGTATCCATGTGCAACCCAAGCCGTTTACATAACCAATTCATGCTCTAATTCACGTAGAAGGTTATATTTCTCTATTATCATATTATATCTCATTTTATAGTCTCTCTCTTTTGTTGATTTCCTTTACAGCAATTCATGTATAGTTTTCTATAGCTTGCTTTATATGTCCACTCCTGCTATGAACTGTTGTGAGAGATATGTGCTCGTTCCGTCCTGACTGGACATGTTAAAAATTTTACAGGTATTGATGAGGAGTACTGCCCTACTTATTATGGCATTGGCTTAGATGACACTGGTGACGTGGACCCTTAGGAGGATCTCGCAGTCGTCGAGGACTTGCCTATAGTCTAGCTGAGACTTAGTACTTTATTTGTATTTTTTGTTTGAGACCTTATAAGTTGTACTTTTGTACTTGAGATTTATTCTGATGGTTTACACCTAGACTTTTATCTGGACTCTCTTGTGATTCTTTCTCCTATTCTATCTCAGTATTGTGATTGAGTTACTTACTATTACTCTCCATTCGGAGTTTATTTTAGACTGTATTAAATACTGTGACTCAGAACAGCGTTCTACCGCCGACACTGCGGCGTAGGCTGGGCGTTCGTTACTTTTCGTGCCCTTACAATGGGTGCTGGTCGTGACACATTTTTAGTGGTAGCCCATGCAGGTCCACAATCACAACTAGTGTGATTTGTAGTGGTACTCGAACTAGAGTATCATTACAGCCTGTAGTAGGATGTAGGATAAGTTAAGGTACTCAATCACATTAGGAAAACTCTTATCAATTCTTGTTGTTAATTGTCTCCATTTGAAAACAACTGTCCTTCTTGATGATTTCGTTTCTTTTTCAGTAATTGATTCCTTGTTCGATCTGTCTTCAAGATAGTTAAGGAGACACGATTTCATCTCTTCGGTCCATGCAGGACCATATTCGCATTAGTGCGATGTCATGGTAGTACGACAATTTAGTTGTATTACTACGAGCCTGCTACAGAGTATAGGAAGTAAGGTGTTAGAATGAGAGGATACTAAATCACTATTAGAATTTCCTGAGAGATTCCTGGGACGACCCTTGAGAATCTCATTATGAGCTTCGATTTAGATTTTCATTCCCTTACTTTAGTCCACCTTCCTTCCTTGATTCTTGCATCTTGTTTGAACTCTTTTCACCAATACCCTCACTTTCTTGTGCTTAATAAAGGTTAGGAAGATGGCTACACTTCTATATACTCATTGGTCAAACACATGGCTGGAAGGATTACATTAAGGAATTGGAATACACGGAGACTTTGACTAAGTTATAAGGGCATTTATTTAAATGGATGATTTAATGATTAGTAGTTTGTAAGTTGGGATATTACCAAGGAAATTTATCTTGAAGATTCTAAGTAGTAATCACCAGAGGATTATAAAATTATATTTTGATACTGGAGAAAAATAGTTAGAATCTATATGTATCGATTTCAGGAATTGATGTGATTCATGAATTATTGGATTATGATTATACATCTTTGAACGTATATAGATTGGTTTGATAAATGATAAAAAAAAGGGGGGTGGCAGTATGAACTATTAAATTGAGCCATACAAGTTACGATGTATATGTTTATTGAATTTCAAATTTAAGTGGAAGCAATGATATTAAAATTTGGTTTAAAAGATTGGGAAGATATAAAAACAATTTTTCTTTTTGGAAAAAAAATCTCAAATTTGGAATCGTGTCAATTGATTGAAGATTTAAAAATCTATTTAGATTTTGGTTTAAGAAGTAGTGATTATGTTTCAATGACTTGGAAAGAGAATTTATGGTTGATAAGTGCGTTAAAATACTGAGTTGTAATGCTATATTGTCGTGATATGCTGAGTGTCTATTTTGAGGATTATTTGAGACAAATTGGGAGTTTTTAAAGTTATGAAGTAATATAGAATTTTATGGATTCATGATTCATTAACTCTGGAGTTTAAAGTTGGATTGAAATGTTAAATTTTGGAAAGGTTAGTAGTAATGTGATAAAAGTTACTATGAGGTTTATGAAAAGGATTTAAATGTTAGTCGTGATTAGATTGGAAGGCTTAGAGTGAATACAAATTGAGGTAGTTATTTTGAAATTTCTTTTTAAAAGAATGTAATGGTAGGCCACCAAGGTAACCTTAATGAGATAGAAGTGTTCCACACTAATTGCCATATCACTCATGACTATGATAGTAGTATATACTCCAGTGTTGTTAGTCGTCTACCAAACTATGGGATTGTATCTCAACCTTGACTTACTCAACCTTCCCTCAAATCTAGATCTTTTATTGTAACTTTCTAACTATTTGTATTTGATCGTTCCTTAACAGTATTCGCCTTTAGAACTGTGTCCCTAAATTATGTCACTGGATTCTTAATTAAATTTATTTCATGCTTCAACTTGATTTCCTTTATTCTTGTATTAGTTGTCACCTCTTGAACCCTTACCATGATACTAAATTACTTTCTGACTTAAATTCGAGATCCAACCATGACTCAATTCTTTCGACCTGACATGTGATGGTGTCCTTCTTGTTTCCTTAAATGCTTAACCTTGTACCTTATCTTGATTGCTTGACCAGCTTAGTTGATGATCTTGGACTATTTTTTTCTTCATCATTACCTCCCTTACTTATATTTGATTACCTTATGTTGCTAATTTATCCTTAGTTTTGCAAGCTTATCTCTTTTTCGAGCTTGATCGTGACATATTTTATTGGGTCGACCCACTAACATATTGTCTAATCAGAACCGATGTATGATGGTCTGATCAACCTAGTGCACTTTGGTTCGCTTTCATATATTACTCTACGAGGATGAGACTCTAGGGCATATGTCTCATCCACGACAGTTTGGCAATTCTTCTTGAATTATTTTCGTCGTCTATGAATCACGTATTGTACTCAATAGCATCGTCTTTGAACTCTCTTTGCTTTTGTCTTTCACTTATTTCAGAAAGACAAGGCACTGTACTTAATAGGTTAACCCATGGTATCACGTTTAGCTTTCTTATCAAAAGGAGGATATTGACTTATTTCTATATCCTTGCAGTATTCTTTAGGACTTCAATAGTGTTGAATTCTAAACCCTTGATCGCGACCAGTCGACTTGGTCATTCTCCTTATCATCCAATATTTGGAACCTTATTCAATTGAATTAATTCAATTGTGACATGGATTTCCAATCTTGGATACTCGTGCCTAGACTTCAATGACCTCATTCTCCATCTTGCCCAAACCTCGATTCATCCTGGATTGGATCAACTTAGACCATATCGAGACCAAAATTTCTTATAGAGATATATATATAGTGTGCTTGGACTTCAATGTTATTGACAGCCGTGCTTTAAACTTTCGATTTTGATCATCTTTAGAATATTAACGCTTTATGGTTAATTTCATTTTTTTATCACCAGTTTTTATATAGGATGATAGAATGCCTTACAGCCCGATGATTTGTTATTTTTTCTTATCTTTTCCAGAATGGCACCCATGACCAGAGTTTGTCCCCAATGCACAGCTGTAATTTCGGATGAGACCGAGATTGTACTTTCCCCTTTTTTTGCTCAGGAGGTGTTAGCAGCCTCACCGTAGAATTTCCCTCATCTCCTATCCTTCAGGAGAGGACTACAGTTCAGTCGGAGACTGAGGGCCTTCCTTTTCCTATTGGAGTGGTACCCCATGCCATTCCTGATGGAGCTCATATTTAGAGACTTCTTCAGGATGTGTAGGAGGTGCAGAGACTTCAGGCTGAGCTTATGAGAGAGCAGAGTCTCAGTTTTCAACTGTTGTGGGATTACATGCATTCAAGGAGAGAGCCTAGTCCCAAGAGAGCGAGGATCAGTTTATACCCAGAGCCTCAGGAGTACCCAGGCTTTCAGCCTAGACCAGCCTATCCAGCTCAGATTCCTGTCCAGCAGAGACCAGTTGAGTGGGTGCCTACCTGTACTTTCTGTAAGAAGCTTGGACACGTATAGAAGGACTGTAGGAAGAGACTAGGATTATGCCTATTTTGTGGGTCAGCTGCACACAAGATACGAGACTGTCCTACTACACTTGCCCCTAGTCGAGGCCTACCTCCAAGAGGGAGTTCCAGCTACCAGACCTAGTAGAGGTGAGTTCTTGACCCATACCTTATCCTATCTTGATGATTACTGTACCCTACCATAATGTTTGTATGCTTGATATCTTATGACTACTTTTGATCTAGTATGACTTTAGTGGCTAGATGAGACCCCAGACTGATTACCTGCCATAATCATGTATGATATCTTTCCAACTGAATGATTTAGATAAGTTTCTTAAGACCATAATTGTTGGGGATTTGACCTAGAAGGAGTAGGATCATTTTAATTTTGAGGATGAAATTATTTTAAGGAGGGTAGATTTGTCACACTTACTTTTCAATTTAATGGATATTTTAGTGATTGTAATTTATTTAAATTTTTATGATTCTTATTTTTAATTTTTATCTATTTATTAATTAGATTGATTTCAGTGTGATTTGTTTGGTTGCAGACTGGTGACTTGGTAGTATAAGTGGTTTGACCTTAGCCAACCATAACCTAGAACCTTAATGCTATATTAGAAATTAGATTTATTATCATTAGAATTACTTTAGATTTTATTAGTAAATTTTTAGAGTGATTAATTGATTTTTGCCATTTTTGACCTTTGTGTGATTTCCTGAATATGTTGACTCTTGTTTGTGCTAGCAACTGGTTTAACCTTAGTGGACTTGTATAGGTGCCTAACCATGCATTAGAATTTTTATTTTTATTTTTTGAATTTAATTTGTGTATTAGAATATATTTAAGGCTTTTAATTATTTAATTAGCCTTTTTGCATGTAGGCCTTTGAGCTTTTTGACTTGGGCCCATTTCTACTTGAGAAAGAGTTGGACCAAGTGAAAACCTAACCCTAGAGAACCCCCCTTGGCTGCCCAACAGTAGTACCCCCTCCCATTGTTGCATTCACTTGTAGTTTGTAGCCTCCACCAAGAAACCCTAAGAGATCCAACTCTCCAAAACACTTTTTTCCTTCATCCGGAGTCTGTTTCTTCCCAGACAAATTCTGTTGCGCTCGTCGAGGAGAGGAGGATCTGCTGGACCATTTCTGGAGTGGAGACGGAAGGTTTTGTAGGAGGAAAATCGGCCGACACGACAACCGAGGAGCCCCGATCATTGAGTTTTGACACTCAATAGGTAAAACCCTAATCTACCAATGAAAATCTAGTTTTTTTATTTATTTTTGCATCCATATCGGTGCCCTAGACTTGCCTATGAAATTTGGTAGGATTTCGACTCCGTTTGATGGAGGTATCGAGCCCGTGTCGGTCCCTTTATTATCTAAACTCCGTTTGATAGAGGTATCGAGCCCGTGTTCGACAAAATGCCGCTTAGGATTGAAAGTTGCTGTTTTTTGATTCTGACTCCATGGATGTTTAGATAATATCATTTCAATAAACTTTCGTGAAGACGGATTGGAAATCAATGACTTTTCAGCGACGTTTAGGACACGGACACGCGTGCACGAGATCCCGTGCACGGTCTCGTACACGTCCTGTATTCTGTGCGTTATAACTCGACGCACAGAGCTTCATCTTGTGTGCAATTTTATGAGCACGTAGGGGCAACCACTGCCCACATGTCCGTAAAATTTCATGACGTTTTGTCGAGCGAGCGCGGAGAAATCGCGCGTGCACTGGTCAGCCACACTGTGCACTCGAGATGATTATTGTCGCGAAAACGGACTTCATGTGCACACACGACGCAGCAAAGACACGTTCCAGGACCCGGGACATGTCGACCTATACCTAGACGACCCGTAGGACGAAACCGCGAGGACGGAACCGCGTGCACGAGGGCGTACGGGAGCGCGCGCGCGCGCAGCAGATCGCGCAGGTGCGTGGGTCTGTGTGCACTATTTCGGGCATCGTGTCGCCATATCATTGTGTCCTAGACCTACCCCAGGACCCCCCCAGCTACGTGCACAAGCACGTGACGTTTCGTTGCATGTGCGGCGCTCAAACGAGCGAGAATGCACGCGTACCACGCAGTATCGGGAAATTCCGATATGCGTTCTGTGGACACGACACGGACACGATTTCGAACCCGAGACCAGTGTGTATGCCGAGTTTCGCAGATTGATTTGGTGTATTTTGCGTTTTAATTCGTTTTGTCAAAATTGAGTTTTTTGGGTTCAAAGTTTTGAATATAAATGTGATTTTTCGATCCTTGACTTTTTAGTCCGTATTTTCTAAATTGTTAGCTTATATATGATAATTAGAACTTGCGAGAAGTGATCTGCGGAATCATCACCTATTTGTTTGCCTTTTTCCAAGCATAATCGGATTTTCATTGAATTGGATAAATTGAGATTTATATGATATTTCGATTTTTGAGTTAAATACGATATTTTGATTTCCAACTTCTTAGGTTACAAAATCTGAGTTTTCAGGACATATATGAGGTTTCGGATTTGTGGGAACCAACTTTTGGTTTTGTTTCATAATTTTCCATCAATTATGAGTATATATGCTTTTCTATATATAGCTATGTATATATATATATATATATATATATATATATATATATATATATATATATATATATATATTCCAGATTTGGATTCACTAAATATATATATATATATATATATATATATATATATATATATATATATATATATATATATTCCAGATTTGGATTCACTAAAAAAAAAAAAAAAAAAAAAAAAAAAAAAAAAATATATATATATATATATATATATATATATATATATATATATAAAACCCCGTTGAAAACCCATTGCTAATACATACATGTTGAGAATGGGTCGAGATGGTTTAATTCCAGATTTGGATTCACTAAACCTATTTCAAAAACCATTGGTATTACTTTCCTTTTAAGCATTGTATATATATATATATATATATATATATATATATATATATATATATATATATATATATATATATATATATATATATATATATATATATATATATATATATTGTTTCTTGATTGTATATATATGTATATAATAGTATATTAATTTGGGATATATCATGATTGTGTTTGCTATTTTAATCTCAAAATTTACCTCATTTCAGTAAGCACCAATACACACCCACGCACACATCATTTTTTGTTAGATTTGGGTTTTGTTGTATTGTATATACATATGTGTGTATATACCTATATGTATATATATATTTAAACTTGTTAATTATCTTAGAATAGATTGTAGTTGTGTACATGACTATAGGAGCCCTAGGACAGATTTGGTTTGTCATCTCCAGCTTAGTTTAGTCGAATTGGCCGACAAGTTGACCAAATTGACAAAAGTCAACTTTGGGTCAAACTTGGTCCAATTCAACTCAAACGAACTCCGAATGACCTGAAATTTTGTGTATGACCTAGAAATTAGTAGACGGATCAGTTGACCCAGGTTTGACCAGCATTGACCAGGTTTGACCAGTATTGACCAGGTTTGACCAGAGTTGACAGAGGGTTGACTTTGACCAAAATGGACCTAGAAGCATGTAGTCTTGCATGATAGCTATTTCTTTTGATATTGTGGACTTGGTTGTGACCTGTGTGTATTTTAAATAGGTTTACATTGCCCTAGTTTAGTTACACCTCATCATCATCAGTTCGATTTGTCAGGCGAGTACATTCTCTGATCTTTTCATACTTCTTTGGATATGTTCTCTTGTTATAGACTAGTATACTTGATGCTGACACGATGTTCACACGGATTAGTACCCTCTGGATCTTTTCATGCAATGTTATCCTCTCGGATATATCGAGTATGTCATGTTCATGTACTTTATCACGACCATCATGTACTCCATGTATTCATATTTATCCATGTGCACTCATATGTTATTCTTGTACACTCATGACCATATGAGCTCCATGTATACAGTAGTTGTTATCCATGTGCAATAACATAACATGCATTGATCCTTGTGTATTGATTGGGGGCAGAAAGAGTGTAGTTGGTTATGTGATCATTATCCCCAGTAGTTGTTATCCATGTGCACTCCTTAGCTGTATCCATGTGCAACCCAAGCCGTTTATATAACTAATTCATGCTCTGATTCACGTAGAAGGTTATATTTCTCTATTATCATATTATATCTCATTTTATAGTCTCTCTTTCTTGTTGATTTCCTTTACAGCGATTCATGTATAGTTTTCTATAGCTTGCTTTATATGTCCATTCCTGCTATGAACTGTTATGAGAGATATGTGCTCGTTCCGTCCTGACTGGGCATGTTAAAATTTTTACAGGTATTGATGAGGAGTACTGCCCTACTTATTATGGCATTGGCTTAGATGACACTGGCGACGTGGACCCTCAGGAGGAACCTACAGTCGTCGAGGACTTGCCTATAGTCTAGCTGAGACTTAGTACTTTATTTGTATTTTCTGTTTGAGACCTTATGAGTTGTACTTTTGTACTTGAGATTTATTCTGGTGGTTTACACCTAGACTTTTATCTGGACCCTCTTGTGATTCTTTCTCCTATTCCATCTTAGTATTGTGATTGAGTTACTTACTATTACTCTCCATTCGGAGTTTATTTTAGACTGTATTAGATACTGTGACTCAGGACAGCGTTCTACCGCCGACACCTGCGGCGTAGGCTGGGCGTTCGTTACTTCTCGTGCCCTTACACTGGGTGCGGGTCGTGACACATCTCGTCAATAGAATGTGCTCGAGCAAACAAATTTATTTCGGAAGGACGTGAGGGAACGAGAAGCAAACTCTCTCCTTGCCACTATTTATAGGCCGGGCAAATCAAACCCATGAGCCAAGTGGCGGGCTCTCCGAATCCCGTGTAATGAATTTGCATTTATAGTGATGAACCTAACGCTTCGAATTCAGCCAAGTTAAAAATGGCTATTTAAAGCACTCGAAAAACGCAACCGTCGGACCAATAAAGACACGTCATGTAAACGGATGCGCCGGCCAGACACCATGCATCCTGCAGACGTGCCTGTTCCAAAGTGCCCCGTAAGGATGCGCTCAACAAAGCACAGATCCATGCGTCCTGGACCCATACGACCATTTTGGCTCGTCACCCATCAAGCAATTAATGCTCAAGTGATAGAGTTGGCAGCACGTCCCCCCGAGGATTGAACACTTAGCAGCTTTTTCAGAAGACGAAGCGTCGCTGGCGTCAATATCATCATTACTTTCCTCCGGCGGTTACAAGCCACGTGGCTGCCCTACCCTTTTGCATGCACCTCCGCAGCAATGCGCCCAAATCTCTACATGCGCATCAAAAGCCATGCGCCTCAGACTTTTCTCTAATCTCTAAAGACAGAGGTCAAGTCACTACTGAAGCCCCGCATGCACCTCAAAAGCCATGTGCCCAGACTGGTTCGTGACTCCTAAAGGTTACAGGCCAAAGTCTACTCATGTGCCCAATCTTAGGCGCATCCTGTCAGATTACTCTCCACAAAATTTGAGATCTTTGAGCTACGGATACACGCCACGTGTCTTTTGACTCAGTTCAGCCGATGAAGGGGTACTAATCATCCAAGATCTCTGCAACCGAAAGATCTTCTCCATTGCTAAGTGTCAGCTCTGCCGTAGCCCGTAAATGCAACAAGAAGAGTTAAACTCCTCAATCTGAGCGCATCGCCCATGCACCTCCATCAGCAATTACCACGTGGCATCCCCACAAACAGGCGCATCCTACATATGCACATATGAGCAGCCAACCTACTGCTTATAAATAGAAGGATCATCCCCTCTCACACACACACAAAGATACACAGAGACTGTCAGAGATCAAGACACACAGTCAACCAAAGCATCAAAGTTTACTTCCAGAGATCGGAAGAGACACTCAACATCTTTACCCTCTTCGTAAGCTCCAGCACCCAGAGCAACTCAGACCTTCAGAAAACCGAGAACCGTCGTCAGATCGTCAACGGAGTCAACGTATTACCACTCGCTCTATTGGCAGAAAGGACCCAGATAAACAAAAGTGTACTCCTGGGACTACATCTAAGTCCTACATTATAGCACTGTTCTGTTTGTATTGAAATTGCATCAAAAGATTTTAATGGCAAACATCAAGTAGCCAAGATAAGGAAATCTGAGTTTTCAAAGCTTTGTACTTGTATTCCTATCAAGTTTATCAATAAAAGAAGTATTTCCATTTCAAATCTCTATATCCAATATTTGGTTTTCTGTAATAAATTGGTGCGTGCGTGTGTTTTGCTTGACTAGTTGTTTTGTGCAAGTACTTGGCCTTGTGCAAGCACAACTTAGGCTTGCACAACATCACGCCTTAGCGAGGATGAACGATTCTGCAGGGATCCAAGCAAGACAGACTACCCTAGCGGGATCGGGGCGTGACAAAGTGGTATCAGAGTACGATTTTACGTCCTTGGCCTCTTACAAATATCGTTTTCGAAAAAGTATATAAAGTATTTTGATGGCTTTCAAAGGTCCCGATTTTGAGTTACGAAAACCAATGCCCCATACAATAAGTCTATAATATTTTATGAGACTGACAGAAGTTATACTTTTTTGTAGAAAAATGGCTCCTCCTCGACCATCTGGCTCAACCGATCCGATAGAGCGGATCATGACCATGATGGAACTACAGAGGAAGGATAATGAGGAGCGTGGTCAGATACAACAGGCATGACTGGAGGCCCAACAGAAGTAGTTAGATGCCTTGACCTTGTAACTGCGCTAGCAACAAATCGAGATACCACCGAAGCGACCAAACCAACGGAAACACCCGAGATTGATCCCGTGGATGGTGACGAACCCCAGCCGGTGCAAAGGCACTCTTACTTTAAGCCAAAGGACTTCTTGGATGTGAAACCTCCGTAATTTGAGGGTAGGACATCACCAGATAAGGTGGTGGACTGGATCGATAAAATAGAAAGTCTGTTCACATTCGTAGGAGTTTCGAGTAGCAAGAAGGTAAAGTGTGCCGCTCTGCTACTACGTCTGCGAGCAAAAGACTAGTGGAAAGCGAAGAAGCCGATGCTGCTCGCAACGGCTAGGAATGTTAAGATTTCATGGGCCTCGTTAAAGAAGGCATTTCTGGATCAATATCTACCTCTAGCCATGAGTAAGAAAATGGAGAATGACTTCATCACTCTAAAACAAGAAAATATGTCCGTGGATGACTATGAATCTGAATTTGCTAAGCTGGCAAATTTTGCTGCTCTTATGGTACCAACAGAGCAGGCTCGTATAGATCGTTTCGTTGAAGGTCTGAATGATGACATTCAGTTGAGTGTGCTGAACCGAGAATGTGAGTCATATTCTCAGACCTTTGAGGCGGCGCTGCAGGTGGAACAGTTTTGCCTGAAGAAGGTGTCAACTAAAATACAGTACGGTCAGAATCAGCCCGCTAAGAGATATCATGATAGAGAGAAAAAGACTGACGGGGAACAAACAATAAGCCAGTATGCACCTTTTACAGTCGACGAGGGCATGTGAAGGAAGATTGTCGCTATATAAACGGTCTGAATTACAGTTACTGTGGCAAAAGTGGGCACATTAAGAAGGACTATCGTGCCACTAATAATACTTGTTTTGGTTGTGGCCAACAGGGTCATCTATCAGAAATTGTCCGAAAAAGAATAAAACTGCTCAAAATCGTAATGACGCTGAAGAGGGTAGGCCACTGAGGGACCCACCGCAGATCAGAGACAATCTGCACAACCAGCAGCTGCGAACTAATGCTCGTGTCTTTAACCTATCCACCTTACTTGATCATGAATACAATACTAGTGGAGGTGAGCTTGTTTCTTAAGTTTTGAGGACAACTTTTTCTCAGTAGGTTATTATGTAGTGCCCCGCTCCTCGCGGTCCACTATGTAATACCTGCGGCTTGTTGACTCAGTCTTGAACTGAGTATTTGGAAAAACCTTTGCCGGTATCGATTGATCACGGATGAAATACAATGAACCTTTCCAATTGATGGATTGGCTTCTATAAAATGAATCCAAGAGTTTTGTTGGATTTTTTTCGCTGCTTGGTTTTGATGAATGCATTTTCGTATTGGTTTTCGATGATTGGTTTTCATTGTTTGCTTTCATCACATTTCAATTCATTCCGATTCTTGAGAGAAAGAGACCGAAGTATGCTAATCAACTGTGGTGCTAATATAGGACACATAAACTATTCGTGAACAGCACATGAAGTCCCTCATTCTCTCAACTAAGATTTATCTCGGTGAGTTGTTTCAACCGAATAAACATTGATCTATACACCTAATGAAAAAAATGATCTCTAGTCTACTCTGTTGTCTCGTTCCTATGATCAACGATACCACAACAACAAAAGATAAGAGAAAATACTTGAATTGAATCAAATGCAAGATCATATATTGCTACTCTATCTACTCCATAAGAATGATCATCTGTTCGGTTACTAAGTATGCTTGAAAAATATAGACATGTACAAACAAACTTGTACGTATTGAGATGAACAAGAAGGCACGAAATAAACGTGTCGAATATCTGTGCATAAGTCTAAATCTGTCTCATCTGATAGAACTGCTAGAGCATGCATATGGTCTCGGACAACTTGTTAACAAGAAAATATTTGTCTCTCGGGTGGTATCTGGGGGCACCTGGAACCGTTCGGCCTAGAAGAGATTAGGGCCTCTATATGAAAATGGTAGTCGATATCTAAGTCCTTAGCGATGAGCTGAACCGGAGAGTCACAGCGGCTAATCATGGGGATACCCCATGGACCATCATATAGAATAGGCCACCTGCATGATCCTAATTTTAAACTTCAATATCTGCAAGAATGAAACATGAATTATTCGTTATGCAAATTGTGCTAACATGTCTTATGCAGGGATGGCTGTCGGTGATAGTAAGTTTGCTTATGAGTTATTCTACTATCATGTTCTTATGAATTATTAAAAAGAACCTAGAAAAGTAGAAAGATGACTAGTAAAATGTTATCTCCACATGTTGATTTAGTGCAGAGATTTGTGAGTTCGGCCAAAAGTCGCTCTCAAGTACATGATGTGTGCTGACCTACGTTGTGGGCATCCTTTTCAGAAAGCAAAGGAGACAGGGGGTTTTCAAGTGAGGCACTGAAGCTCGTCTAGCCTAGTAGAGCTCGTGAATTGTCTCAAGCTTCTTTTTATTTCCATTCAAGTTACAAGTTTCTTTTTCTTTAAAGGTGTCTTTTTATTTCCAGCATTTAATAAAGGGATATGATGTATGGGCATTGCGACTATTTTCAAAAAACGTTTTTAAAAAGAATCATGTAGCCAAGATAAGGCAATCTGAGTTTGCAAAGCTTTGTACTTGTATTCATATCAAGTTTATCAATAAAAGAAGTATTTGTATTTCAAATCTCTGTGTCCAATATTTGGTTTTCTACAATAAATGGGTACATACGTGTATTTTGCTTGACTAGTTATTTTGTGCAGGTACTTGGCCTTGTGCAAGCACAACTTAGGCTTACACGACATCATACCTTAGCGAGAACGAACGATCCCGCAGGGATCCAGGCAAGACGGACGATCCTAGCGGGATCGGGGTATGACAGTGATATCCTAAAAAATACATGATTGCCTTCCTTAAACTCTAAGGGTCGACGATGAGTATCAGCCCAATGCTTCTGCTGTCTTGTGTTGCTATGAGATGGCTCTGAATCTGTTTCACTTTCTCTAATGTCTGGGTCACTAACTCTGGACCAAGTATCTGGCGCTCTCCAACGTCACTCCAACATACTGGAGACATGTACTTCCTGTTGTACAATATCTCAAAAGATGCCATCTATATGCTTGCCTGGTAACTGTTGTTGTAGAAAAATTATACCAAATGCAGATGATCTTCCCAAGATCCTCCAAAACCAACATGCAAGCCCTGAGCATATCCTCAAGTATCTGGATCATGCGCTCGGACTGTCCATCGGTCTGCGGGTGATAAGCGGTGCTAAATTTGAGGCAAGTCCCCAAACTCTCCTGTATACTCCTCCAAAAATATGAAATGAATCTTGAATCTCGATCCGAAAAAATGCTGACTGGTACTCCATGCAGATGCACTATCTGTCTCATGTATAAATCAACCAAAATATCTCTAGATTGCCCAACTCTGAAGGGCAAAAAATGCGTTGACCTAGTGAGTCGATCCACGATGACCCAAACTACATCCTTCCTGCTGGGGCTCCTCGAAAATCTAGTAACAAAGTCCATGGTAATGTATTTCTACTTCCACTCAGGAATGGTAAGTGGTTGCAATAGTCATAAAGACCTTTGGTGCTCGGCCTTAACCTGCTGACAGACCAAGTATCTCGCTACAAATCTAGCGATCTCCTTTTTTATCCCATGCCACCAGTAGTGTTATCGCAAATCTTTGTACATCTTCGTACCCCCGGGATGAATCAAATATATCGAGCTGTGCACCTCAGTCATCGACTCCTGGCGTAGCTCTCCACTCGAAATGCATAGGCGATATCCATACCTCAATGTCCCGTCCTCATGAATTCGTAGCCATGTCTATATGCCAGCCTATGTCCTCTCTAGGAGTCTCCTGAATCTTGCATTTGTAGGTAGAGCGGCCTTGAACCTCTGAACCAAAGAAGACTATACCTTAAGGGTAGATAACTGTTCATCTATACCCGGCAATACGACCTCTATCCCCAACTCCTGGAGATCCTCTAACAAATGACGCTGTCATTATAAAGTATGCCGTGGGTTCCTACTCAAAGCATCAGCCACGATATTTGCTGTCACGACCCGGTCCCCAAATACTTGGGTCGAATCGGATCATGCCCAGCCTGCACCGTTGATGAGACGGCGGCAGTAAGCTGTAATCCATATGCAGGTAAATCAACAACAAATACCAAGATTGCCACAACTTTTATTTAATCGATAACTTAAAACTTGTTCTGATACAAAAGATCCATAAACTGAAAATTAACAAAGATCAAACTAAACTCTCAAAGACTAAAGCCGTAACTATGGAGACGCCACTACATCATCATCAGCTGGTAGTACCGCCGGGTACAGATCAAGATCATAATAACTGTTAATCAGCAGCTCCGGGTCGTCAGCAGAACCTACGGTTATCCAGTCAGGAAAGGAGCAAAGTACAATTTATGCTAATCTTGACAATTAATTTAACAATAAAATTATGCACTTTTAAACAGTTTTGAAGATAAACAGTTTTGCAACAGTTACAGTATTGTGATGTGAATTGGCAATGTATATGACCAGCTTGGGTTGTACAGTTGTATCCTATTGATACGATATGGCTTATCCCCGTGTGTGTGAGGGGTAAGCTAACACAGTTGTTATACTAGTTTGGATGTGGTCATAAACATTACTCTACTCCCCCAGTCCCCAACAGTACAGTCAATACTCCCGAAAGAGTTCGTGTTTGAACAGTGGTTTAAAATTGGAGTGAAGTGATTATTAAATAATTGTAATCAACATAAATGTACTTCCCTTAAAATTGATCGAACTGGAGAGTTGGTACTTCGGGGTTGATGGTCAAAAACTTCCTCGAAACCCTACATTCGGAAATCTGTCTCAGAACCAAACTATTCAGAACTGCCACACTAGTTGCAATATCTAGTTGTTTCCTAGTCAAGTTTTAATCTTATTTTAACTAATACAACAAAAGCGCTTACTAGTGCGTTGACATTAAGAACATTCAATTTATATTTGATTTTAGGGAAAACTCGTATTTATCAAGTTATTTATAAAACTTGGTATTTATCCATTATGATAAAATATACTTTTCCTTTTAATGAGAAAATACATGAATTTCTATTTAAAATTTATAACTTAATTTTCTAAGTGACAAAACAATTATTATTATATTCTTTTAAAATAAATAATTTATCATTTATACTACGTTCCTATGACTATAATCATCCAGAAAATAAAAGAAAGACAAAATTAAAAGCTAAGTTATTACAATCTCACACCCAGAATAAATAAATAGGCTTATGCCTTTACATTTCCAAGAATTAAAATAAGAGAAAATTCGTTAGTCCTGTAAACTACCTACAAAATTAAATATAAATAATTTTAATTAAAATATAAATATTATTGAGTCTCAGAACTGGTCCAATCGTCATTTAATAGCTAATGCCTCAACGCCCGGACGAAACCGGTTTCGTTTACAGTTAGCTAGGGCCCATTGACCAATACGGTCGTCGCCCAAAAAAATCCAAAAATAGTATTCTTTTCCGAAATTCATTTTAAAATTATATAATCAAATTTTTATAGAAATTTCGGCAACATTCCCTCTATTTTCGGGATAACCCAAAACTGGGAAACGTGCCGATTTTCCTGCAAAATAAATCCCAAACCAGGGATACCCCAATATAACTACAAAACTATTTTCTGAAATAAATTTGAAGTCCTGAAATGATATCGGAACTAACAGAATCCTTTCCGAAATAATTCTCAGAATTTCCGAGAAAATCACAGAACCAAGTTTTAACCAAAACCCAAAATAATTTATATATAAAACTATAATCACAGAAATGTTTCCAAAGGTTTTGGAAAATTTCGAAATTAAAAAGATCATCGAAGCAAACCAACAGCATACAAATTCCGAAGAAACTTCAGAAAAATGGTAACGTAATTGAAACGTAACCAAAAATCCGAATTCCTGAAGGAATCGGTGGACCAGTTTTTCATCATAGACTAAGAGGAACTATGGGGCTATCCAGAAGTTACCGAAATCGACGGAATCCAAAGTGATGCTTCGGACTCGGAACTTTCAGCACTCGCGAACAGTAGGAAACCACAGATTTGAGTCGGGTACGCTGACCGAGTGGGGCAAAGTCGCTCGGAACCGCCAAGAACAGCAGCGTCGCTGCAGGAAAAAGGGCGCTGGCTAGGGCGTAGGGTACGCCGGGTCTGGGTCACGCCGAGCTCGACGGGTGGCCGGGACGAGGCTGGTCGGCGCAGGAGGGGTGCGGGCCAGAGGTCGGACACCGACCGGAGGGTGGCCGACAGGGGGCGCGGGCCTGGAGGAGGCCGACGGACGTCGGGGCTGGCGCGGGTCCGGCAGAAAGGCCGGCGGGCGGTCGACCGGGCACCGGGGACAGCGGCGGCAGTGGGGAACGGAGAAAACGCCGAAAATAGGGTTCGGCCAGGGGATGGTCGGTCCAATGGGGCCGGATCGGATGGGGATCGCCGGAATTATTTTTGGGGAAAGTTAGGTCAGAGAAGAGTGGAGAAAAATAATTTGAGGTGATGGAGAAATAGTGAGGTTATTTATAGGTAAGAGGAGAGGGGTTACCAGGGAAAGGAAAGCCAACGGCCGGAAGAAGAAAGGTCGCCGGTTTCCGACGGTTACGGGAGGTGGGGGGTCGGCCAAACCAAGAGACTTCGGTTCTCTCCAGTAGAGAACCCATCCGATTGGGAGTTATAAACTCTCTTTCTCTCTCTCTCTAATGAAAAGGCTTTAGCTTAAAGGATTAAAGGTTTATGGATATGTTTATAAGGCTTTAAATGGGTTTGGGCTAAAGAGCACATAATGGGTTTGAAAGGGTATTGTTGTGGGCTACTGGATTTTAAAGCAAAAAGGTTCATGGACACTAAAAAAAATGGATTGGATTACTGATTTAAATATTATTTTCTTTAGAAAAACTGTAACTAAAATTTTGTAACTCTAAAATATATTCGGGCTCAGAATTGGGTTCAGGACTGGGCCAGGCAATCAAAAATCCAAATTCATTTATTTTGAAAATATTTTTTTTTCTATTTAGCTTTTAATACTAATTTGGCAAAATATTAATTTAGCAAACACAAAATTTCAATAATTTAGAAAAACAACAAAAATTAAATTTCTAGAATTAATTATCTAATTCAAGTTATTCAAAATAATTAACTAAAAGTTATGGGTTTCACAACCTTCCCTCCTTAAGAAATTTCGTCCTCGAAATTTAAAGGATAAAGTTAGAAATTACCTTAGGTCTCAAACAAGTACGGGTATTGCTCCCGCACCTCATCTTCTCGCTCCCAGGTAGACTCGCCTGGGGAATCGTGCCTCCACATAACTCTGACTATGGGAGTTACTGAAGTCCTGGTCCTCTTTTCGCCTCTGTCCAAAATCGCCACTGGCTTCTCTGGTACTGTAAGACTCGGTCCAATCTCCAGCTCCGAGTGATCCAAGATGTGACTCGGATCCGGAATGTAGCGTCTGAGCTGCGAAACGTGGAAGACGTTGTGCACGCCCTCAAGATTAGCTGGTAGAGCTAACCGATACGCCACTTCACCAATTCGGCTCAAAACTTGAAATGGTCCGATATATCTGGGACTCAGCTTCCCAGCTCTGCCAAATCGGATAGTTCCTCTGGTAGGAGAAATCTTCACAAAGACACTATCTCCTTCTTCAAACTCCAGTGGTCGACGACTGCTATCTACCCAATGCTTCTGCCTGTCTTGGGCGATCCTTAGCTTGTCTCTGATTACCTTCACTTTTTCTGCTGCATCAGTCACCATCTTTGGCCCCAGTAGTACTCTTTCTCCTATGTCGTCCCATGCAAGTGGAGTGCGGCAATGACGTCCATAGAGTACTTCAAATGGGGTCATACCAATGCTAGCTTGGTAACTGTTGTTGTAGGAGAATTCCACTAAATGTAAGTGATCCTCCCAAGATCCTCCGAATTCCAAGACGCAAGATCTCAGCATATCTTTTAGCGTCTGGATGGTCCTCTCAGATTGTCCGTCAGTTTAGGGATGATAGGCTGTGCTGAACTTCAGTTTTGTTCCCAAGCTGTCATGCAAACTCTTCCAAAATGTGAGGTAAATCTAGTATCTCTGTCAGATACAATACTTACCAGTACTCCATGGATTCGGTAGATGTGTCGCATGTACAGTGTCGCCAACTTCTCGGTGGATAAACCAACCTTGAAGGGAATAAAGTGTGCCGACTTAGTCAATCGGTCCACAATAACCCAAATAGCGTCCTTCCCTCCTTGAGATCGAGGCAATCCTGATACAAAGTCCATTGTTATATGCTCCCACTTCCACTCAGGAATGTCCAGCGGCTGTAGAAGTCCAGTGGTTCTCTGTCTGCTAGCCTTCACTTGTTGGCAAATCAAGCATCTAGCCATAAATCTGGATACATCCTTCTTCATTCCATACCACCAAACGACGGTACGCATATCTCGATACATCTTATTAGCTCCAGGATGTATGGAATACTGCGACTGGTGAGCTTCTTGCATCAGCTCATTCCTCAATTCACCAGATGGTACACACAGCCTCGTACCATGCTTCAATGCTCCGTCACTGGTGATAGAGAAACCTTCAAGTATTCCTGCCAGCACTTCATCTCTGAGCTTGCAAAGCGTCTCGTCTTGGAATTGTGTCTCCTTGATTTTGTCCATCAGACTTGAACGTAATTGCAACTGCATCAGGGTTGAGTCATCTCCAGGTACAATAGCTTCTCGCCCCAGTTCCTTCATCTTCTCCTCAGGCAGTACAATCTCCAGACCAAGCTTCTCTATGTCCTCCAACAAGTGCCGCTCCTTGGTCAAGAACATCGCCACTGGGTATCGACTAAGTGCATCAGCGACCACATTAGCCTTACCCGGATGGTACTGCAGGTCGATGTCAAAATCTTTCATCAGTTCCAGCCACCTTCTTTGTCTCATGATCAGCTCTTTCTGAGTGAAAACATATTTCAGACTTTTGTGGTCTGTATATATTTCCACTCTCTCTCCATAGAGATAATGCTTCCATATCTTCAATGCAAAGATGACTGCAGCAAGCTCCAGGTCATGTGTGGGATAATTCTTCTCATGGTTCCGTAATTGCCTAGATGCGTAAGCAATCACTTTCCTATTTTGCTGAAGAACGCAACCCAGTCCTTTTCCAGAGGCATCACTATAGATTGAGAAACCACCAGTTCCTGCGGGTAGCGCAAGGATTGGTGCAGTAGTCAGCCTATTCTTCAGCTCCTCAAATGCAGCCTGGAAATCTTCCGTCCAGATGAACTCTTCATTCTTTCGAGTAAGCTTCGTCATCGGTTCAGCAATTCTGGCAAAATCCTTCACAAACTTCCGGTAGTAGCCAGCCAAGCCCAAGAAACTTCTGATCTCAGCAACTGAGCTTGGGGTAGACCACTTCTCCACAGCAGCTATCTTCTTAGGATCCACCAAAATTCCTTCTCCTGTGACAACATGGCCAAGAAAATCCACCTTGTCTAGAAAGAATTCACATTTGGACAGCTTACCATATAACTTCTCTTTCCTCAAAGTTTCCAAAACTTTCCTGAGGTGCTCCTCATGCTCCTCTTCAGTCTTCAAATAGATCAAAATGTCATCAATGAAGACAACAACAAATTGATCTAAGTATTCATGGAAAACCTTGTTCATAAGGTTCATGAATACAGCAGGAGCATTTGTCAGTCCAAACGGCATGACCAAGAATTCAAACTGCCCATACTTGGTGTTGAACGCCGTCTTGGGAATGTCCTCCTTCCTGACCTTGATCTGATGGTAGCCAGATCTGAGATCAATCTTCGAGAACACCTTGGCTCCACTGAGTTGATCAAACAGGTCATCGATCCGGGGCAAAGGGTACTTATTCTTGATTGTGATATTGTTCAGCGTCCGGTAGTCGATGCACATCCTCACAGTTTCGTCCTTCTTGGAAACAAACAAGACATGTGCTCCCCAGGATGAAGCTCCGTCTCGGATAAATCCCAAAACCTTTAATTCATTGATCTGATCTTTCATCTCCTTGGCCTCCTTCGGGTTGACTCTGTAGCATCCCTTAGAAATAGGGGAAGAGGCGGGGACTAGGTCAATGGTGAACTCTATATCTCGGTCTGGGGGTAACCCGAAAAGACTATCAGGGAAGACATCCATAAATTCTGCTATGATAGGATGGGAAGGTCCGGATTCTTCTGTGATAGAGGTGTAGGTAACACACTCCATATCCTCCGGAGTTCGTGAGATTTCAAACTCCGGTTCTCCAGGTGGGCTGAAGACTGCACATCCTTTGTGACAGTCTATCAGCGCATGCTGCTTACTCAACCAGTCCATCCCTAGGACTATATCATAGTTGGGTAAGGGCATCAAAAGTAATGGTGCTATGAATTGGTGACCTGATATGGTTATAGGGCAATTACAGGTCTCAGTGATGGGTAGGGTTCCTCCACCGGTCATGACTCTACAAATCTTCTTACTAAATCCCGTATTTATGTGGTATATAGAGATGAATTTTGTGGATATGAAACTATGTGATGCTCCTGAATCAAATAAAGCTAAGGCAGGATAGGAATGCACATAAATAAAACCTGCGATGACATCAGTTGTAGGTTCCTGCTCCGGCTCTTGTTCCTCTGCTGCTAGGGCAAAAGCTCGCCCAGTCTTCTGTTGATGCTGCCCAATCTGTTGTTGCTGAGTGGGCAGAGGACCTTTCTGCTGAATAGTTCCAGTCCGGTGCATCGACGAGGGACAGTCCCTCACTTGGTGGGTGGCAGACCCACAGACTAGGCAGTGTCCTAGCCTCTTTCTACAGATATTCGACTGGTGCCCTGGCCTCTTGCAAAAATCACAGACAGGGATCTGCCTCTGAGATGCCCTATCATTGTTCTTTGCCTGCTGGTTCTACTGCTGGTGGTGGAAAGGCCGGTTGTTGTTGTTGTTGGGCCTCTTCTAATTTTCCTGAAAGTTGTTAGTTCCAGGATAATCCCTCTTTGAGCGAGCGAGTTGGCTCTTCTCTATATCTTGAGCTCGCTCCAGAATCTTTTCATAGGTCTTAGCACCGCCTGAGATCACATGGGTGCGGATCTCCTCTCTCAGCCCATGTCTAAACCTTTCAGCACGATCATCAGGGTCAGCCACCAGGTTCTTGGCAAAACGGCTGAGTTGGCCGAATTCTGCCGCATATTCACCAACAGTCATATTTCCTTGCTTCAGGTTCTGAAATTGCCTCTCCATCTCTCGCAACTCTGATGTTGGGAAGAACTTCCTCTTGAACAACCTCTTGAAGGTGTCCCAGTCAATCTGCCTATCCTGGAGTCGGGGTTCATTCCGATACCAGGTGCTCGCTATATTCTGCAGTTGGAGTCCCACTGCTTCAGCCTTGAGGTCTTCTGGAAGCCGAGCAACGCTAAGAAGACGCTCCATACTATCGAGCCATTCATCAGCATAGACGATTCCTTCGGTTCTCTTGAAGGGTCGAGGGTTCTGCTTCTTGAAACTCTCAATATCGCCCACCTTGGCAATATTATTTCTATTAATTAAATGGCCTTAATATTACATAAATTAATCATTAAATTTATGTTTACCTTGGCAGGCCTTGGTTCCTGTTGAGCTGCTTCTCCACTTTCCAGTGCAGCCATTGCCACGCTATGGGCATTCTCTATGCCTTCTCTCATAATTGTCGTCTGCTCGCGATGAGCTTCAGCTTGAGTTCTCTGGGCTTCTAGCACTCCTCTTAGCAGACCTATAAGGTCGGTGGGGTCCACAGGCACCGGTGGGGCAGCTGGAGTGGGCGAAACCATAGGGGGCTGCATCTCCGTCCGAGAAGATGATGGATCTGTTGTTATATTAAGGGGACGGTCGGCCAGCTGCCGAGGTATAGGATCCGGACTTGATTGGGGAGGTGGGGTATGATCAGGTGTTGACATCCCATAGCCAGCAGGGTTGGTTTTGTCAGTGGCCATTCTCTGGAAGGTTTAGGATATAAACATAAGCAAGGTAGCCTATCTATAATCAAACAAAAATATTTAATTATAATATATTTCGGTCCTATGTTGGCAAATTATTATTCTAGTGTTGATTAGACCTGCATGGGCCACCACTAAAAATATGTCACGACCCGGTCCCCAAATACTTGGGTCGAATCGGATCATGCCCAGCCTGCACCGTTGATGAGACGGCGGCAGTAAGCTGTAATCCATATGCAGGTAAATCAACAACAAATACCAAGATTGCCACAACTTTTATTTAATCGATAACTTAAGACTTGTTCTGATACAAAAGATCCATAAACTGAAAATTAACAAAGATCAAACTAAACTCTCAAAGACTAAAGCAGTAACTATGGAGATGCCACTACATCATCATCAGCTGGTAGTACCGCCGGGTACAGATCAGGATCATAATAACTGTTAATCAGCAGCTCCGGGTCGTCAGCAGAACCTACGGTTATCCAGTCAAGAAAGGAGCAAAGTACAATTTATGCTAATCTTGACAATTAATTTAACAATAAAATCATGCACTTTTAAACAGTTTTGAAGATAAACAGTTTTGCAACAGTTACAGTATTGTGATGTGAATAGGCAATGTATATGACCGGCTTGGGTTGTACAGTTGTATCCTATTGATACTATATGGCTTATCCCCGTGTGTGTGAGGGGTAAGCTAACACAGTTGTTATACTAGTTTGGATGTGGTCATAAATATTACTCTACTCCTCCAGTCCCCAACAGTACAGTCAATACTCCCGAAAGAGTTCGTGTTTGAACAGTGGTTTAAAATTGCAGTGAAGTGATTATTAAATAATTGTAATCAACATAAATGTACTTGCCTTAAATTTGATCGAACTGGAGAGTTGGAACTTCGGGGTTGATGGTCAAAAACTTCCTCGAAACCCTACATTCGAAAATCTGTCTCAGAACCAAACTATTCAGAACTGCCACACTAGTTGCAATATCTAGTTGTTTCTAGTCAAGTTTTAATCTTGTTTTAACTAATACAACAAAAGCGCTTACTAGTGCGTTGACATTAAGAACATTCAATTTATATTTGATTTTAGGGAAAAACTCGTATTTATCAAGTTATTTATAAAACTTGGTATTTATCCATTATGATAAAATATACTTTTCCTTTTAATGAGAAAATACATGAATTTCTATTTAAAATTTATAACTTAATTTTCTAAGTGACAAAACAATTATTATTATATTCTTTTAAAATAAATAATTTATCATTTATACTACATTCCTATGACTATAATCATCCAGAAAATAAAAGAAAGACAAAATTAAAACCTAAGTTATTACAATCTCACACCCAGAATAAATAAATAGGCTTATGCCTTTACATTCCCAAGAATTAAAATAAGAGAAAATTCGTTAGTCCTGTAAACTGCCTACAAAATTAAATATAAATAATTCTAATTAAAATATAAATATTATTGAGTCTCAGAACTGGTCCAATCGTCATTTAATAGCTAATGCCTCAACGTCCGGACGAAATCGGTTTCGTTTGCAGTTAGCCAGGGCCCATTGACCAATACGGTCGTCGCTCAAAAAAATCCAAAAATAGTATTCTTTTCCGAAATTTATTTTAAAATTATATAATCAAATTTTTATAGAAATTTCGGCAACATTCCTTCTATTTTCGGGATAACCCAAAACTGGGAAACGCGCCAATTTTCCTGTAAAATAAATCCCAAACCAGGGATACCCCAATATAACTACAAAACTATTTTCCAAAATAAATTCGAAGTCCTGAAATGATATCGGAACTAACAGAATCCTTTCTGAAATAATTCTCAGAATTTCCGAGAAAATCACAGAACCAAGTTTTAACTAAAACCCAAAATAATTTATATATAAAACTATAATCACAGAAATGTTTCCAAAGGTTTTGGAAAATTCCGAAATTAAAAAGATCATCGAAGCAAACCAACAGCATACAAATTCCGAAGAAACTTCAGAAAAATGGTAAATTAATTGAAACGTAACCAAAAATTCGAATTCCTGAAGGAATCGGTGGACCAGTTTTTTATCATAGACTAAGAGGAACTATGGGACTATCCAGAAGTTACCGAAATCGACGGAATCCGAAGTGATGCTTCGAACTCGAAACTTTTAGCACTCGCAAACAGTAGGAAACCACACATCTGAGTCGGGTACGCTGACTGAGTGGGGCAAAGTCGCTCGGAACCGCCAAGAACAGCAGCGTCGCTGCAGGAAAAAGGGCGCTGGCTAGGGCGTAGGGTACGCCGGGTCTGGGTCACGCCGAGCTCGGCGGGAGGCCGGGACGAGGCTGGTCGGCGCAGGAGGGGTGCGGGCCAGAGGTCGGACACCGATCGGAGGGTGGCCGACAGGGGGCGCGGGCCTGGAGGAGGTCGGCGGACGTCGGGGCTGGCGCGGGTCCGGCAGGAAGGCCGGCGGGCGGTCGACCGGGCACCGGGGACAGCGGCTGCGGTGGGGAACGGAGAAAACGCCGGAAATAGGGTTCGGCCAGGGGATGGTCGGTCCAATGGGGCCGGATCGGATGGGGATCGCCGGAATTATTTTTGGGGAAAGTTAGGTCAGAGAAGAGTGGAGAAAAATGATTTGAGGTGATGGAGAAATAGTGAGGTTATTTATAGGTAGGAGGAGAGCGGTTACCAGGGAAAGGAAAGCCAACGGCCGGAAGAAGAAAGGTCGCCGGTTTCTGGCGGTTACGGGAGGTGGGGGGTCGGCTAAACCAAGAGACTTCGGTTCTCTCCAGTAGAGAACCCATCCGATTGAGAGTTATAAACTCTCTCTCTCTCTCTTTAATGAAAAGGCTTTAGCTTAAAGGATTAAAGGTTTATGGATATGTTTATAAGGCTTTAAATGGGTTTGGGCTAAAGAGCACATAATGGGTTTGAAAGGGTATTGTTGTGGGCTACTGGATTTTAAAGCAAAAAGGTTCATGGACACTAAAAAAAATGGATTGGATTACTGATTTAAATATTATTTTCTTTAGAAAAACTGTAACTAAAATTTTGTAACTCTAAAATATATTCGGGCTCAGAATTGGGTTCAGGACTGGGCCAGGCAATCAAAAATCCAAATTCATTTATTTTGAAAATAATTTTTTTATTTATCTTTTAATATTAATTTGGCAAAATATTAATTTAGCAAACACAAAATTTTAATAATTTAGAAAAATAACAAAAATTAAATTTCTAGAATTAATTATCTAATTCAAGTTATTCAAAATAATTAACTAAAAGTTATGGGTTTCACATTCGCCTTGCCCGGATGGTACTACAACTCGATCTCAAAGTCCTTCATCAACGCTAGCCAACGTCTTTGTCTTATGTTCAGCTCCTTCTGAGTGAAAATGTACTTTAGACTCTTGTGATAAGTAAATATCTACCCGCTCTCCATAAATGTAATGCCTCCATAGATTTAGTGCAAATATTACTACAACTAGCTCAAGTCGTGTGTTGGATAGTTCTTCTCATGGATCCTCAACTGTCTTGATGCATATGCCACAATCTTGCTATGCAGCATCAGAACACATTCCAATCCACTTCTGGATGCATCACTGTATACCATAAAGCCTGTAGATCCCGAAGGTAGAGCTAAGATAGGTTCTGACGTCAGACGCTTCTTCAACTCATCAAAAGCCGACTGACACTCCTTCGTCCAGATGAACTCTTGATCCTTACGCGTCAAATGCGTCACAGGCTCTGCAATCCTCGAATTTTTTCCACAAACCTTTGATAATATCCGACAAGTCTAAGAAAACTCCTAACCTCCGTAACTAATGTAGGGGCAGGTGTAACCCCCTTTTTCAAAAAAATTAATAAATTAAAAATAATTTCAAAATTGTCCCAAATTGATTCCATTAGGTCCTAAATATTTTTCTATTAATTATAGAATTTTTTTGCGATTTGTTTGGAGTCGTTTGGACGTCATTTGAATTTTTATAATTAAATAACTGCTACCGTAAAAGCTGTATTTCTCCTCGTTTTGGCAAAACGATAAAAATCTAACCATAGGGTCAAGTTAGTAATTAACCATGGTTAGTTTGTCATAATTTTATTTTTCTATAAATAGGCACTCATCCCAATATAAAAATTCCAAATTCAAAATTAATTTTTAATTAATTCCTCAAATTAATTCCTTTTTAATTTCCTGAAACTTTTGCTGTGCGGAGAACAGTAACCCGAGTTACTGTTCACCACCGACGAGCTTGCCGCCGACCACCCAACTCCGGCAACCCCGTTCTCCCCAACCCAGCAACGTCGACCACTACCGAGGACACCAACGTGTCAAGAACGGCAAGGCCGACCCGAAGAACACACCCGCCACCGTCACCGACCATCGCAGCGCCGCCGCCGAGCCCGCCCGACCGGCCGAGTAAGCCAACTCGTCTATTTTTCTTCCATCCTTCGATTTGTTTTCCCTATTGTGTTCGTCTTGACAGGACGAGTCCATCGCCCCAACTTTCGAACCACCCCGACACACGGAAACAAAGAAAACCCAAGCCCTAGTTTCGGACACGTGGAAACAGCACGAACACGTGTTGTGATGACACAAATTTATCACCATCGTGTCGAGAACGACAATGCGAACACAACCATGTCCTTAGACACGAAAATTCATGTTTGGAAGGACCACGACACAAACCCGACACATTTTCGAGTGTCCAAATACACAGGACACGATAGTGATGACGACGTTAGCGGGTCGGATATCCGACCCGCTGTTAACCAAAACCATTACTGGGTTTCATTTTAACATACACAGAGCCCCTTTACTAAATGAGCGGGCTACTTGGGCCTACTGGTCAGCCGAGCTGAGTTAAGTCCCCCCCCCCCCCCCTTTTCGGCCGACCAGAGTTCAAATCCCCCCTTCGTATGTTTTAGTGATCTTTTTGAGGAATTGTATATAAGTTTGTATATATATATATATATATATATATATATATATATATATATATACATATATATTTATATACATCTAACGTATATATTAAAATACTATATAAATACAGTATACTGCCAATACTATAATTTTCAGTCTAAACCACATTTTTTCTACATATTTAGTCAATTAATATTTATATATATATATATATATATATATATATATATATATATATATATATATTCCCGTATATATATATATATATATATATATATATATATATATATATATATATATATATATATATATATATGTTTTAAATACATATGTTTTAAAAAAATATATATTTTTTAAATACATATGTATATATGAAATTTCTCTCATTAAATTATGATAAAATAATATTAACATAATATTGGTTTTTCTTTATATTTTTGATGAACACCTCATATATATATATATATATATATATATATATATATATATATATATATATATATATATATATATATATATATATATATAAATAAATAAATAAATAAATAAATAAATAAATATATATATATATATATATATATATATATATATATATATATATATATATATATATATATATATATATATATATATATATATATATATATATTCTGTTATTTAAATTATGTCATTTAATTCAGTCATTTAATTTATGTCATTTAATTTATGTTATTTAAATTATGTCAATATAAATACAGTGCCTATACTGTAATATATATTTTAAATTCTGTCATTTAATTTATGTTATTTAAATTATGTCAATATAAATACAGTGCATATACTATAATATGTATTTTAAATTCTGTCATTTAATTATGTCATTTAAATTATATCATTATAAATATAGTGACTATACTGTAATATGTAAATAAATACAGTGTCTATACTGTAATACGTATTTATAAATACAGTGCCTATGCTATAATATGTACGCTTTCAATTTCTGTAATTTAAATTCCTTTAAATTACATGTATTTAAATTCTGCATTTATTTACGATTTTTACGTACTTTGTGCAAACGACCACTCTAAGTCCAAGCCTAGCATGGGTTGATTGGACTTAGGTGAGCCTACACATATTCAGGGTCTAGTCGAGTCATGTTGGACTTGATTCATGGCTTCGGGTCCCGTATCTGGACTTCGGTTCAATTTCAAATATGCGGACAAATACATTAAATAATTATTTATTTAATTTCAGAATCTGTGATTTATGAACTTTGAATTTTCAGACCACTTTTTAATGCTGAATAAATTCTAGAAAAATTACTATAAAATACTATGTCAATTAATATAATTTTTCTATAATTTAATTTACTGTTTTGACACTGTTTAAAAATAGTAAACCAGAACTCATTTGTAATACACACTTGTATTCTGATTTATAATAAATACTTACACTAGATCATAAATTCCAAAAAATTTATATTAAATTACTATAATTTACAAAGATCAATTTGGTATATTGTTTCATATAAAATAGGACTGTATAACTATCTTAATAATTATTGGATCACAATATACAGTCTGATTAATTAATTAATTAATATTGACTTGTGTGTTTTTATGTGTTTTTGGGATATTTTAGTATCGAGACCTTATCCTACCTTAGTGTAGAGACCTACTTGTCAGTCTAGATGTTGTAACACCTCACTTTGGACTACTAGAGCTTTACCTAGCTAGTGTCCTATTAGGAGCCGTGTCACAACACTAGTGTAATTTTAATCATAACTTAGAGGCTGAGTTGTATATCATTTTGACAGGACACCGGACATCTGCACCTTCATATTCTTATTCTTGCTTTGCTCGAGGCAAGTATCCCTACAAACTTATTTACTGCATATGATAATGAACTGTGGATGAGCCATGTTAAAATACTGCTTTATGGAAATTACAAAGTCATATCATTACATGCTTTATATGGATTCTCAGTATCTTCACATACTTAGAAGAGCTTTTACATGATCTCACATGATGGTTACTGGGACATGGGGAAATTGATAGTTGAGTACGTGATCATGCCCTTATTTGTACGTACGTACCGAGCAAGGTCGCATTGTATATGCATACCTTGTCGTAGGCTTTTATCCCGCATTTTTGTACAGATGTACACCTATGCTTGTTACTTGTACGTATGAACATTTTAGATTTATAACTTGTACACCGGTACATTCTATACCTATTGACCGATCACATACCTGCTCCAGTTTTAAACTATATATATGCATATGTCGCCATGACAAATGTATCTTTGCCATGATAGTTGTGATTTTACATAATAGATTGTGCCATGTCAGGATTACAGTTATTTCATCTCTTACCATGTCATGATCAGTATTATATGTTTGTAGTACAAGTAATTGCTTCCGTCCTGACAGGATAACATTGTAGGTATACTTTTCGAAGAGGAAATGCTATGTGATACATATTATGGCACTGCATTTGAGGAACTGGCCTATGCTCCAGAAGAGGCCCCAGCGGGGAACCTTGCTTCGATATCTTTATGTATTTTGAGACTTGGACTTTGGTTTGAACTTATATTTTGATACTGAACTTTGTCTCCAGTCTCATACATTTGAAGTGTAGTAACTTTTAACACTTGTTACTTTCGTTAATAGAAGCTGTGTTGTGATAAAATCTTATTTGGCTTAATGTTAGCACACTTAGTATCTTTCCTGTATAAACTCTTAGAACAGCTTACTACGCTTTTACCAAGCATAGGCTGGACATGGCTCGGCTCGGCCCAACGATTTGGGTAACGGGTCGTGACAGCAGGCCAAGTTTTCACTGCTGTAATCTTCTCTGGATATATCGCTAATCCATCTCCAGTAATGATACGCCCAAGAAAAGATACCTTGCTAAGATAGAACTCATACTTACAGAGCTTGGCATAGAGTTTTTCCCTCAATATCTCCAGCACGATCCTGAGATGCTCCTCGTGGCTCTTGGAGTACACCAAAATGTTGTCAATGAACACCACCACGAACTTATCCAAGTAATAGTGGAACACCTTATTCATCAGACTTATGAACATAGCTGGCACATTGGTTAAATCAAACGACATCATAAGAAACTCACAGTATCCATACTTCATCTGAAAAGCCGTCTTCGGGATGTCCTTATTTCGAACCTTGATCTGGTGATAGCTCGATCTGAGATCAATCTTCGAAAACACACAAGAACTGCTCAACTGGTCAAATAAATCATATATATGAGGCAAGGGGTACTTATTCTTCACTGTCACAACATTCAACTCTCTGTAGTCTATGCACAAGCGTACCGATCCGTCCTTCTTTAGTACAAGCAAGACTGGGACTCCCCATAGTGAAACACTAGACCATATAAATCCTAAATCCAAAAGCTCGCCTATCTGGATCTTCAGCTCATATGCCTCCTTCGGTGATAGTTTGTACACATAGGAAGTAATTGGTGTCGACTCCAAAATTAGTTCGATAGAAAACTCTCTCTCCCTATCTGGTGGCAGTCCTGGAAGCTGTTCGGGAAACACGTCCTCAAACTCCGATATGATCGTCGGGTATGCCCGTAACAACCACTTTTCAAAAATGAGAGTAATTTTAAACTTTTTTTAAAAATTGATTATTAAATAATAGAATTTAGTTCATGATAGTGATTTTTGGTGAATTTTAATTAATTTAATACTATTTAATTTGGTGCATTGTGATTTTAGTGTTTTGTTAGGGTAACCCTAGAATTGTTAAGCCTAGAGACTAACCATGACCATGGGGACTAATCATGTGATTAGAATGACTAATTACAACTTTTTAGCCTAAGGGTATTTTGGTTATTTTGTGACTTTTGAATTAATTAGGATTTTGATTAAGTGATAATGTGCTAAGTGTTTTATTAGAGATTAACTTAGAATTGCCCTAACCTAGATATTATCCATGAGCCTAGATATTAGATTAGAAGATTCCATCATGACAAGGTTAGGAATATCTAGATATTAAGTTGAGGTTAGATATTTGTTAAGGATAGATATTTTCACTTGGGCCTTTAGCTTGAGGCATAGAATTAAACTAACTAGAGGCCTTTAAACCTCATAAAACTTAACCCTAACCCTAGAAATAACCTTAGGCTACCATCAAAGGATCTCCACCTCTATATAACATCTCTTAGCACCCCTTTGCCTCTTTTACATACCCTCTTAAGAACCCTAATAGTGTTCTTCCCCAAATCACCCCAATTCTTTATTTCTCCTCCAAATTAAGTCTAGTCTTTTGCATTGGACTCTATTCCTGGTGTAGAGACTGTGGGAGACTAGCTAGCAAAGATTTGGAGGCTTGGGATCATTATAAATTGGAGAAGGACCCTCATTCATTAAGCTTTTCATTTAGATTCACTCTTAATAGGTAAAACCTATCAAACTCATTTAAATTCCTAATTTATTTCCATAGTTTCATTCATTTAGGGTCCCCCTAGCTATAGGCCAAGTTGGCAGGAATTCGTTTCCATTTGATACGCGTATCGAACACGTATCGGAGTGTAGTGTAAAGTGTTTGATGAAATGCCTCTTAGAAATAAATATTCATATTTTTCAAAACTAATTACATGGGTTTGTAGCTAATTAGGTGTATATTGCATATCAAATTGACTGAGTCAAATTTAGGATGTTTTAGACACTGTTTTAGGACACGGGGACAAGTGCACGAGACCTCGTGCACTGTCCTGCTACCCGTGTCCATTTTTTGTGTGGACATGACACGTTTTGATATGATATTTGGTGGTCACGTGGGGGTACTCACTGACACAACACAAAAAAGTTTCGTGGGGCTTGGTGCAGTGTCGAGAGAGAAATCTCGATCACATCGATTTACACTGTCACACACACACACACGTAGCAGACACATTCTGATACGACTTTCGTATCACGACACGACACTTCGTGGACATGAATCAGGACCCTAGACACGAAGCCCTAGTCCTGACCTAACCTTGGACACGAGCACGAGGCTCTAGAATGGACACACGAGCCCCTAGGTTGGTCGACACCACTGTACGAGGTTGTGCCTCTACATGGTTTTCTGACACGACTTCGATAATATTTTGGACACTATTAGGACACGATTTCGACACTGTTTTGGACACTAGGGTTGACACCTATATGTTTCACACGTAATTACCTACCTCTGTACACACACTTCCATTTCGATTTCATAATGTATATACATGTATTTATACATGTATGAAATGTATATAGACTAGTTGACTTTGAACTGTAATTGGAGATTTGTTTGTTTGGGTTGATGGTTACTTGGGTTAAGGTTGCATACATTTGATTCCCAGGTTAGCATGTTTAGTATGTGTAACCACAACTTTTCTAAAATAAGGATAATTTTGAACTTTTGTAAAAACCTATCGTTTAATATTAAATAATGGTTTATGGTGAATTTTAATTAATTTTAATGTTTTAAATTAGTGTATTGTGATTAGATGGTTGATGGTTACCTTAGAACTGTTTAGCCTAGAGACTAACCATGACCTTGGAGGCATAACCCGTGTGATTAGATTAGCTAATTACCACTTTTTAGGCTAAAGGTATTTTGGTCATTTTGTGACTTTTGAATTATTGAGGATTTTGATTAATTGGTAAATTTTAGATTATTTTAATAATATTTAAATTAATGTAGTGTGATTTTGGTCATTTTTCATATTTTAATATTTTGGGAATTTTTATATTTTAATATTGATTTTATGGGATTTGTCAAGTCGGGTTCGATTTTCATCTCGTTCCGACTTGTGTTAGTGATCCGAGTAGCTTAGACTCTAGTCGAGACCCCAAGATTAGTTAGGCATGGCCCACAAACCCCACAAATTAAGTTAGTGTCATTAGACTAATCCCAATTGTTTAGAATGGTTAAATTAGAGACTTAAACTTGACCTTTTTGACCAAAAACCTTGTCATGACTTAAGTTGACCCAAAGGAGACTTGTACGGGCATCTTGGACATTTCACATAGGCCCATTAGGGCATGTATGGACAGCCACTTGTAGGGGGAGAGGTGTCCCTCTCTTTCATTTCACACTTGCCTTTTTTTCTCCAAATTTGTTCTGTCCCAAACTTGAGAGCTTCCCTCTTCATTTTGATCTCCAAATCCCTCGATTCTTCTTCCAATCTTCCATCATTTCTTCTCATTCAACCAAGGAGGAGGTGCTAGCAAGGATTGGGAGCAAGGAGCAAGAAAGGGTGTCCATTTTGGAGGAGCTTTCATGTCGGAACCGTGTCCTTTGAGTGTATCATTCCAATACGATTTAATTTTTGACCTGCATGGGCCACCACAAAAACCATGTTATGCCCAAGTCCCAAATTACACGGGACTAGGCCACGTGGCAATGGCCAGCGAGTACCACTCTAATGGTTATCCCAATTTAATAGAACCATTGAGGTAACACTTGAGCTATAAAGTACAACATCATAAATCAATGCCTAAAATCATAAGTAAACTAATTTTATCCACAATACGAATCAAGAAAATGCATATAGATAAAATGACTACCACATGTGCTAAGAATAAATAAATCTGGAAGTAAATTATAACACAAATCTGAATGAAGTCTTGCGGGAACAATCCCGCTAGTATAAGTCTGAAATAAAAGAAAATACATGAAGATAAATAGATCTGACGATAGGCTGACTAGATAATGAAATTAGATCAATGACTCTACCACTAGACCAGCCACTCTGCTGGAAAAACCTCATCCTCTGAAACTGGTCCTGCTCCTGTATCAATCTCGGACCCGCAGATCTCCGGGTAGTCCTCCTCGTCTAAATAATATACATGCCAAGTGTACGACAGTAAAGAATGAAGAGATAAAGTAAAGTATGACTGATAAAGTGGACGAATCTAACATAATCAGCTAAAATGAATATGCAATTTGAGAACATAAATCGAACACGCGAGCTATCACGTTGTACCCCGGAGCACTAATAGGCACTCCAGCAAACCATGAAATACCCCATAGTTCCGGTAAGGAAGCTGTGGCAAACTATGAAAGCTATGAAGCTCTGGTAATGAGACAACAACATACTCTGTGAAAAAGTAGCCCAAGCGTATGGTGTATGTTCTCTCCTCCCATAGGACCTTACGAATCGTATCTACGAGACGCTCGGCCAGATCCTCTAGCTAGGACATCGAGTCATAATAGTAATTGTAGAAGCATAAAAAAATTTAGCTGAAGACATCCCTTCGCCAAAGCGCAAAAGATGCAGAAGATGCAGAAGACTGAGGCTCAGTGCTAAAAAGACAAAACAAAAGATATGAAGAGAAGTCCCTTCATTGTCATGTCTACCAAAGTCTAGTACAGACACATCAAGACCACACATAAGGGACTAATTCTGTTCTTCTACAAAAGATCTAGTACAGATTCGATAGAAGCCTAGAAGGATCTACAAGGGATGCAATCTTCTTCGAAGCGCAGCCTTCCTTCTTCTCGATACACACGCTGGAGGATTAATCTCCACCGATGCATGTTCTGATATTCTAGTGGGTGTAAGCTCTCAGAAGTATATCAGTAACTCAGCACTTTAAAGAAGCCAGAGTCTTCAAGCCAGAGGCACAGCCACTTGCCTGTGCCAACCTCAGGAACAAGATGGTGGTAGGGCCCTCCTCCCCTTCTTTTATTCCAGAAGCCAGTGTCTTCACTCCAGAGGTGAAGCTATCTACCTGCGCCAATCTTAGACGCGTAAGGGTATCATACCCTTCCTTTCGATGCCAACGTCTCCACTATTCAGAGGCGCAGCTACTTACCTGTATCCGTATGAGGCACATGATGGTGATATGCTGACACCATCTCCATTTCTTGGGCGCAGTCATCTGCTCTGGATCAGAAGCTTAAGTCACTTCTCTACAAAAGACTTGGGAACTTCCATCGCAACCAATACGAGTCAACCTGTCTCTCCAAAAGCACAGTAACCTCGCCAACCTGAAGCACAAGCCTATTTATCGCCTACAACATAGTGACTATCGTAGCCTAAAATACAGCTTCGTGAGTTGCTCTATACACACAGAAGTCTCGTCGTCATTTGAAGCCAAGTCTACTCGTCGCTTGAAAGCACAGAGGTTCCGTTGTCTCCAGAAGCACGGTCTACTCGTCGCCATAGAAGCGCAGCAGCACTTAGTCCTCACCAGAGGTGCAGAAAGCATGGGTACACCCTAATTGGTTTGTTTAAACCACCTCTTGCAGAGAAGATTGGGATTAAATCATGATTGATATCATATGAGATTGATTTAAATCTTAGACGAGGATCAATTAGACTCCAAATCTAAGATACAATTCTAAGATTTACTCGGTTGTATTCGAGCAAGCAAATCGGCACGCGCCATATGTCACCTCCTTCGATTGTGTTTATAACCCCCAGAGATCTCGTTTGAGGGAAATCTCAATGTCCGCCACGTGTCAGCACCGCAGAAGTCCGTACCGTGCAATAATGACAGATTCTTTCATATCTCAGGAACCCTAATACACATCGCATATGTGCTCGGTTCTTTATAAATGGAAGGAGTTCTTCTTCCACCAAATGATCGAAATTGACAGAAGAAACATCGATAATCAACAATCTTTAAAGGAGCAGCGATCTCCATCCATGAAGAGTCGACCACCCTCATCCACCTATCAATCAAAGAACCAACCAACCAACCATCTTCAAGGGATCTTCTCATCCAGACAGCCTCTTGATCGGTGACCCCAGAGTCCCATCAAAGGCGCCAGAGAGCCATAGCAAGGTTGATTCGTCGTCAGATCGTCAACGGAGTAAAGGAGTCATTGTAGTGCTCGATCTCCACCGTCACACTTTCCTAGAAACCTCTTTTCCCTGTACTTAGAATATCATGTTTAGGACTTCCTTCTTTGTACACAAATATCTTATACGTTCAATAAAGCAAAAAGTTTATTTAACCTTTTGTTATGTCGAATAAAATGACGACTTTGCTGGGGACTACCTTCTCCACCAACGAGAAGGCGGTGACGCAATCTGATGACAACTTGCTGGGAGTTTCTCAAGACATGTTGGTCGTACGCTTCGACCAGCAGGCTTTTGAAGATCTTCTCTCTGATGAAAAGTCGAAGACTTCAAAGCAGTTCGTACAACCGAAGAAGACTCGACATATCTGGAGGCCTAAGGCGGCTGCAGACAGCAGCACGATGGTGGGAACTGCGTCTCAGGGCCCCCTCAACGTCAAGGTCATAGAGAAGATCTCGGCTGCTACAGCCTTACCCCCTCGCCCAATTCCCGTCCCAAAAAAGCATGACGAAGAAGATGGTGGTTCCATGGTTGATTTGATGAAGGAACGATGTCGAAGGAAGCACGTACCGGTCCAACCCCTCACGACAGAAGTATTGCCGACAAAGAGATTTGTCTTCGACAGAATCGCTTTCCCTTCAGGTAAACCTTCAACGGACTCTGAGTACTACTCACCTGCTGGGTAGTAGGAAGAGATCCCAGGTGGCTCACACTTCGTACAACAAGCGTATGGCACCAGCGGCAGAACAGAGGCCCGTGTTGACAGTAACACGTGCAGCCGACGGAAAGCTATACAAGACTGGCTCTCGTGCTCCGATGACTCAACTAGTCGAATCTCCCTTCCACTGGGGTACTCCTCTACGTAAGCCAAGCCAGGGGTACGTCCCATGGAGAGGGAGTCACGCGAGCGACGTTCCCGCAGGAGCGACAGAAGGCTTCCTCGCCAGACCCGCTCTGACCATGCTTATATGCAGCTTCCCTGTATGTACGATGGGAGTGCTACGACAGAAAAGTCACCCTCTCCCAAATGGAAGAAGAATATATGGTGCAAGATGTGCCAAAATCAAGGCACCATTGTACCCAGATTACCATCAACTGTCGTTGTCAGCAGACGGCTGTGCCATCGCCAAGCAGGCGCTCCATCTTCCAGAGACTCTACTCCACGTCAATTCCATGCTAGAGGCCTAATAGGGGGTCGGTGAGACATAGAGAAGACGAGCCCCGCATCGCCACATGCTACGCGGTACAGGGTTCTAGAGCTTTCAAAGAGCCTTTCCAGAATCCTCCTATATCGGTTGCTAAACCAAAGAGGAGGTCAGAGAACAGCAAAGCTAAGGTACCCGATGCAGGTGTGTTCCAAGGCACTCCTTCCAAATCTGCATTGGGTGCCTTATCAAAAACTGGGGGTAGCCATCCTCCTGCCATGCACAACAACCCTATGTTCCAATCTGACGAGGTATAATATGACATGGATGTCTCCATTGGCGCAGCCAGTCACCAGACCGAGGGTAACAACCATACTTAGTCCGGAGAAGATTACGATCTTACGGTATATCCTCTGGGTAGTGAGACTCAGACGTCTGAGCCAGAAAGTGAAGGATCCACGGCTCCCTCGAGTTACCCTTACACTCGGTCTGTCTTCATGACCGACGATAATGAGGAAGACAACAACGAAGCTCTCAGGCATATCGAAGTCCTCGAGACGAAGTTGGATACGCTGACAGACACCATGAAGACCCTATCTTCGGTCATAATCGATCTCAAGAGTAGTATGGCCCCTGCTTCCTCTACACCTGTGCGTGATTCGCCAACCAATAATGAATCCAGCAGGTTGCCTACTACCAATCATGCGGGATTATCCTCGTCTACTCCATCGGCTACAGGCTCCACAATGCCGGTCGAGATACAGCTGGCCATCAAGGAGTTGTATGCTCATCATGATGCCAAGAAGAAGCAAGCAACACTCCGTAAGATGGGGATCCAACAGTCGTACTCTACCGCATGGGACAACGTCATCTATCCTCCTAAATACAATCCGCAGACACTTACACCTTATGAAGGGAAGAGGTCTCTCTCACGCCCCAGAACGAGAATACTGGAGAGAAGGGGACAGACACAGCCAGCTACGTACATTAAAATGTAACCCACCTTGATGTTTGGTCACGGCTGTCTAGATGCATGAGGGTTTGACTACAAGCCAACAATCACTTATGGCCAAGAAGAAGCCTAGTGTCTCAATCTCAAGCAAGCAAGTAAATGTAACAAGATGGTAGATCATCAGACATACAAAGTAAGGCATCCCATACATTACATATTCAGATGATCATGAAGCTAGTCATACAAAATACGAAGACTAGCAAGAGTTTAAGTCATACATGATCAACCCTAGGATTTGTCAATCATATTACAGCCCTTAGGCAGACATGAATGTAAATTTAACATGATCTAACAGTTGCTCGGCGGCTAAACGCCTCAAATGCATAATTTACAATAGATTGAGAGAGCAAAATAAAACCCACTCGTTGCCAAGATTGTGGCTAGTGTTCACCATATGGCTGGAAGGCTGGAAGATCCTTGGGTGCTACTCCAAAATCTGGCCATACAAAACTAGCTGGATCAGATCCTAGAAAAAGCAAGCGCCACAAGGGAGGCTTCACTTAAGAACTAAAACCAACATATTAGCACATGATACATAAGGGATAACAAAAGCATGAGTTAGAAAAAACAGGATGATAAACGATAAGATAACTAAAGGACTATTCCAGTAACCAAGTTACAACCCGTAAAACAAACAAGAACCGGGGTTGTAACCCTTCACCTGAACAGAACTTAGTCTTTGACCAATTATCGATAAAGCAAAGCATAAACGGTAACGTGCTAAAATAACCATGTACTGGCCTTGCCTAGACAAGACTAGACGGGACTCCATCCATCAATCACGGCCAAGCAAGGTGTACGGCTTGATACTTTAACTAACTAGGGTTATCACAAGCCTAATTACTACAAGATGCATTGAGATGTTCCAACAGCCACAAGCCCTGCAGACTTAATCCAGGTTATCCAATCACAAGTTGAGAGAGTTGGATTAGGTGACTTGGGGGTGCAACACATGACAGTGTGCTAGAAATATGTCATACTCGACGGCATGCTACAAGTCTAATTAGAGCACCCAGATAACGGGAATACCTGTAGCTGGAAAATCTCTTCATGGACTACTTGATCAATCTAGTCATTATCCTAGTCAGATTCAGTCTGAATCCCTGACTGTGGTAACCAGGAATCCATGTTCTAGACATGATGCAAGGCGAGACATGTAGCTTATACAAGCGCAACCATCTACGGTGTCAAGACAAGAGTTACTTAGCAAGTCAAGATAGCCGTCGCAACAGCATATCAAGATTTATCATGTTAGGTTACTTATCAAGATTACTTGTCAAGAGTGTGCCACAACGGACCACCATCAAGAATTATCATGTCAAGTTACTTGTCAAGATTGTACCATGATAGTTCACTATCAAGAGTTCTCACGTAAGGTCACAATGTCATGTCGTGTTCATGTAAGTGCACCACGGCGGGACACTATCAAGAAGTTGTTAGAGAGTGTACGTGCCATACCAAGATCGTATTTAAATCTCAGAGTACATGTGCAATATGGAAAATAACCTTATAGGACTTAGTCAAGTAAAGAGTACAAGCAAAGTCACAATTTATACTAAGGACCATAGAGGCAAACATGGATAATTCAAAGAGAAGGCACAAGGGGTCAATGGGATGACATGGAGAGCATGCGCCCAGAGCTATGCACTCAAGGCTATGCACCCACTGTATGCACCCATACGAGTGAGGCAGGGTGCATGGGAAGCTAAGTCTGGAGCAACCCATACTGGCTATGTGGGCGCATAATAAGGGCTATGCGCCCACAGTAAAGGAATACTATTCCTTAGCACATACTTGAAGTTATGTGCATAAGCAACAAAAGTCATGGGCACATAATAAAGCCATGCACCCACACTGAGGAAGACAGGGAGCTTGGGCGCATATAATGGGCTATGCGCCCAAGGCTGAAGTCACTGTGGGCGCATAAATGCCATGCACCCACACTGTTCCTCTTCTCCAATCCGAGAAGAAAAACCATGGAACCCATGAACTTCCAAGGTCCATAAATCACTCAAAATAAATCGAAATTCGGATTTTCAAAGGACCATTTTGGGTAAAATTAAATTCTCTACGACATAGAACATTCAAAAGTTGAAAGTAAAGAAGTTTGAGAGATCAAAACCCAAGAAAACCAAAATTTATGAAAACTTAGATCTACAAGTTTTAATCCTCCAAAACCAAAAATGCTAAGTACTAAAGAGTCTTAGAAGCTTGTAGGAAAGACAATAGAATAATAAAAATAGAGTTCCTCCATGAAGCAAGTTGTACTTGCCTAAGGTGGTTGGAGAGAATTAATGGAGAAGAGAAATAAATGAAAGAGTAATGAAGAGAGAGAGAGAGAGTGGAGTTGGGTTATAAAGGAGGGTTTATCATGATGAACCGCTCACCAAACCAAGCCAATCTAAACCAAGTTAAACCAAGACCACATCAGGCCAAGCTATGCTAGACAAGTTAAAATACGATTCGAGAGTCCGTACACGTATACTGAAAATACGTGTAACAGAAAATAGGAGTGACCGTCTCTCCGACAATACTTGAGGTACTTTGCCTTAGTAACGGAACACCTGCCAAAGGAAGACGCTCAGTTGTACAACATATTCATAGGAGTCCTGCAGGGGGTAGCCTATGAATGGTTCTACAGTCTCTCGGACGACTGCATCTCGACCTTTAAAGACCTGAAGACTCGGTTCGTGGACCGATTCTACGAAGGAGGCATGGGTATGACCATGTCGACCCTCGTAGAAATTATCCAGAGGAAGAAAGAGCTTGTCCGCACATACATCGAGCACTTCCGCCAGAAAGCCCTCAGATTACCACCCGGCATGCCCGAGTCCATGCTTATGGACTCCTGCAGCAAGAACATGATGTCCGCTAAAAAATTGTGGCATAATGCTCCCTGTACGGAGTGGACACCTTTTATTACAGAAGTGGATGCCATACAAAGGAAAGCCCAGGACGAGCAGCTCCTGGGGCTGCACTTTCCTGCACCCTAAGATAAGGGGAGACGCTCGTACAACAACAACCCTAAAGACGAAAAAGACAAGCAAGCCATGACCGTCAACATCTCTAAAGGTTTAGCAGCTGCGAACCCTAAGTCTATGGAAGCACAGAGGCCGAGGGAGACTTACACCTTCAATGACGAGGATACGCTGGAGCTCTTCGAGATGCTTACGAAGAGTGGCAAACTGTCCATCCCACCACCCAGGCATCCCGATGAAGTGGGAGAGGTAGGCAATCCCAAGTACTGATATTATCACCAGTACGTCCATCACTCAACACATGACTGCTATGTGTTGAAGGGGCAAATTCAGTGTCTTATTACCGCCAATGTCATATCGTTGGATTACGAAGAGAAGACTGTCATAGCCAACATGGTTACTCTCCAGTTCGAGAGTTTTCCAACCACAGAGGTATAAGATGGCGTCATTCCTATTCCAAAGGCGACGATGGAGGTAGTCAACCTTCCGCCAGCACGGGATAACGCTTAATGGCTCATCCCGTTCTCCACTCTTCGAGGAGAAGTCATGTGGATACATTCTGACTTGGTTCCAGACATGATAACATCTACGACCCTTTCTGCCAAAGAAAAGAAAAGCAAGGTATGCCGCATGGTCACGACGTCGACCGACGATGCTTTGGTGACCACCCGTTCAACGCAGAGGAAAGAGAAGAGCCAGGCTCTAAACTAGGAGGAGTCTCCACCAAATACTCCCTCTGTCCCAGATATATCAGGAGCAGGTCCACCTCAGATCCCTGAGGTACCAGAGGCGGGTCCATCTCGGGCCCCTACCATGGATAAGCAGAAATAAAAGGAGGTTCGCTTCGACAAACTCCTCAGAAAGGATCCAGCAATCGGGCCTATAAAGCCCTATAACTTCAATATTTTAGCGCAGCTAGCTAATACTCCGGCTACCTTTTGAGCTACTTTGTCTCTCTAAAGAGACCCGAGATGCGCTCAGTAAAGCTTTACAGAATGTCGAGTCCTTTCTCACCCAGGTTCAGCCACCGAAAGTAGATCCCGCAGCTTGTCCACATTGTCACAACATGGTCGAAGTGATTCCCAGTATCATTTTGACCTAGCAAGACATGTTGCTAAAGAATAACCGACACAACCGTCCTCTGTACTATATAGGATATGTCGGTGCTATTAAGGTTAATCGCATCCACATCAACCCAGATTCCTCTTTTAACATTATCCCAAGAAGCCTGTTTCAAATTTTAGGGGTTGCAATGCACCAGTTGACAGCCTCGAACACAACAATCAGCGGCTTCAATGCAGGAAAGAGCGAGCCCTTGGACAAAATTTGTCTGAAATGTCAGATCGACGACCTTCATACTGAAGTGACTTGCTACGTCATTGATGCAAACATAAATTACAACATGCTGCTAGAGCGACCATGGATCCATGAGTATATGATTATCCCTTCTACCCTACATCAGTGTATGAAATATGTGGCCAGTGATGGGACTATCAAAACAGAGTTCACTGATATCGACCCATTTTGGGGACTTGAAGCCTATTATACGGATGTCGATCTATACAAGTCAGTCCCCTGGGATGATGACAACAATAATGCTGACGATGAAGCAGAGGCAGCTTCAGAAAGTGCAGCAGTGGCCGAAGAACCTTTAAAGGTTCGACTGAAAGGGAGGCCCCCCAAGGTGTCAGCACCTCTTATTATTAAGCTTCGGGGCAAAGCTCCACCTTCGCCTCTAGTGATGATGGAAGATGGTCAGTAGCCTATACGAATGAAGTCACCCCGGAGGTCCCCAAGACCGACCATGAAGGCGTAGGAGCATCCGACCACCATTCCCTTGATGATCAAGCTAAAAAGAAGGCATCCTTCTTCTCCTCCGGTGGCAGATCTAGCCCTCATTGACAAAGAGCTAGAAGATTACGTCTGTGCCGATACAGAGGTCCACTCTTTCGATGATATAATCCCTCGAGACAAGATATTCCACTTCATCAATAGAAAGTTGTCATCGAACTACTGGCGCGTGCTGGAACACCAATTATTTCCTGGACAATTCTCTATGTAATCTATAGATGCAAGTGACAACTGCCAACCATATGAGCCGGGTTGTCGCTGCCTGAGGCACCTACTTCGTAGTTCCAACCAAAAAAAGAGGAACCCATCATATTCGGTCGATTGAAGCATCTACAGCGAATAACTCATGAAGACCAAGATCTCGATAGCGGTAAAATACAGTTCTACCGCTACACGATACTGGCCAAAAACCTTATCAAGAAGATGGGATACGACCTGAATAGCAACAAGGGGCTCAATTATGGCAAAGGCCGGCGTCTTCCCATACGAATTCATACCCCAAAGGAAAAAACTGAAAACTAATACCAGCGTACTCGTTGGGCTGGGGTATGTTACACCTATGACCACCTCAGAAGATTCAGAAGAAGAAGTAATAAGGCACTCACACTGTTCTGACTCCTCAACTTGGGACTCCGATACTAACATGGGTCAAGTCCTTAAGAAGATGTAGTCTACTAACATGATCACCAATTAGTTAACCGTCGAAGACAATCAGCGCAGGCGGTTACAAGAGCTAGGAGCGTTAGATGAAAAGTGCTTGCTCGTGCAGCAAAGGATTGAGCTTTGCCAAGCTCGTATCTCTGGGGCCTTCAACAAAAAGGTCTACAAAAGATCCTACCAGGTGGGCGACCTTGTCTTGGCAGTACGGAGACCGATGGTGATGACTCACAAGACGACTGGGAAGTTCGAGCCCAAGTAAAAATGATCGTTTGTCATAGAAACGGTGTACTCTAACGGTACTTATCGGCTGGATAAGCCTAACGAAAACTTGCTAATGATGCCCATCAATGACAAGTTCCTAAAAAAGTATTACGTTTGAAGACAGAACTAGCATAGGCACCCACATCCCCTAAAAAGGGTGCCTATGAGTTCTGGTAAGGGAATCTCTCGCTCTCCCTCTCCCTCCTATCTATTCTCTCAAGTAGATGAAGCACTTAACGTCTACATTACCTCTGGATTTCTCCTCTATGCCTGGAAGACACGACTACCATATCCATATTACCTCTGAGTGGTCGTTCTTCTCGCATCAGTTCTATGGTTATCCCGACGGTTTAGAAAATAGTTCACGTCCATATTACCTCTGGAATGTTGTTCTATATCCCAGCCAAGATCAAGCCTACCACGTCTATATTACCTCTGGTCGGCCAATATAAATGAAAAATTCCTAAAGAAGTATTATGTCTGAAGACAGAACCAGCATAGGCACCCACATCCCTTGAAAAGGGTGCCTATGAGTTCTGGTAAGGGGATCTCTCGCTCCCCCTCCTATATATTCTCTCAAGTAGATAAAGCACTTCATGTCCATATTAACTCTGGATTGCTCCTCTATGCCTGGAAGACGTGACTACCATGTCCATATTACCTCTGAGTAGTCATTCTTCTCGCATCAGTTCTATGATTATCCCGACGGTTTAGAAAATAGTTCACGTCCATATTATCTCTGAATTGTTGTTCTGTATCCCAGCCAAGATCAAGCCTACCACGTCCATATTACCTCTGGTCAGGCAAATCCATTATAAAGATTCTCTCTTTATTTTGGAGGCAAAAACAAAGAGAACAAGAAGGCTTCTACATATAAAAACTTGTGGCTACAAAGACCTATTACAGACTCTTCGTAGTTACATACACAGAAGCAAAAAAAAGCTGAAATTGCGATACAAGCTCTCAATAGCGTGGGCGAGGCGGTGACAGAGCCAATCACTTCTTGGTCAAAAAGAAGCCACCGCCCGAAGCTGCTACTGGCCCAAGTCGGAGATGAAGACCAGCATAGGACTCCCCTATCTCCCCAGCTAGCCGACGAGAGCAACCATAGCAGCATGCCTTACTATTCCTTGGTCAGAATGGCAAGCAATCCTAACCCAGGAAGCAGAGGTTCGAGATGCCATTAAAGCCTACGACATCCAGAATGAGAGACGTCTCGAGATCCAGTGGTAGTTCTACTACGGCTTCTTTGGATAAAAAGATTTGCCACCGATGGCCGTCTCAAGCAAACTCTAGGGTCGTCAGGAGCTGAACATCGGGCAAGTAAGGCCATTATTGAAGCAGTTGAGTCTTCTTTTGAAGAAGGACAGTCCTTTATGTAGGCTATTTGTGTGGTCCAAGCACGAGCCAGACATCAATCAGAAGGAAGCTTTCAAGTTAAGCTAAAGCTCCACTTTATGATAGATGGCAGTACTGCGAGTGACCGAAGGAACGTGGCTCTGAACCTCCTCTGCTAAAGAGATTCGTGATCCCTGCAAAGATGTAAGAGGCTCCAATATCAAGAAGCCATCAGGAGCCCATGCTATGAAATGATGACTCAGGATCATTAATGCTAAGAGCTTGGCGTGACACCAGCCATCGCCCAGCTCGTGCAGTCCTGATGCGTGTTCATGCTTCTGTTCAAAGTATCCCGAGCATGACTAAAGTTTGAGACACTTTAAAGGGGATCTCGTAGAAGCATAAAAAATCTCAGCTGAAGACATCCCTTCGACAAAACGCCGAAGATGGAGAAGACTGAGGCTCATTGCTAAAATGACAAAACAGAAGATATGAAGAGAAGTTCCTCCATTGTCATGTCTACCAAAGTCTATTACAGACACATCAAGACCACACATAAGGGACTAATTATGTTCTTCTACAAAGGATCTAGTACAGATTCGACAGAAGCCTTGAAGGATCTATAAGGGATGCAATCTTCATCGAAGCGCAGCCTTCCTTCTTCTCGATACACACGCTGGAGGATTAACCTCCACCGAAGCATGTTCTGATATTCTAGTGGGTGTAGGCTCTCAGAAGTATATTAGTAACTCAGCACTTTGAAGAAGCCAGAGTCTTCAAGCCAGAGGCACAGCCACTTGCCTGCGCCAACCTCAGGAACAAGATGGTGGTAGGGCCCTCATCTCCTTTTCTTTATTCCAGAAGCCAGTGTCTTCACTCCAGAGGTGCAGCTATCTACCTGCACCAATCTCAGACACGCAAGGGTATCATACCCTTCCTTTCGATGCCAATATCTTCACTATTCAGAGGCGTAGCTACTTACCTGCATCCGCATGAGGCGTTGGATGGTGATATGCTCACACCATCTTTATTCCTTCGGCGCAGTCATCTGTTCTGGATCAGAAGCTTAAGTCACTTCTCTACAAGAGACTTGGGAACTCCTATCGCAACCAATACGAGTCAACCTGCCGCTCCAAAAGCATAGTAACCTCGCCAACCTGAAGCACAAGCCTATTTGTCGCCTATAACACAGTGACTCTGGTAACCCGAAACACAGCTTCGTGAGTTGCTCTATACGCACAGAAGTCTCGTCGTCATTCGAAGCTAAGTTCACTCGTTGCCTGAAAGCACAGAGGTTCCGTTGTCTCCAAAAATATGGTTTACTCATCGCCACAGAAGCACAACAACACTTAGTCCTCACCAGAAGCGCAGGAAGCAGGGGTCCACCCTAATTGGTTTATTTAAACCGTCTCTTGCAGAGAAGATTGGGATTAAATCATGACTGATATCATATCAGATTGATTTAAATCTTAGACGAGGATCAATTAGACTCCAAATCTAAGATGAAATCCTAAGATTTATTCGGCTATATTCGAGCAAGTAAATCGGCATGCACCACGTGTCACCTCCTTCGATTATGTTTATAACTACCATAGATCTCATTTTAGGGGAATGTCGATATCCGCCACGTGTCAGCGCTGCAGACGCCCGTACCGTACAATGACGACATATTCTTTCATATATCAAGAACCCTAATGTACATCACATATGTGCTCGGTTCTCTATAAATAGAAGGAGTTATTCTTCCACCAAAGGATCAAAATTGACAGAGGAAACATCGACAATCTTCAAAGGGGCAGCGATCTCCATCCACGAAGAGTCGATCACCCTCATCCACCTATCAACCAAAGAACCAACCAACCAACCATCTTCAAGGGATCTTCTCACCTAGACAACCTCTTGATCTGTGACCCCAGAGTCCCATCAAAGGCGTCAGAGAGCCATAGCAAGGTTGATTTGTCGTCAGATCGTCAACGGAGTAAAGGAGCTGCTGTAGTGCTCGATCTCCACCATCACACTTTCCCAGAAATCTCTTCTCCCTGTACTTAGAATATCCTATCTAGGACTTCCTTATTTGTACACAGATACCTTATACGTTCAATAAAGCAAAAAGTTCATTCAACCTTTTGTTACGTCGAACAAAATTTGGGTTTACTAAGCCTGTCAAGCGCATGGTTTGGTCTGGGTATCTTCCTTCAGCCTTCGCAAACATGTTCACGAAAATAGGTACTTTGATGGGAAGCAACATGGATGAATCTTCAGGAGGTATACAACTTGGTCTCAAACCTCTCAGATAGGAGTTGTATCTCTTCGAAGTGCTGTAGAACAAATCCTTGTTCTTCGAACCCAATCTGTAGCATATCCTTCCAACTCTGGCATATTGAATTAGAGTCATATCCCATGACATACATCGGGGATAACTAGAAAATGCATATCGAGACAAAGATAAGTGTCTCGATATTTCTGTGAGGTACATGATTCTGTCCCCACATTGATAAAATCTGTCTTCTTTCTTGGTCTTGGGTTGAAATGTCTTCTTTACTGCATCTCCAAATAAGAAAAGCTAGTTTCTTATGAACTATATTATCTACACTTTCCAAAGGTTCACAATTCATCAGACATAAAAAGGTGTTACTTTCTTGAGCAATGAGTATGGCCCTTCTGGATTCAGGTGCAGCATATTATGGATATGAGACATAAGATAAGTCTTATTTATATTCTGATATATTGAAAGCTAAAGCATATTTCTCAACATCAGGGTCTTCTCTAAGATCAACTACAAAAAGAAGAAGAACAAACAAAAGTTAGTCTCAAAAAGAGTTTTATTCTATGGAGTAGAATACACAAAATCATAGATTATGCGAAATCTGTGTTGCACGACTTCCATGTTGCGCGACATCTATGTTGCACGACATCTATATTGCACGACATCTAGTTGCGCAGTATCTGTGTTATGAAACATCTGTGTTGCACAACAACTGGTTGTACAGTATCTGCGTTGCACGACATCTGTATTGCTCATGATTTCAAGTTGCACTACTTTTGATATACGCATTCGCACAAATCAGAAAGCATAAATTTGAAACTCGTGCAACACAGTTCGTAAAGATGAACAGTGTGTGAATAGCAACCAAACTCTAAAAAGAGAAGGCGTAAGTTGTGAAGTATGCCTACATTCTAAAAAGAGGTAGCGCACGTTGTGAGATGCGCAAATCGACCAAAATCCTAAAAAGAGTCAGTCAATCCAATCGACGTTCAGTCTGTTCTTGAATAATCACCTTCGAGTACCGGGTTGGCTCTTTCAGTTCTTGATGACGGTGGCGTTTATTGAGGCGCTCTCATCAACGGTGTACGAGATAAAGGCCCAGCAATGGCCTTTCCCTTAACGGTGGCAGACTTCTTTGGGGCCATTGATGATCGTCGGAGGAGCTTCGAGAGTTTGGAAGAAGAAGATGGAAGAGTTTAAGAGAATTAACTTTCGATAAAATGTTAAAAGTTCTCTTTGGACGGCTATTTATAGCCTAAAAAGTCTTTTCGAAACTGTTGCACAATTGACGCTTAAAATTTAGAATTTATTTGAACAGTTGACTGGCGCAATCCGTATTAAGTTCCTCTAATTCAAAGTATTTCATAATTTTGAAATCTTTCAAACTTTGAAAACTTTGAAGGGGATCTTGTATAAGTTAAAAATCAAGGGGCGCCACCCATTAAAGTACGCCATCATCAAGTGGCACCAAATAATTAGGTTGCGCCATATTATTAGGTTGTGCCAGTAATTGGTTGCGCCAGTATTAGGTTACGCCTAAGCCAGGGTGCACGAGCTCCATGTGACAAGCATCCTCGAGAAGCTGTAACAGTTGCCATCATTACTGACAACTCTGACAGCTCGTCAGTCGAAGAAAATCTATTTGAATCCTGCGCGATGCAGCGCTCGAGAAGATTTTATCAGCATGTAATTAATGCTGACAGCTAGCCCACGCAAGTTGTTAAGTGGCACACGAATTAATCAAAATAGTACAAAAGACTTGGTCAAAGGTGCCAGTTGAGTTACGTGCGCGCGTAACCTGGTTAGTTGGCGCCACCTGATAAACTTTTATTCAGAAACAGGATGATTTGGCACGCATGCCACTAATCTCGAAGAACGTATTCACTATACTGCCAACGACCACACATATCTCACTCAAGCGTTGCCATGCATCCCCAGCAGTTCAAGTAACCGTTAGTACAACAGGATAGAAGGCGCGCAACCTGAAGTGCGTGCAACTCAAAAATAATTATTTCAAAACTCTATAAATAGAGTTTTAAATCAGTTCTAAAGCATCACTAATGATCATAATCTATTGACAAAGTATTATTGCGTCTTCCAGAGGCTCGTGTCTTCGATATCACATCGTCCAAGGGATAAAGTGATCGTCTTCTGATCAGATTCCTACAGTTGTAATTCTCCAGAAATTAATTGTAATCTTGTACTCTTTTTTTAGTTTGTAATCAAACTTTTGTTTTTGCAAACAGTAATACAGTATAAAAATCTTAAGTCATCGTACTAGAATCAAACACGCACTTTTGTATAACAAGATGTAATCAAGTACGAGAATCCATCAATATATAGTATGATAAGAATATGTCCTAAGGTCTGATATAGCCGTTGGAATGTGTCACCTGTATTGATTGTATAGGCATGGCCTGTGTCACCTGCAACCGGTTGCCAAAAATGGCTGCTTTTGCACTTGTCGCACGGAGAAGGAAAGATAAATACTGTATTTAAGGACACGGGTTGGGTGGAGCGCTGGTGAAACTGCCCGCCTGACAATAACTTAAATAGAGATTGGATTTTGGGTTAGCGGTTAATAAGTGCTGGGGTGACCCGATGACCCGGATCCAAATGGAGTTAGCCGTCGGAATGTTTCATTTGAATGGGCGTAGGTTGGTTTGAATGGGATGCTGGCTGCCTAATGGGCCAAGGCCAGGATTTTGCTGCTATTTATTTGAGGAGAATAATAGGGTTTTTATTTTAAGCAGACTGTTAAAAAATTAAACCCATTAGATTGGTTTAATAAGCCCTTCCTAATAAAATATAATAATAACTATTTCAAACTAAAATCATCAATATATATATATATATATATATATATATATATATATATATATATATATATATATATATATATATATATATATATATATATATATATATATATAAAAGCCTTTTATATAATATGCGAAAGAATTTTTTTTCTATTTTCTTTTAATTTTTTTCAAACTAATAGATTGCTAAAATTTTCTAAATCAAGCATTCATCACATCTCCTAAATTAGTTGTATTTAATTATAACTACTACTTATTCGAATTACTTTAACTAACTATAACTATGCATGTAATTGCGAGTAAAAGTTTATGCAGGAAATTTTAATATGGTAACAAATAATAGTTGAGAGAAATTTATATAATAATTTATATTAAAAAAGAGAATAAGGGGCTCACACAACCCGTAGTAGAACAATATTAGGTTAATTTTATTCAAATTAAGTGTAGTCATGTGCCACAAATTGTTGCATCTTTGATTCAATAATCAACCAATCCAAATATGGAACCCACTTGACGCACCTTGCCATAGTTGGAGATTGGAGGCCCAAACCTCAACCAAATTAATCCAAACAAGAGCCATATGAACCCTAACATATAAAACCTTATATTCTTATATTTTAACCTTCAAAAACTACAGTCGCTCTCCCCATACATTGCAAAAACTAAAATCCCCTCCCAGCCCAATTCAGCCGCAATAACTTGTGACATAACGACAATTTTGACCCCTTTTGACCTCCCCTGATGCTCCACTAGTATTCATTCTGAAGCTAACGCGATTCTCTACAATCCTATTAACTCTCCATATATTCATAATTCCTTCTATTACACCAGAATAGCCCTACAAGTGAATCGAAGTTCGGGATCCAAGTCTGAATTCGTTTTAACATGTGCGCTGTTTTGCGTCTAGGTTTTTATATAATTTTTGACCTCATCTTTTTGTAAAATAAAAACTAATGGAAAGATCTCTTTACATGTTTTCATGTCCAATTGGCGACCCACACAGTTCCAAAGGGTTTGGTCGGGACATCCGTTCTACAAGGTGTCCAGAACAAACCAGTTCTGCTGCGAGCCAATTTTCATCCACTTCGATCTTCCGTATATTCTTGGTAAGAAACTAGAATTCCTAATCTTTCTAGCGCATATACTTTTGCAGTATTTTGATTTCATTTGTTATTTATTAAAAATTTGGATGTTTCACCGTATTATCGAAACACCAAAATCTATGAGTTCTGTATGTTCAATTGATTTGAAACTTCGTATACCATTACCAAAATAATTGTTGTACATATTTTGATAAGAAAAACCAATTTTTACATAATTAATAGTATTTCCTAGAATTAATATTATTAAAAATTTATCGTTTCGGGAGCCAAACCATTGAACAAGTCTAGGCATATTGATGTAGAATCAATATAAGACTTATGTACATAGTTTACTATAAATAAAATATATTAATTATTATTATAGAATTTTTATAAATATTTTTTAGAATTAAAGCTGATATGTTGATAATATATTACTTCTATAGGCAGATTTAATACTATATATGTTATATTAAGTAGAGTAGTTAATATGACTAGTTTTGGTAAACTTATATTATTATGGTCTATATAAGGCAAGTCTATATAAGGTGAGTGGTAGTGAGTTATTAACAATAGAATATTTATTATAGGTGGACGTGACGGGAGTAGCGAGGACTTTGGAGTTAGTCAGACGTACGCATAGTTAGAGATTACATGCAAATATACCTTGCCAATGTTACAGTTTACTTTTTTTTCTTCTTTTTTTATTATTGCATTATTCTCATTCATCATTGTTATAATGTAGGATTGGTTGATATTTAGCATCCGTATCGTATTCGGGTGCCGATGTTATTTTATTGACATTATATATCGATACTAGGCATTGCATGTATTATGTCGTATTTATTGACACGATGGACCATAGGTGATGATGATGATATGATACGGAGTCTGACATGAGCTATTCGTGGCTAGGGACTCTATGATAGCAAGTAGTACTAGCTCGCGTGACTTGTTACTGGTACATGATTCATACGTGACTTGACTAGATAGTTTTAGAGCATGGGGAGGAGAGGACTCTACCGAAATATATGCCATATAGACTAGTGATCATGCTTCCATATTTTAGACTTGGTTATTTTACTCATATTCATGGTCTCTGTAGCAGAGTTATGGCTTTGTTTACTCGTTCTTCCATCGGTATCATAGCACGATGCCATGGGTGGTTGCCTGTACGGCTGGGCCTGGTATTAGGATTGTCCTAAGCTGCATATTTGCACTTAGATGGTTATGGTAGTTAGCCTTCGTTTTAATGATATTCTCTTTACTGTTACTAAGCATATTTTTTTGTATCTTGCTATGTTCCCTGAGGACCTGATGATCTCTCTAGGTAGTTGGTCATGCAGAGGTAGTCCGCTGATTATGGAGGTATTACTGTATCTGTGTCACGACCCGCACCCACTGTTAGGGTACGAGAACGTAACAACGCCCAGCCTACGCCGCAGTGTCGGCGGTAGAACGCTGTCCTAGGTCAATCATCTATCAATACCAAAGTACCTGTACAGTTTATACTCTCCGAATGGAGGTGACATAACAATATACATCTCAATCACATCTAGGGTATAAGAACGAGAGACAGATAGATAGATAGTAACTCAAGAGAACAGTATCATAGATGAATAAGTCTAAGTGTCTAGTACAACATAATATCCAGAACTGTCAACTCATAATACAAGTCTAAGAGTCTATACATCTCCACATCTCAAAATACAACACAGAATGTGAGACAAAAAGTAAATATAGAAAGACTGCCTAGTCTAAACTGGTCTAGACTACTGGAACAACATCCTCAGCTGCAGGTGGATCCTGCTGAGGGTCCACAGCATAAGTCTAGTCCTTCTCCATAATAGGTAGACACCAGGGCCTCATCCTCATCCTCTGTAATATTTTCAACAGGTCCAATCAGGATAGGAACGAGCACAATACATCTCACGCAGTGCATAGTATGATAGGAGATATAAAGCATGCAATAGAGTAAAATACAAGAACTGCTGAAAGAAGATACATGTAGCAAAAGAGATAACTGTAATGAAATATCTACTGTATATAGAGAACTAGCAGTGTCTAGTGAGTCAGAGCAAAATATAGACATGTGAAATGGCATAGGAGATTCATGGCTACAGCTAAGAGTGATTCATGACTACACTACTTTAGATATTATTCACATGACTATTTCCACTCCCCCATCCCCAATCAATACACAAGGATCCATTCAAGTTATGTTAAGATTCGTGATAAGCCCATAAATGGGAGATTTATGAGAGGCTCTGTGAGCATGAGAGTACATGAGTCACAAGCGATTCGTGAATCTATGAAAGCATAGAGATACATGATGATTCGTGAAAAGCACAAACATGCTGTATCTGATGCTCCCGAGGGGGATAACATCTCATGAAAAGATCCATATAGTACCAATCCGTGATAACAATCGTGTCAGCATCAAGTAAAGTAATCTAGAGCAAGAATATAAATCCTGGCAAATATGAAACGGTCAGAGAATGTACTCGCCTGATAACTGAATGTCTGAAGAAGATATACTACCTGAGGAGAGGTGTGTGGCTCCTAGTCAGAGCAATACAAGTCACAATGTATCCACAATGATAAAAATAAAGTATACAATGCATACTACATGATTCTAGGTCAAACTGGTCAAAAGTCAACTCTGGGTCAACTCTAATAGTCAAACTAAGTCACAGGAAGTCATACTAAGTCAAATAAGGTCAAACAAGATCAAACAAGGTCAAACAAGTTTAATCTAGGTTAAAGTCAACTCCTGGTCAACACTCTAATCAAACTAGTCAATACTAGTCAACATGATCAATCTAGATCAAGTCTAGATCAAACTAAGGTATTGGTCAAACAAGACTAGTCAGTTAGGGTAATTAGGTCAAACATGATCTGACTAGTTGAACTAGTCATTTATTAGGTCAATTAGGTCATGGTTTGACCAATAGTGGACTTTAGTCAACCATGGTCAACAATGGTCAACTCTAAGAGTCAAACTGGTCAAACTAGTCCAAGTTAGGTCAAACAATGTTAAACTAGTTACCTTAGGTCATTCCTAGTTAAATCTAGGTTAACTAGGTTAACTTGACCTAAGGTTGACTTTGGTCAACCTTTAGTCAACAAGGGTTACTAGTAGGGTTTTGGGTCATTAGGGCTAGCCCCAAACCATAGGCTAGTGATCCTGGCCATAGGCCATAGTCTAGGTTTTAATATAAACCTATAACTAAAGGTTATACATATATATATATATATATATATATATATATATATATATATATATATATATATATATATATATATATATATATATTTTTTTTTTTTTTTATTTTTTTATTTTTATTTTTTTATTTTTTTTATTTTTTTTTTGGGGGGGGGCCCGGGGGGGGGTGTCCGGGGGTGGGAGGGTAACCCGGGGGGAGGGGGGGGGGGCAGGGGGGGGTAAGGTGTAGGCACGGGGTCGCACCCGAGGCCGCGGCCAAAGGCCGCCCAGCCACCTCGGGACGAAGGGGGGGCTCGAACCTAGCCCACCGCTAGGGGAGCCCCTCCACTTAACCACAAGGGCTAAGCCCGCCTACGATATATATATATATATATATATATATATATATATATATATATATATATATATATATATATATATATATATATATATATATATATATACATATAGATATACACTATCTAACCTACTACCCACATACCCAAAGTATAAATAACATATATAAATACAACCACATACTTATATACACTGTTTTTGACCTAAGGAGACCTAAAAATAAATATACATATATATCATGTATATATATATATATATACAACACATATATATATAGAACTATATATATTACACATATATATATAGAAAGACAAAGGGAAAGAGAGAGAGTGAGACAGTGAGGGAGAGAGAGAGACTGTGAACAGTCAGGACAGGGGGGGGGGGATTGTTCCCAGGTTCTGGAACAATTCCAGAACCACACACACACACACACATATACATACATATGTACATAACTACATAACTTCACATACACACAACCAAATCTCCCCAAATTCGACCTACCCTCACAAATACCTATGCACTTCACATCTACACACTAAAATACACTAGTCTAATGTATTAAACATAAACAAAATCGAATCGAAATTCGATTTTCAAAACTGGGAAACAAACTCAAAACTGGGACTGTGCACAGTGCACTGGAATTTAGGGTAATTCGATTTTCACGCAACCCAACGAGCTAAGACTCCCAACCAAGGGTTGGTAACTGACACCCCATAGATACTCTAGGATCCCAAGACACTGACACGACACCACGACACGTTTTCGTGTGTCCAAACTCCCAAAAACCCAGCTCGGGTAAGCACTGATACGTGCACACGAAAACAGCGTCGTGCACGCGTCCCACGAGCTCGTGGACACGCCACGAGACACGACACGTCTCGTGGTCGTGCATACGTGTAGCCCACACATAGGGCTACACATCCCACAGCCTGACACGTGTCCACGATACGCGTGGACACAGAACTAACAGCGTATCAGTCGTGAAAACACGACTGATACACGCGTGTTACGACTGCGTCGTGCACGCGGTCGAACACCTCGTGTTCGCGACACAGGACACGACACACCACGTGCTCGTGTCCTGGGGTTCGCCCTAGGGTCTACTACACACGTGTCACTCTGACACGTGTCCACGACTCGTGTACGTGGGACACGAGACCCGTGTCAGAGCCAAAAACTCGGCTGTGCAGTGCAGTGCGCGACCCTTGCGGGGACGATTCCGTGTCCGACACGACACGAGGTCATCCCAAACTTTGGGGATGACCTGTCAGTCAGTGCCCCGTGCTCTATGCCAAATTTGGCATGTCCACGTGGCGTGTCCAGTGAGTTATTAGTGTCGGGTAGCAGGACACAAAATGTGACAGTGTGCAGTACAGTGCAGTGAGTTCGTGTCCGTTTTGGACACGGATACGACACAACAATGTGCTCAGTAGGTTAGGGTTGTGACCTAGGTGTCTAGGGCTAACAGAAAATGTAATTTGTTTTACAAAAACACAAAAACAAAGTCTTTGTGGCATTTCGACAAACATGGTTTCCTAGTTTAGGATACGTGTCCGATACGGACACCAAATCAACTCAAAATCCTACCAAACTTGACCCACAGTATTGTTATCCCTATATGAATGCATTTATGAAAGAAAAATAGGAATTAGACTAGGTTTGGATGTATTTACCTATTGGTGAAATTTCAAGGAAAATCAATAAAAAGAGGGTTGTGTGATCTCCACTTCGATGATGCCCAAGCTCCCAAATTCTAGATTTCTTGCTTCCCTTAGCTCCCTAGATGTTGTAGGGTTCCAATGCAAAAGACTAGAGTCAATTTGGATCACAAATGATCAAGTTATCAAGGTTTGAGTAAAAGGGGATTTTTGTGGAATAAAATTCATGTAATTTTGTTCATGAATTAATCCATGGGGTATTTATCAAAGGTGGGCTGCCAAGGGGGGTGCCCTTGGCCGGCCAAGCAAGGGGGGGGGGGGGGTGTCCTTGCCCTTCCTTCTAGGCTAAGTCAAGGACTTTTGGTAAAGGGTGTGATATTTTGCATGTTTTGTGCAAAATATCAATAAAGTTAATATCTAGATATTATCTTACTTTATCCCATGACCAAAACATCACCCTAATGACTCTAGGTTAGTGGCTAACTTCTAGTTTAGGGTAGGATAGGTTAGTGACTAATCATGAGACCTACCAAGGATTAAATAATATTAAAAATCACATAATCACAAATTAAGTCTAGAAAATTACCAAAATACCCTTTTGGTCAAAAACCCATAATTTGGTGTTCTAAGCCTATGGCTAAGCTCTCATGGTCATGGCAACTTCTAGGTTAGAGAAAACTAGGGTTTGCACTAAGTTATACTAACCAAAATCACGAAGTCATAAGTCATGACTTAGCATGACTTTAGAAATGGTTTAACTTAACTAGATTCACCAGAAAATCACACCATGACTAAAATACCACTAATAAATAATAAAAATAATAAATTTTCAAAAATCCCCAATTTTCAGAAACAGGGTGTTACAATCTGGCTTAGTTATTTTGTCGTGCTTTATATTTATTTATTATTCTATTCTACTATTTAGTCTTATTTTGTAGACCCATATCGTTCTTCGGGTCTAATCGAACATATATATTATTACGCTGCAGACTATGGCATATATTGTTCATTCTTGAAGTTATTTATTTTGTGAATTAAGATATATATATGATAGTGAATGATAGATAGAATTAGAACAACCTGATAGCTTATACGTATTCGAGTTGGGCTGGAGTCCACTCTATATGTATTTGGCATGTATACGTTCTCCTAGTCCTACTTATTTTGGGACCGAGACGTTACATATTTTTTTGGTAGCCCATGCAGGTCAGAGCATATCGTTTTGTTACGTTACTATGTCGAACGAGCCTGCAATAGGATATTATATTCTCCACAATTGTTGTGAAAATCCTTTTGTCTTTATCCATCGCCTTTGGAACTCATAATTGAAGTCGATCATCCTTATTGAACTCCTTGTATTGGAATCTCGTCTTTTCCTATTTTGGAAGGAAGAATACTCCTGCTTGATGAACCTTTTGGATTATATTCCATCATTTGATAGAACGTAGTTGATAGAAGTATCTTAAAAATGATTTAGTTATCTAAGGTAGTAATGGTTTGGATAGATGTCTCAAATAAATAGACTGTATAGAACCATTATTGTCTAAATTTCATTTGAAGAATATAGGAATCCATGCTTTACAAGACTAGGTGAATAGCTAAGGTGGGTAGAATTTCATAGATACTTCCCCAAGGAATAAGTTAGGATATAGTACAGTATAAGGCTTGGCCCTAACCAGCAACCCTAGCATTAAGAGACTAAATATTGCTATCTTTTGCCTAAGATAGGGCTTAGATTAGAAGTACTAGAGGAATTATTATCTAACGATAGTGTCAGGCTGATTTTTAATCTATGGGTATTAGATAGATTAAGAATATCTAAGCAGAATAAACGATCATCTCTATACATGATAAGACCAGCCTTGAAATGCCCTATAGCATGTCAGGACTAGAAGGATGACCAATAGGTTTATGTAGCTGTCTAGTTGAGCCTCGACCTTTACCCCAGATATGTATCAATGGTTAGGCATACTTGTAAGGATTGTATAAATTGCTTATAGGTAGAAGGAGTGGTTCGCTAACTAACTACTAAAGTAGTTGTGATATTACTTATAGGAATATAGTATATAGTTTAAGGATTGACAGAGTTTATGGAGTAATTATAAATTTTTCTAGTCCTATGGTTAGTTACATAAGAAGAATCAAGAGCCAAGAAGTCATACCTCTAGATTTGTAACCCTTTGGTAATATAGAGCGTGTTGGAGAAGGGACATATCGTCTTACATTATCCCCATCATTAGAGGGAATGCATGATGTATTCTATATCTCACGATTGAGGAGGTATGTGACTGATCTCAATCATATGGTCAATCCTTTTGAGATCACATTAGGACCCAATTTATTAAACGAGGAGCAGCCGGTTAGTATCTTGGATACTAGTGAGAAGACGGTTAGAGGACAGACAATTAGATTGGTTCGTGTTGCATGGTGCAAACATTTTTACAAAACCACTAGCTGAGGATTGTTTCAACTTCATTCGTTAAGAATTATGAATTGTGGAGATCGATATTGTTTGATGATGATAATTGCATCTAGTCCTCTATCAAATCAATATTTATCAGTTAAACTTGTTTTGGGTACATGTCGAAGGGTCCTTCTGTCAACCGGGAGTAAATATCTCTAAATAATACGATACATAAGCATCTTCGGACCACCGATAGCTAGGATTCGGCTCCTACAGCTAACCTGAGATAAGAGAAACTGAATAAATTAGTTATTTGTTGAGAACTAATACACAATTTTTACTTATCAAACAATATTGCTTCTCAAATTTCTTTATCTTTGTCTTTCTAACCTCTTTCTGTCTTTTTCTTTATTCTGAAACCCCAAAGCAACCAAACTCGGTCTTGGATCGAACTCGATCACTTAGTTTCCAGAAATGGATTAAATCTCATCCACTCATTTTTTACACATGATAAAACCCTATGTTTTAACACAGCAATCCCTTTTACTATTGTGCACCCCCTAAAATCCTTCTCCTTCACCTATTTATTAAAATATGAAACCCTAGATTTTTAAAACCATAGTTTTGGTAGATTTTGGAGCCCTCTTCAAGGTTTTGAATCTCTTTTTAAGTTTCTCTATTGCTTCTCCATCTTTTAAAGATATAATTTTTCTCTCCTCTCGTTAAATTCCGTGTCACCCAAGCTATTATCTAGGAAGAAAGAAAAGCCGATGAGGCTTCCTCTTCAAATCCTCCACCTGAGGATGTTTTTAGATCACTATTCAGTCCATCTCTTGCAAATAATGGTGATTTTGATGGCTCATTGTTTTATATCTTTGTAATCTTATATTGGGTGTTTCCAAGATTTCTGCACTAGGAATATATGTTTTGGCGCTCCAATCAATTTTACTGTATTTGATGAATTCTAGCATATTTTTGTAGATCTCTGTTTAGAAGAACTTGTATCGACTCAAAATCATGTTTACCTAAATGCAATAAGAATGTTTTACTGTAATCTCACATATGATGGTCGTAAAATTTATTCTCGTGTCTATGGAATTCCTATTGAATTTGACAACAAAAATTTAGGGGATATTCTCAATCTTCCACCTCCATATGGAGACGCCATGGTTGATCCTCGTCAATTTTAATATGCTGACGACGTGACACTAGCAAGTTTTAAGGACATCATATATGAACCAAACCCTTGTCCTCCCGTGCATTTCGTGGTCGATATTTGAACCAACGATTCTATGAACTTCATCGTATTATCTTTTCCACTATATTACCTAAGACTGGTTTATATGATGAATAACATAGAAATTACTACTTTATATCATTTGTATTTTTCCATTTTGTTCTACTTTTCTCGTACGATGATGTATTGTATGATTCGTGCAAGGAAACGAGGATGAAACCTACTCTATTCCATGTATATACCTATGGTATTTCATGCCTTTGGCATTCCTCTTAACCACTGTTATTTCATCGATGCCTCTCATTTCCTAAAATAGACTCATAGGATTGCTTATGCACCTCTACCTCCACTCCAGGATCCAGATTCTAATGATGATGCTCAGCCTCCTGTTGATCCTTCTGCCACTTTGGACTCGATCCAGACCATGTTGCTAGATTGATTCCATTTGGTCGATGCACATTTTTTGAAAGCTTGACTATCGTTCCACTTTGCATGTCCATGCCTTTGGGAACTCTATATCAGATATTCAGTGGAGTATGGCCCATGTTCCTTCTGGTAGACTGATTTATTAGTTCGTCATCATCATAGAGCTAGATACCGTGTGGATGATGTGGAGATTCAACAATATTTTAATCCATCGACGACTTACTATGATCTGACGCCCTGTTGATACTACATCTTCTAATGATGACTCATCCTTTTAGCTTATTTTATTTAGCTGCTCAGTTAGAAGTTATGTTTAGTTTGTCTTTGGGAATGATGTTCTACATTTTTTTTATGCACTTTGGATTAGTATTTGGATGCACTTTATGGTTATTAGTTGTATTTTCATTATGTTATCTGTTATTAAAGAATTTTGATTTGGTTTATGCATACTGTATTGGTTCTTAATTCTATACTGCAAAGATGTCTGCGATATTGTATCTCTATTTTGTAGTTTTTGTTCCTAATCTACTGCGGGGGAGCTCGTACATTTTGACCAAATGAAAAGGGGATAGTATATATACGTACAATATTGTGGAGGAGCTTTTTTGAACTGGTTAGCAATAATTGTGCCCATGTATGAATATTGGCCTATCGATCCTAATTTTAATGATCGACTAAACAATAATATGGTGAACCAAATTGCTCACATCAAACCTAATTTTAATGATCGACTAAACAATAATTTGATATGATTCAATATGGCACATATGTTACAAGTCTACCTTTTTGTTATATCATTGAAGCCGGGACATACACCACCGAAGCTAGGACATTGCTTCGATTTGAGATAGTCTTTTGAGTATGTAATTTTTATTTTTTTAAGACTAGAAAATGATGTGAGTCGAGTCGTTCTTGGCAAATAGAGATTTCGACATTTTTCCTATTCAACCCACTTTAAACTGTCCAAAACCCAATCCAAATAGTCCACCAAACCAAAATTAAAAATCCAACAAAACCAAAATTAGCCCAACATTCTGGAATGAGGCCAATCGTATTTGGGTCGAACTCGGTTAGCCAGATTCAGTTTTCCTGGATAAGTGGTGTCACGACCCGCACCCAGAATTTGGACATGAATCGTGCACACGCCTGGCCTATGCCGCAGTGTCGGCAGTAGAACGCTGTATAATCAGTATATGATGAACAACTCATACAATTATATTCAACTCCACTTGGGAGAAAAACGATACCCAACCACAGCTCTATGATAGAAGGAATAATGAAAAGATATATAAAGTCGCAAAACAATAAAATAGATAAAATCCAGAAGATAAGCAATCTCCAAAACTATGTCTCAAAATGTCAAATATCCAATAATCCATAAACCCGGAGACAAATCTGGCCTAAACTAAATCTAATTCTATCTAAACATTCATAGTTGGATCAGATGCTGCGAATTTCTCCTAAAAAGTAAGGTCAGCCTCAGCTCCATCTCCCATATATGGACCGTACTGATTAGGGCACCCGTCCTCATCAAAATCACCTAAAATGTTTACCCAGTCATGATAGATGAGTATAATTCATTGAATGTAGTTCCATGTCATAATCCGTACCCAGTGTAAGGGCATAAGAAGTGGGTATGTCCAGCCTACGCTGCAGTGTCAGCGATAGAACGCTGTCCTAGGTCACAACATCTAAGACAATCTAGAATATGCTCCGAATGGAGAACAATATAATAAGTAATCTCAATCACAACTAAGATGGAAAAGAAGATAAGATAATCTCAACAGAGAGTCACAATATGAATAATAAGTCTCGGTGTAAATTACACCATAAATAATATCTCAATACAATCACAATATCTCAATGACTAGATATTGATATAAGTCTAATCTAAAATAATGGCAAGTCCTCAGCGACTACTCGATCCTGATGAGGGTCCAGGTCCCCTGTGTCAGCTAGGCCTGCTCCATAGTAAGCGTCGCAGAAATCCTCATCATCTGTAATATTTCAACAGGTCCAGTCAGGACAGGAACGAATACATATCTCTCACACAGATCATAACATGAAAGGAAATATGAAACAAGCTATATAATAATATACATGAACTGCTGATAAAAAAATGAGACTATAAAAAAGAACATGGTATATAGAAATAGATATACATGATATAATAAGAGAACTGAACTAACTACGTGGTATAGAGCACAATCTGGTTATGTAAAATGGCTTAGGTTATACATGACTTAAATCTAGTTTGGAGTTGTATATGAAAAGGGTGTAGATCACATAACCAAATAAATACTCCCCCTGTCCCAATCAGTACACAAAGATTTGTCCAGGTTATGTTATTGCACATAAAAGTAGTATGTCACATGGATAGCTAGTCCACATGAATACTGGGTTATACATGAAGGCTCACATGAACATGAGTGTACATGAATGTCACATGAGTATACATGAATAAATACGAATACAATGAGTAGACGATATACATGATAAAGTACATGAGCACAATATATCCGAGGGGATAATATCGTATAAAGAGATCCATATAGTACTAATCCGTGATAACATCGTGACAACAACAAGTAAACTAGTCTATAACAAGTAAATACGTCCAAGCAATAATGAAACGGTCAGAAAATGTACTCGCCTGGCAATCTAAGCTGCTGATGAGAAAGTGCAAATGTAATGGAGTGATGTAATCCTATTTAAAACAACCACAAGTCACAACAAAGGTCTAAAATATCATAAGAAATGCCTACAATGCAATTCTATATGATTCTAGGTCCTTCTAGGTCAAAGTCAACCCTTGGTCAACTCTGGTCAAACTTGATCAACTCTGGTCAAACCTAGTCAACTATAAGTCAACTAGTCCGTTTACTAATTTTTAGGTCAAGCACAAGTTTTCAAGTCATTCTAAGTTCGTTTGAGTCAATTTGGATCAAGTTTGACCCAAAGTTGACTTTTGTCAACTTGGTCAACTTGTCGGTCGACTCGGCCATTCTAGGCTCCTTGGGTCAATCCTAATATATATATATATATATATATATATATATATATATATATATATATATTGTTTTTTCTTTTTTTTGTTTTTTTAACAAAAAGGATATTTTATTGAAAATCTAAAGGGAGCTCAAGAAGAGCAGTACAGACAGGTACAGGGCCAAAAAGACAAAAGGGCCTTGTTGAGCTAGGTAATAAATGCAAAAGGTATAAATTCGAAAATTTGAAATTTCAGAGAACCAAAAATTTGAAATACAGCTGTGTTTCAAAATATTTCAAAATTTTGAAAATCAAAATTTTAAAACATTTCAAAATTTTGAAAACTGAAATTCGAAAAAACGTGGACCGCTAGGTAATATATATATATATATATATATATATATATATATATATATATATATATATATATATAACATATAGATAAATGTTTCGCTTGGTCTGCTTCCGTTCTTCCCTGGAGAGCCCCTAGGGACTCCTCAGTTTGTTTTTTTCCGGCCTCCTTTCCTCGCCGGAGCTGGATGGTTTCGCCCTGGCCAGGCGACTGCCTGGCTTTGGTTGGCTAACCTCCCCCTTCCCCTCTTTCCTCCCCCCGGCCCCTCCTCCTGTTCAGTCTTCCCTCCCGCTCCCCCACCCACCCCCGCCCGGTTGGTCCGTTCCTCCATCGGCCCCTCCCGGGTGCTCTGGCCTCTCTCATCCTGCTCTCCTCTATCATCCGCCCCCTACCATTCTAGTAGTCTTCCCCAGTGGGCCTACCTCGCCTCTCCGGGCGGTACCCAGGTCGCCCGCCCTTGGGCTGGAAGCTCTCCGGAGTCCTGCCTTCAGTTGTCGCCTTCTACTCTATTCAAAAATTCAAACTGGTCTCTTGCCCCTCGGGTGGGAAGCCCTCCTACGGTACAGGCCTCGGGTCCCCCACCGTATGGCCCCTCGTGTCTGTTGTTAGCAGCATTCCACCCGTTAGGGCCCCACCCATTCATCCCCATTCCGCGCGTACAGCGTTCATTTCATCCGCTAGTGTTGGTGGGACCCACCTTTCGGATAGTTGTGGTAGAGACTTCCCCGGTTTTACGCAGATTCCTCTCATCCCTGGACCCACGTGGTCCGACGCAACCACGTGCCCCCATCCGGTCTATGTACGTATTTCCTTTCCCCTTCTTCAGCGTACTCAGGTGGGTCCCTCCCCCAATAAGTTCTCTACGCAGCTTCATCTTTCGGACATTACGCGACAGCTGCACCCGAGCTCTACACGACTGCTACCCCATTCTATAACTCCGCTGCAGCCCACAGGCACTATGCTGCCCCCCCTGAGCTTTACGCAGCTCACCCACCCACCCCCCTCTCCACCTCCTAGCCCTCCTTTCCGGCCCTCATTCCCCCTGCTTCTCCCCCCTTTGGCCCCCTGGCCTCAGTCCCCCGATTTCCAGCTCATCCTTCTCTGTTCAGTCTCCCCCCGTATCCTTAGCCCTCGAGGCCTCCCCCCCGAACCCCAGGTGGTCCTGCTCGTCTCGGGCGGCGCCGGACTCAGGGCCCCCGTCGAGGCAGTCCAGATCACTCCGTCCCTCTCGGGGGCAGTTGTGCAGTAGCAGGCGTCTCGCCTTGTGGTCACTGCGGCATTCGTACCATCTTTTCCCGTTAGCGAGACTGTTCCGCCCTCCCTACCCCCCCCGGAAGGCCTCCCCTAGCCGTCTCCTTAGCCCTCTCCCCCCTCCCGGGCAGCACCCATCCACACCCACCTCTTCGACTCCTTCTGGAGAGATCCAGGTCCCTTCATCGTCTCGAGCAGCTCAACCATCCTACGCCACCAAACTGCGCCCGGACTTAGCTTCTGCGCAGGGCATCCTTCTCCCAGACGTCAATCTCCCGGACATTGCATACTCCCAGGAGTCCTTTGTGCCCTCGGTGCCGTTCTTCGAAGCGGAATTATCCTCCCTAACAAACTCCTTCCCCCACACTTTTATCCTCAAATTTTCAACTGGCTGTCCCAAACTATCCAGGGTGCAGGAGATGATAGCCAGTTGGAGACTCTCAGCGGATTACCAAGTAGCTCCCCTAGACCCCAGACATATTCTCCTCCACCTATCTTCCGATTGCGACTACAAGACGGTTTGGTCCAAAGACACATGCAGGATTGACTCCCACCAGATGAAGATCATTAATTGGTCAGCAGGATTTAGCACCAAAGATGATTCAGCGCAGGTGGCCGCCTGGGTAACCCTGTCTAATCTACCCCTCTTTTGCTTTGTCCCAGCGGCTCTTAGGCGTATTTTCAACTCCTTTGGAACATACGTAGCCACTGCCCCTGAGACCAGCAACCTCACCAAGGCTTACTATGCCAAAATCTACGTAGAACTCGATCTTACAACTGAACCGCCCAACTTTATAACTATCGAGCTGGGCAACTAAACCCACACCCAACAAATCCTCTACGACAATCACATTTTATTCTGTAACCACTGCCATCTAAGTGGCCACCTCCTAAAGCACTGCCACCGCCTTCACCCAGAACTAAAGGATAAATCTTCCAGAAACGACAACGTTCCAAAAGAGGGGCGGACTCCCAAGCCATCCCTTCTACCACTTTCGAACTCGTACATACGAATCGAGTCCAGTGACGACAAGCCAGATAAGTGCGAGTCCTCCAGCAAAGCCTTGATCCCCTTTAACTCCCAAGGTCTCACTCTCTTCAACCAATTCGACGCTCTTGATTTCGGGGATGCGAAAGCCCCTTCAAAGACAGAAGCCTCCCAATACGACCGTGATATATCTGAGATCCCCAACCCGGAGGATGCAGAGGCGATCACCGACACCATCGAGGCAGATCAACAACACAACAATAAAGACTCTGTCAAAGAGGCCCTAACAATTCTAGGGCCAGACCAAGTTCAGAGAGGACTACAGATCCAAGCTGCAGGTTATCCTCTCCAGCAAACCATCCTTCTAATTAGGAGCGCCAGCGACTCCGTCGTTATTCCCCCTGAGAATCCTAGCCTGGACTCTGCCGGAAAATCGGTCGGATCTCCTCCGGACCCACACGAACAATCTATTAGCGACCCTCCCACCTCGACTAAGGCAGGACCCTCAACCTCCAGGGCCAATGTCAATCAAGGACACACCGAATCCACAACAATCCAAACCAGATCCGTCGCCAAGCAGAACAAAAAACTCTCCCACAACGTCCTTAATGCTTAACATCCTATCATGGAATATCTGCAGCCTAGCGAACAAACCTAGATTAAGGAGAATAACCAGCCTTCGAAAAAGCCATAAGATCGACATCCTCATTATTCTTGAACCCAAAATCCTCCAAAAGACTAAAATCTATCTAGCTGCAGCTAGGTCTCCCCATCGCCATAGCAAGCAGTCACGATATTTGGATCCTCTGCACGAAGGACGTCAACATCGGAGTCATCCAGGACTCTAGACAGGCTCTCTCCTGCTGGTTTGAACACCCCATGCTCCCCGAGCACACCATCCTCTCAGCGGTCTACGGCAGCTGCGATATTGCTGAGCGGAAACACCTCTGGAATGACCTCCTTGACATCCATCTCCACTACAGCAACTCACCGTGGCTCTGCACCGGGGACTTTAACGCTATTACTTGTCGAGAAGAGAAAATAGGCGGCTGTCCCCCTCCCATGCCGGCCATGCAAGATTTCAAGAACTTCATCTTCAATGCTCATCTAACCTTCCTCCAGTTCATCGGCAACGTTTTTACCTGGTGCAACATGCAGGAAGGCGACCGTCGTCAATATTTTCGGCTGGACAGAGCACTCACGAACGCCTTCTGGCACGAAATGGGGATCATGACCAACCTGTCCCATCTCAACTCCTCTGAATTTGATCACGCCCTCTCCTGGTAGAGATTCATAACAAGACTAATCCATTCAAAAAAACTTCCAATTCCTCAATTTCTGGACCGGGCACCCACAATTTTTGGGTATCGTCACGGAAGCGTGGAGTCGTGAGGACTCTTCCAACCCCCTCTCTCGGGTGAGCAACATGCTCAAGGCTACGAGAAAAGCTCTGTCCACCTGGAGTAAGCAAGCCTACGGGGACATTTTTCAAGCCGTTTGGGTGGCAGAGGATGATGTCACTCGTGCCGAAGCCAAGTTTGCCTCATACCGCTCCTTAGAGGCCAGGATAGCCCTGAACCTCACTATAGCTATGCTCAAATTCAGGCTCAAAGTGGAGACAAATTTATGGAAGCAGAAAGCGAGGTTGAAATGGGACAGCAAGGGGGATAAAAACTCCAAATACATTTATGCCTGCGTCAATGGCCGCAGACAGAAGCTATCGATTCACCAAATAGCTGACGACAACGGGAATATCATTACAGACCAAAATAACATTCAAGAGGCTGCCAAATATTTTTATTCCAAACTATTCTCTAAAGAGACGGTCCACAAAGACAGCTCCTTTCTAGACCAACTACCCCTCCTTATTAATGAATCCGACAACATCCAGTTGGAACGTCTACCAACTGCCCAGGACGTGAAAGAGGCTGTATGGGCTCTGAACGAGCATAGTACACCTGGCCCGGACAGCTTTTCGGGGGTATTCTTTCGTACATGCTGGGATATTATCAAACAGGATATCACCGAAGCGGCTATTGCTTTCTTCGAAGGTGCTACATACCCCAAAGCCATTTATAGTGCCAAGCTGATCCTTATCCCAAAAAAAGACAACCCGGAGTCCTTTCGCGACTTTCGCCCCATCAGTCTTTGCACCTTTACCAACAAGATCATCTCCAAGATCATCGCAACCAGGATGGCTGGGATCCTCCCCAAAATCATTTCAGAGGAGCAAAGCGGGTTTGTCGTGGGAGAAACATCCAGAACAATATTATGCTGGCCCTAGAGTTAATCACATGTATGAAATTTCCAGTCATAGGGGGCAACATCGCCGTCAAAATTGACATGGAGAAAGCTTATGACAGACTGGATTGGCAATTCATAATCTGGGTCTTCAGGACTTTCGGATTCTCGGAAACTTGGACCAACATCGTGTGGAGATCCATTAGCAACTCCTGGTTCTCTACGGTCATCAACGGTCAAGCAGCAGGGTTTTTTAAATCCAACCGCGGGGTGAGACAGGGAGACCCACTATCATCTACTATCTTCATTATTGCAGCAGATGCCCTGAGTAGGAACCTTAACAACATGGTCACCACCCCGAACTTCCAGCACTATCACACATCCAGCGGATGCCCAATCATCATCCATCTAGCATTCGCCGATGATTTACTCATCTTCTCCTCAGGGGACGAAGGAGTGGTTGAAGTGGTCTACAACACCCTGCAGAGTACTCTAGATGTTCCGATCAGAAGATCAATCCCTCCAAGAGCATTTTCTACGCCCACCATAACATCAGAAGAGAGAACGCAATCAACCTTACCAACTTAACTTCCTTTTCTGTTGCTCATCCTCCGTTCAACTACCTTGGCTGCCCTCTTATGTACGGGAAATCCAATGCCGGCATCTTTGAGAACTTGATCACAAGAATCAGGAAGAAACTGGAAGGGTAGCATAATGCCACATTATCCCCTGGCGGTAAGATGATCCTCATCAATCACGTGCTCACTTCCAACCCAATCCACACTCTGGCCGCATGCTCCCCTATCAAGAAGGATCTTTCCTTCATCGAACAGATCTTTTATAATTTTTTTGGGGTATTGTAACGGTCAAGACAAGCATCACTGGGCTAGCTGGGAATCCATGGTCAATCCTACAGATGAAGGGGGTCTGGGATTTAACAAACTCATTCACATCGTTAAAGCTTTCTCGATGAAATTGTGGTAGAAACTACGTACGAGCAACAACTTATGGACCAGATTCTTGAAGGCCAGGTACTTCAAGCACATTCATCCTTCAATGGCCATATCCAACAGCAGATCCTCAGCAGCTTGGCGTCGGATCCTTATCGGACGGGACCTTGCCGAGCCTGCGATGAGACTCCATTTGGGTGAGGGAAATTCGGATCCATTCCTGGAGAGATGGGTTGGGGATAGCATGATCTCGAGTCTCACGGAGTCCCCGAGAGAGAGTAGGATTAGAGACCTGTGGAACTCCACTATCGACGACTGGAACTGGGACAAAATTCGGGAATGGTCCGGTAACAAAATAGCAAAAAGCATCCGAGCGCGCTAATTATGTATCATCCACGAGAATGATACGCTGAAATGGTCGGTGAGGTCCACGAGATTCGCTGTCCGGGGTTTTCGGCAACCGTACCATTCTTTGGCGCACTATTGGCACACATGCATCCCTAAGAAATGGTTTTTCCTAATGTGGAGAGTTATTAGAAAGAAATTGCCAACAGATGACATCCTCAACACCATTGGAATCAGCTTAGCTTCAGCCTGCACTTGCTATTCTGAGCGGCAGATGGAAACTATTGACCACATCTTCTGTCAGGGGAGCCTGCCTGACAGGATCTAGAGGACCCTTAACCAGTACTATAGTATTGAGCCGGGTGGCAGATGCTTCTACGATCTCGCGATCTCCTGGGGTTCAGCCTCCCATGCCATCAGATCGTCGCAGCGGCCGCCACGTGGGCGATTTGGAAGAATCAAAATAAGGCGAGATATGAAGGTCACCAATACTCAGCCGACCAGCTCATTCGGGAAGTCTTCTGCCAATGCCGTAAATGGAGCACCGGGTGTTCCCACTACCCTAGTACATTTTGGTCCTCGTTCCCTCCATAACTCTTGGTGGTTGCGTCGTCTCTCCCCCTCTTCTTTCTTTTTGATGGTATACTTGTATAGGCTTTGTCCTTTTGTGCCTTGTATACGTGTTCAAGCTTCGGCATTTTGAGTCTTCATTAATAAAACAAGGGGTTTATATATATATATATTTCTCTCTTCACAAGTTTAAGTATATATGTATGTATGTATATATATATATATATATATATATATATATATATATATATATATATATATATATATATATATATATATATATATATATATATATATACTTAAACTTGTGAAGAGAGATTGTGTGTGTGTGTGTAGATGAAGATCTGCTGTTAGGGGTACAAAACTGAGATAATTTGGATATATATACAACTACATGAATATACTATATATATATATATATATATATATATATATATATACGCATATACACAAGTCTATTTAAAAGGAAACTTTATATATATAAACATATCCTAATAAATACACATATATGTATAGGGGAGAAAAATGTTGGGTTTACGAAAGGAAAATGAACTCTCAGATCTGAGAACAATATCTCGACAATACTCCACCGACCCCCTTGCGGTGTCTCCCACCCTCTCGGCCGCCGCCACCTGCCTGCGGTGGCCGAACTCAGCATCGTCCTCCCTCCGCCCTCCTGCCGGCCTGGGGACCCCTGCCCCTCTTTCCGCCTCGGTCCCCCCGCCAGACCTCGTCCCGCAGTCGGGGGCCTCCCAACCCCCCTCGTCTCTCCCCGTGATGACGCCCCCTTCCTCCCCCGGTCATTCGCCCCCTGCGGTGGCCCAACTCAGCCGCCTCCTCCCTCAGTCCCCCGGCTGAGTCCCCCGGCTGCTCCTCCCCCGCGCCGTCTGTCTACCCCCTGCCTTCGCCCCCCTTGGTGGCCCCGCCCTCTCCCCGGTGTCGGAACCCCGCCCCTCGTGGGCCCTGGTGTCCACGCGCTCGTGCTCGGCCTCCCCCTCTGCGGTATAGGGCGGGCGTCCGGCGGTGCACGATGCCTTCCTCCAGCTATCCGGCCTCCGGCATTCATTCCGCCTCCAGTCGGAAGTCTCCCTCCCTCGCCGGTGATCGACGCTCCTCTGAGGCCGAGCCCCCGCTCCCTCCCCCCGACGTCGCTCCGCTGCCACCCTCCCTACTCTTCGGCTCCCCCCCTGCGACCTCGTCGCCTTTCTCCCCCCGGAGCTCCCCCGTCGGTGCTCGCCGCCTTCCCTCCGGTGCTGGCAACGTCAGGGCGATCGCCTCCGATCAGCGTGATGGGGGGGCCCGAGGCTCCTCGAGCCGCGTGCCCCACACCCCCTCTTCTTGGTCAGCGCCCCCATGGATTCGTGCGCTCGTTGGGCAGCGAGCCCTGAACTATCCATCCAATTGCTGCAGGCGGTGGGCCCCCCCGGTTGGGTTTCGAACTTTGAATTTTCAAATCTCTGAAAATTCGATTTTTCGTTTCCACTCCCGGGCTATGCCCCCGCCCACCTCACCTTCTGATTATCTAATTTTGACTCTTTGAAATTTCAAAAATTCACTTTTTCTTTTTCCTACCGTGTACCGTAGGATCCGTTTTGTGTGTTCCGGTCCTGCTTACGTTTGTAATGCTCGCTTCGAGCTTCCCTTTATGTTCAATAAAATGCTTGTTAAAAAAAAATATATATTTATAATATATATATTTTTATATTTTTTTTATAATATATATATATATATATATATATATATATATATATATATATATATATATATATATATAATATATATATATATATATATATATATATATATATATATATATATATATATATATATATATATATATATATATATATATATATTACTCAAAAAAAATAAATAAAAAAATATATATTACTAAAAAAATATATATATATATTACTCATCAATATATATATATATATATATATATATATATATATATATATATATATATATATATATATAAAATATATATATATATATATATATATATATATATATATATATATATATATATAAAATATATATATATATATATATATATATATATATATATATATATATATATATATATATATAAAATATATATATATATATATATATATATATATATATATATATATATATATATATATAAAATATATATATATATATATACAACTCTCCCCACCTTAAAAGAATTCCGTCCTCGGAATTTAATCAAGAGGCTAGAGATGCAAGGACAAGCTATACTAATCACAGGCAAGCTATACTAGTCAAGCAATCAAGCAATTATTCATGAAAGCAAGGAATCGAAGGCATGAGGCATAAGAAAGATATTATACCTCACGAGTCAAACAGGTCGGGATATCGCGATCGGATATCATCCTCACACTCCCATGTTGACTCACCCAAAGAGTGATGACCCCAAGCAACTCGGACTAACTTGGTAGTCTTGTTCTTGAGTATCTTCTCTCTTCGGTCCAATATAGACACGGGCCTCTCCTCATGCGAAAGGTTGGTACCAAAAACCAATTCCGAATGATCCAGAATGTGGCTCGGGTCCAGGATACATTGTCGTAGTTGAGATACATGGAACACGTCATGCACCTCACTCAGAGACGACGGAAGAGCGAGACGATATGACACATCTCCTACTCGCTCCAGAATATCGAACGGCCCTATATACCTAGGACTAAGCTTTTCCCGTACGCCGAAACGAATGACACTACGGTTAGGCGAGATCCTCAGAAATACATGGTCGTCGATAGAAAATTCAAGGGGACGCCGATGAGAATCGGCCCAATGGCGCTGACGATCTTGTGATGATCTCTAACTCTCCTGACCACCTCAACTGTCTGAGTGATCAACTCGGGACCAAGCATCTGCCTTTCCCCAACATCGTCCTATGCTAGTGGGGATCTGCACTCCCTACCATACAGTGCCTCGAACGGTACCATTTGGATGCTAGCTTGGAAACTGTTGTTGTACGAGAACTCCACCAGGTGCAGGTGATCTTCCCACGAACCGCCGAAGTCGAGTGTACAAGATCTCAACATATCTTCGAGAGTCTGGATCGTGCGTTCTGACTGGCCATCTGTCTGTGGGTGATATACTGAGCTGAACTGGAGGTGATTTCCCAAACTCTCTTGCAGACTACGCCAAAAGTGCGACGTAAATCTTGAATCTCTGTCCGAGGTGATACTGACTGGCACTCCGTACAATCTGACAATCTGCCGAAGATACATCTCCGCTAGCTGAGCCATCAACTGACCAACTCTGAACGGGAGAAAGTGAGCCACCTTCGTGAGCCTGTCAACTATCACCCAGATAGCATCTCTACCAGCTGGAGATCTAGGCAATCCAGTCACAAAATCCATTGTTATATGCTCCCACTTTATTGTAAAATTATTCTTTTGAGGCGTTCAGCCGGCGAGCACGTGTTAGCTCGATTGCACCTTTACTTATTGTCTGCCTATGGGCTGTAATATGATTGACAGATCCTAGGGTTGATCATGTACGACTGAACTCTTGCTAGTCTTGACATTTTGTACGACTAGCTTCATGATCATCCAATATGTAATGTATGGGACGCCTTGCTATTATATATTTGGTGCATCTGACATCTTGTAACTATTATTACTTGCTTGAGATTGAGACAATAGGCTTGTCCATGACCATAGGAGACTGTTGGCTTGTAGTTAGACCCTCATGTATCTAGACAGCCGTGACCGTATAGTGAGGTGGGTTGCACTTCAATATACGTAGCTGGCTATGTACGCCCCCCGCTTTCCAGTATTCTAGTTCTGGGGCGTTACATGGTTTTAGTGGTGGATATTATATATATATATATATATATATATATATATATATATATATATATATATATATATATATATATATATATATATATATATATATATATATACACATATACATAATGCAAAAAAAGGGGTATATATACATATATGATAGAAATATTTGAAAGTAAAATTAGGGACTAAAAACCCACAAGTCCAGAATCTTAGTAACTTCATATAAACTCAGAAAATATGAATTAAATCTCAGAAATTTGAAATATGACAAAACAATTCAAATTTATATATAAATCGAAACCCGAAATCCAACTCTGTAACGCCCCAGTCCCAAAATACGTAGGACTAAGTACGTAAATATGCCAGCTGTATACATACGAAGTACAGGGCCTTGTATGTATACATAAGCTGTAAACTGCAGTAAACCACAACTAACTAATCTCATCCTCAAAATAAGGGAATAAAAGATATCATATAATGAAATGTTCTTATACAATATGTTGGGTGGAGACACATCCACTACCAACCAAAATAAAAAGGAAGAAGTTGATATATTAAAGGCTAAGTAGAAGTAGCAAGGAGGAACCAAGTCACGTCATCTTCGAATAAATGGAGAAGATCACGACCCCGGCTAGATACCCGAGGAAGACATGAACACACACCTGAAGATATAACTAGGTCCTCAGAGGGACGTAACAAGACATATAATATCATGCCCTAAACTGAATAATAAAAGCTCAACAGAAAAGTATATATGACTAAACAAATAATAGGTCCTTAACCATTCTATGTGAAAATGCATTTTGAAGACAACGTTCCACACAAGGGCTCCCGAAATTAGAAACATGACGCTTTAGCATTTAGCATTTCAACTGAGGTACTAGTGGCATCTAGAGAAAAAAAATAAAAAAATGCACTGTTTTACTTAACAAAATGCCCTTAAAGGCTTTACGAAAAAAGTACAAAAGTACAAGTAAATTCTAGGAAGTATTGCTATAGAAGTCAGATCTGAGAGCGATCACTTTGTTCCTTGGACCACACGATGATGATGAAGAAAATTGCTTGGAGAAGAACAACTGGAAGAACTAAGTCACCAGAAAGGTATCGGCACAATTGGCACTGATGGCACAGTTGAATGCTTTCCTGCTTTGCTTCACTCTGTTCTTGAAAAAAAGTTAAAAAGAAACACTCTGGAAAATTACTTTACTCTGAAAGTATCTGGGCTCCAAAATCTCGTACCTTTCTCTTAAAAAAGAAGTCTTTATATAAAATTATCTTCTGTACATAAAAAGCATCAATATAGGGTCTCTATGCATGCTATTAGGATAACTGTCACCCACGTACAGAAATTATCTTCTATGCATGTTAACACGTGTCCCATAATCTGATAAAATAAGGAGAGCACGTACACACGTTCTTCGAGAAGTGTGGCATGAAGGCCACGTCAGGAAACGACGTTCCCACATAATCAGGACAAACTGTGCATAAACAATGTTGTTTAAACATGTCCGAGCGTAAAATAGCTCAAAGTAAGCTTCATGCGTAAAGTGGCTGAAAATAGCCTTGAGCGTAAGGCTCAAATAAACTCTACGCGCGCAAAAAAGAGTAGCTGAGATAGCCTTGAGCGTAAAAGCTCAAATAACTCTTATGCGTAAAGAGGAAGCTATTCCTCAAGCGTAAAGTAGCTCATTGGCACGCTAAACAACAAACTCCATGGCTTCTGTGCAATCATTTGTCAGAAAATCAATCTGTCAGAACAGTAGCTTTGTGCATTTAATGCAGCATGGACAACTCATTCCTCGCATAAACTGTATGGACAACTCATTACTCGCGTAAAGTCTGCATCTGAGACTTGCGTAGAGTTTTGAGTTTGACCCAATTTGACTTTTGCGTAAAGTCTAATCTGGAATTGTCTTTGCGTAAATATCTCAACTTCCTTGACTTGGTCTCCGAATTTTATTTACGCTTCTACAAGACCCCTTCAAAGTTTTCAAAATTTTCTAATATTTAAAATACTTTGAACAGAAGCGTAAAGTTTGGGATATCCAACAGTCATCAGCATAAATTTAGGGATACCCAACAGTCATCAGCGTAAAGTCAGGGATACCCAACAGTCACTTCGAGAATTTGAATCAATCCTTGAGTTTTCTATAAATAGGGCTTCTATTGAAGAGAGAGAACTTTACTCGTATTCTTTATTCCCTATTCTCTTCTTCACTTATCATCCAAATCTTTTCGAGCAAAATGGCACCCAAGAGCAAGGCCGTCGCCTCAGCACCACTGACCAACCCGAACGTGGATTCGGCCATGATTGGTGGAAACCCTATTTTGAATAAAGATTTCGTTTAGAAAAGACGACTCAAGACCAAACAGAGAAATACGCTCACGTTATACGTGCCAGCGTAAATTAAAAAATCAGAAATACGCTCACGTTATACGTGCCAGCGTAAATTAAATGATTAAAAATACGCTCACGTTGTACGTGCCAGCGTAGAACTTAAAAATATGCCCACGTTATACATGCGAGTGTAAAAGCTCAAAATACGCCCACGTTATACGTGCAAGCGTAAAATCTGAACATACGTCCACGTTATACGTGCGAGCGTAAAATTGAAAAATGCGCAAGTCAAAAGTCTATATATTTTTCACATGTAAAATTTTACTCTTTTGAACAGAAGCGTAAAATTGAAAAATACACTCACATTATATGTGTGAGCGTAAAATTGAAAAATACGCAAGTCAAAAGACTATATGTTTTTCACATGTAAAACTTTACTTTTTTGAACAGAAGCGTAAAAATTTCATTCTTAGAATGCGTAAAACTCTTGCTTAAAACAAATTCTCTTAAAAAATAGAGGACTTTTTACACGTAAAACTTATGTATAGTCATTTGCGTAGAGTTTGAATTTGCATAGAGTTCATATTTGAATTCTTTACTAACTTGATTTTTCTTATTGTACTTTTTTTGCAGTGGACTTGGGGGACCATCCTCTCTCTGAGGTGTTTGGTTCACCAGCTGGCATTCTGGGATCAAATTATCTGGAGAATTTATCCCAAGTCGAGTTTCCTCAAATTGACAAGCAGTATCCTCAGGAACGACATCAACTGATAGCTGCTCAAGGAGATAGAATGTTGTTATCTCTGATAAACGGAGAACTGTTGACATTACTGGATGGCCAGCATTATCTGAAACTTGCATTCATGTTCAGGGATGCAATTGACTTCAAATCTCAGACAAACCCCAAGAAGGAGTCTTGGGTATTCAAATTTGGGGAAAGGGCGATGTATCTCCCAATAATGCCAAGAGATTATCCCCTTTCTTCTTTTGCTCATGCTACTCATCCGAGACGGATGATCTGGAATCTGAATCCCAACAGTCATGGAAGACCAGGGAGAATCATATTCAAGAGGGATAAAAACCAGATGGGCTATCACTCAAGTACTCCCAGTGGTGGTATCGTTCCTTTCACCGGCTTATTGCCTGGATTTACACCGAGCGAGGGCTCATCTTTGTTCCAACCGGTACAAATACCGATGTTTATAAACAAGTTTATGAACGCCTCAGTACTATATCCCCAAGTCAACCCTAGGCTTCCAGGGTGGACGACCCATCACAATAAGAACTGGGTTCAACTTAGTGCTTGGGTCATGAAGAACTTCGAAACAGAACTACGAGCCATTAGGCTATTAGAAGCAGTAGCCTTTACATGTCAAGGCATACCCATGAATAATAATCTGTTCTTAGCTCTGATGGAGTTGTATATCAGCTCGACAGGAACTTTTGCAACCCCAATAGGCGAAATGGGTTTTGCACTTCATGAGATGCAATTTATCTCCAAGCTACCAATGAAGAAAGTTCCATATGAAGAATATGTTCCTTCCAACCAGGAACTAGCAGAGATTAGCAAGAAAAATCCTGGCTTAGTCGAGGTATATCAAGAGCTGATGTGCCATTATCTGATTTGCACCACTATGTATGAAAGTGGGTCGCATTTGGCATACATCAATAAATGGACAACATATCTATTCTACCATAAGAATAGAATATCCAAGGATGACAAGGAGAGATTTCAAGACAACAAGGCTCAACCCATCAACCCTTGTTCAATAATTCCTGCTGATGTGATAAACACTTGGATGATCACATATAAGTCTTCGGACAAGTATTTGACCACCAAAGCTGGAGAATTCCCTGCGGGAACTGAAGCATTGAGCTTTCTGAAACATGACAGCCGAAAACTCTCAAAGGAAGCCTTGCTGGCGGGCTTTCTTTTCCTGTGGCTGCGAAGATGGGTAATACCAGGGACTGGTATGGTCGACAGAATTTACCAAAACATACTATGGCCAGCAGTACGTTTGGTATTCAAGGCCAGACTCAGCCTATTACCGGCAATGGTGTGTCGGATAAATGCAGGTTTACGAGCATTTGGTGAAGAACTGATCAATAATGCTCCCTACCGTAAAGATTTCTCTAGGGTGGAGATGCCCTACACCTATTTAATGGACTGGTTATTGCATCACAACTGCAGTTTATTGCCACCAGGCCCTGAAAATGATGTGGAGGTTTTCCTCCAGAAATTTAGTAAAGCCACGTGGAATGCGACTTCAGTGACGGATACCCGGGCAACACTAAACTTCTTCCATAGGTAGAATTTTTTCTGTACACGACCACCAGTTCCAGCCGACTGTTTTGGCGTACAATTTGAAGATATAGGTCAAGGGAGAACTGAGATACCTGTGCCAGTTTTTAATTGGCTAATATGCATCAGACCCTCACATCTGATGTATAGAATTGAAGACAACTGTATCTTCGAACCGTATCTACCCAGTCGGTTCGCTCGTCAGTTCGGGTATGACCAGCTTCACGTTGGTAATCCCTCCACTACTTTCAACTATTATGGAAAGTTAGTTGATGCCGCAAGGGCATGGCGATATTTCAGCGCTGGATGCACCGGTGCCAAGTTCCATGTGTCAACTACCACAAGTACAACTGATTTACGAATGCTTCATTCGTATGCTCATTTTTATGCCTCCATTCGTTCCTTCGTAAAAGACTACAACATGAAGGGAAGTCTCCGATGGAAAAAGGAAGGAGATGCCGAAGAACCAGTTATGGTGCCTTCGGATATTCCTGATGATGCTGTTCCAGATGAATATCTGGAGACAATTCCTACGGGAGTTGGGGAAACAGCTGCCGGACCCATTACCATCACTACAACTCGAAAGCGGAAACCAGACACAGCTGTTACTATCCGGAAAAAGAAGAAGAAGACTACTGTTAAAGGGCCTTCCAGACAAAGAGCCGTTACTCCAGAAAACGAAACTCCTGTTGACGAGCCTCACAACATTACATCTTCTTCAACTCAACCTGGAGAAGGGTCTTCAGCACCCGAACCGGCAGCAGCAACAGAAGTTACAGGAGTCCTATCTCCCGGACGACTTAGCACTTCATTGCATCTAACTTTGCCACAAAAGGCGAAAGCTGTTGAAGACACCGCCACGACTCATGCTAACGATCCGGAACCCATCCCTTCGGATGAACCGGCTCTTGAGTTAGATGATAATGACTGGGATCTAGATTATGACGCACTCTTGTCGCGTCCTGTACCTACCCCAGGTAAAGATAAATTACACAAAATTTATACAAAAATATGTATCATAATTTTGTATATTGACTATTTTGCTTAATCTTTGTAGGTATCATCACTGTAGCAAAGCCCGTTTCTCCACCTCCTCCTCAAAAGACTGTTTATGAAGAGGAAATAGAATCTGAAGAAGAGAGTTCTTCTTCAAAAGAAGATTTTGATTCTAAAGAAGGTTCTCCATCTATGAAGATACAACAAGAGCCTGTAGTAGAGGCAGACCAAGAATTGCTTTATCTTCCTGAAGAAAGAAAAAAAGTGCCAACTATAGTAGAAGAGCCAACAGTGCTCCAAGAATCAGTTGCTGCTAAAGAACCCATTGTTGAGGACGTAGGTATAGCAGCAACATCAATTATGGCTGCCAATCCAGATCAAATTCTTGAGACAGTCGTGTTCGAGTCGGAATCGAACGTAGAAGGCAACACCTCTATGATACCATCCTCTACCACCGAAACTCATCCTCCGGAAGTAGCAGAAAAAGTTGCTGAGGATGTAGTCCCGGAGCTCCCTGTCAATCAATTGGCTATGGTAGCGATAACAGATATATCGTTAACTCAGTTTGCTACCACACAACAACAACACCTATCTTCGGCTTTCAGGAAAAGGGATTGGCAGATATCGCTGATACACCAAGCTCCAATGCTGATATGAATCTCTTGGTAGAGATTCATACTGAAACTTTTTACAAAACTTTAGCAGCATTGATCAAGATGGTTTTGAAAAAAGGTCTCAGTTATGAGAGTTTAAAAAGTGCGATTGCCACCACCATTGATTATATCGCCATGTTTAATGATACTGAGAGGGCAGCAGCTCTGTAGAAGATAGTCCAGGGACTTGAACAACCTATCAAAGAATATCTAATGTTGTCAAGTAGGACTATAGAAAGCCTCGCCCAATCCGAGTATGATGCTCTCACCAATGAGTATACAACTCGGGAAACCATCTTCAAAGAGTCTCTTCAAGATTACAGCAATAAGGTCGCCGTGGAAAGGACCTTAAACCCTTATTGGAGCAGCATCAACAAGCCTACGACTCAATGAATATCAGAAGTCATGAACAAAATGATAGAATTTGTGAAGTCGAGGCTGAGTTGGCTCGATTAAAAGAGGAGCAAAATCGGATGACGGCAGATAGAGATCAATTCTTGAGGCAAAGTTCTATTTTGGAAGAACAGATCTTTGGTTCTGAATCAAAAATCAAAACTCTTGAAGAAGCCAAAGACAAAATGATAGCTGCCTTTGTCGAACTCTCCCACCTTTGTACTGCGGAAGCTCGAAGAACCATAGCATATACAACTATATTGGGCTCTCGCGAAAAATGTTTGGCAGAACTACAGAAAATGATTGAAGATCTGTCTGCTCCACCTTAGAAATTTTTTGTACTCAAATAAAGAATTTTTATTTTCTATCATTTTCTTTATTTTGCTGATGTACTATTTCCAATCATGAAATAAATGAAATATATTTTAAAATATGTGTGAGATAGAAAACAATTATCAGAGGTAATATGGACATGATAAGTCTTCCAAACTCAACAAAGTAGATTATATCTATCCAGAGGTAATATGGACATGCTAGATAATCAATCTTGTTTTTTTTAGAGTATACAATACTATCAGAGGTAACATGAACATAATAGATCGTAATGACTCAAATAAAATAAGATTAATTATATCTATTCAGAGGTAATATGGACATGATAGATAATAATGAAAAGAAATAGATTTAATATTTATTCAGAGGTAATGAAGACATGAAAAATAATAAATCTTTTTTTTTCTAAAATCAGCTGGTAAGACAGAAAACCAAAATTCACTTTTAGGAGAATAAATAATCAGCTTAACCAAACCTTGGTAGCTGGAAAATAAAGAAGAAATTTAAACATAGTATTTCTTCAAGAATTTACCGTTAATTGGCATCATGAGCAAATCTCCATTAGGTTTAGATAACCTATAAGCACCATTGGAGAATACGATTTCGACTACATAAGGACCTTCCCATTTAACTTGGAACTTGCCTTTACTCTTATGAGTCATAACCACAGGTCTTCGGACAGCTAGAACTAGCTCTCCTACATTAAATACCCTTTCTTTAACTTTGCGATTGAAAGCTCGAGATATGTGGGCTTGATACAGCTCTATGTGCTGTTGTGCTTGAAGACGCTTCTCATCCAAACCTTCAAGTTCTTGGAGTCTTAAGCGGTCATTATTCTCTGTAGTTAGCTCATTAGCAATAGCTATTCTAAGAGATGGTATCTGGATCTCCAATGGAAGAACAGCTTTACATCCGTAAACTAATGAAAATGGTGTAAAACCAGTTGGAGTTCGGACTGTTGTTCGATAAGCCCAGAAACATTCTCCAAGTTTCTCGTTCCAATCACGTTTATTAGAAGAGACCAACTTTTTGAGAAGTTTAATAATAGTTTTGTTGAAAGCTTCTGCTAAACCATTAGCAGCTGGATTGTAAGCTGTAGAAGATAAGTTCTGGATCCGATTTTTGTCACAAAATCGATAAACGCCTGACTGGCAAATTATGGCCCGTTATCATGGATTATCCTTCGGGGAATCTCGAAACGATAAATAACATGATGTTTGATGAAGTTAACCACATTAGACGTTTTTACTTCAATAAGATGAACTGCTTCCGCCCATTTAGAAAAATAATCAGTTATGGCCAAGATAAACCGATGCCCTTTGACAGAAGGGGGATTAATTGGACCAATAATATCCATAACCCAAGCTTCTAAAGGCTAATAAGCTGCTATCGGATGTAAAAATTCAGAGGGTCGATAAATAAAATTAGCATAAATCTGGCATGCTTTACACCGTCTGGCATAATCCACAGCGTCTGCTATCATAGAAGGCCAATAATAACCCATTCTTCGAATATGGTCATGTAATTTCGGACCTGGTTGATGCACACCACAAACTCCATCATGAGCTTCATGAAGTGTTTGCTTGGCTTCGCTTTCTGAGAGACAATAGAGTAAAAGCCCATCATAAGAACGACAATATAACATGTGCATAGAAGAATCCTAGTAAAATCGAAATGATTGTCTTTTGATTGATGTAGCTTCCTTCGGATCTTCAGGTAAAATCTCATAAACTGTATAATCAATAAATGGACTTCTCCAATCCTTTTGTTGAGAATTTGATTCGACAACATAACTCTGTTCGATATGCAAATTATTCTTGACACAGGATAGATCTCTATCCAACAAAGTGATGGTATTTTGTCTTCTGATTGGAACTGCTAAATCTGCAGCTAAACTAGCAAGAGCGTCAGCTTCCAAATTTTGAGAATGTGGTACGAATTCATTGAAGAACCCTTTGAATGAAAGAGCCAATTTAATCACAACCTGATGATATGGAATGAGGTCAAGATTTCTAACTTCATATGTCCCTCTAACCTAATTAACAATCAGCTAAGAATCTCTATATGCTTCCAAAAACTCAATGTCTAATTGTTTTGCTACTTGAAAACCAATTAGCAGAGCATTATATTCTGCCACATTATTGGAACATGGTTTGTTGAGGGAATAAGCACGGTATATGACCATTTTATCAGGAGAGACCAAGACGATGCCGACTCCAGAGACAATATTGCCTTTAGGCCCAACTCGTGATGCTCCATCAAGGTATAGCTGCCAAATATCATCCTTCAAATTCATATTACAATCTATGACTTCATCTGGAATGTCGTCATATAGCTTAGAAGTTTCAGGAATAGGATGAGCTGCTAAGAAGTCAGCTAACGCTTGACCCTTCACTGATTTTTGAGGTATGTAGACCATATCAAATGGGGTAAGCAACATTGCCCAGGTAGCTAACCAGGAGTTAAAAATACTCGGTTTTTTTATTAATACCCGAATAGAATTTATTCTGGATATGACATGAATAGTCTGTCCTGATACATAATGTCTTGTCTTTTGGATGACAAAAACTAAGGCTAGATATTCTTTTTCCATAGGGGTATATCTAAGTTCAGCCCCAACCATCATTCGACTGAGATAATAAATCGCCGTTCATGACCTTTATCACTTTTCTGTGCAAGAAGAGCACCAAGAGAATGATCTAATGCTCGAACATACAACAAAAATGGTCTTCCCACTATTGGGGGTACTAAAACAGGTAGATTTGTGAGGTATTGCTTGATGTCATTAAATGCTTTTTGACATGCTTCATCCCAAACAAATGACACACCCTTCTTTAGTAAACAAGAGAAAGGTTGACATCTCTCAGAAATATTTGATATAAATCTTCTGATATAAGCAATGCGACCTTGAAAGCCACGAAGTTCTTTCAGATTACGTTGAGGACGTATTTCAAGAATTGCTTTGACTTTATCAGGATCAACATGGATACCTTGAAAAGTAATGACAAATCCCAAAAACTTGCTACTGGAAACCCCTAAGAAAGACTTAGTGGGGTTCATCTTTAATTGATGTCGACGCATCAACTCGAGTACTGTCTTCAAGTCTTGAATGTGATCATCTTTTAATCGACTCTTGACGACGATATCATCTACGTAACATTCAACTGTCTTTCGCAGATGTTCTTGAAAGATATTGCTCATGGCCCTTTGATATGTAGCACCAGTATTTTTAGACCAAAAGGCATAACTGTGTAGCAATAAACTCCAAGGGGTGTACGGAAAGCAGTGTGCTTTTTATCCCCTGAATGCATCTTAATCTGATTGTATCCTAAAAATCCGTCCATGAAGGACATACGTTCAAAACCACATGTATTGTCTATCATTGCATCAGTGATCGGAAGTGAAAATTTATCTTTTGGACAAGCTGCATTGAGATCTTGAAAATCTATGTAAACTCAAACTTTTCCATTCTTCTTCATGATAGGAACAATATTGGCCACCCAATCTGGGTGTTGTTCTTCATGGACAAAGCCACATGTGATTGATTTTTTAACTTCTGCTTCAATTGCATCCATCATATCCGGTCAAAAATACTGCAGCTATTGTTTTACAGGTTTGGCATTAGGAAGAATATTGAGTTTGTGGGTAGCTACTTTAGGATCCAGACCTGGCATATCCTCATAGCTCCATGGAAAGATATCAATATATTCTTTTATCAGCTTTATCAACTCTTTCTTTTCATCTTCAGAAAGATTTTTACTGATAAATATTGGCTTTGACGTAGTTTCATCTCCAACATCAATCTGGATGATTTCATCTTCCGTGGGTGGCTATCGCTGTTCAAACCGAAGCTCCTACTGAGTATCCATTTGCTGTACCCAAGGGTCATTTTTAAATAGTTCATACTCATCATCGGTTTGAGCCATATTAACTGAAAAGACGTGTTCAGATTCAAAATACTCGACTTCTTCAGAATCTGAGGATTGTGAAGAACTGGAAAAAAATTCTTCTTCTATATCTTCCTTAAACATGTGGGATGTATCGTATCCCAAACCATGACGGGTTCGTTGATAAAACGGATCACCACATAATGGTAATCGTCTACCTTTATCCTGATTGAGACCTAACATGGTTTTCAAATCATATCCTATATTTTGAATAATCTTAAGAGATTGTTGATTATATTTGTCAATTCTGATTTTTTCTTTATCTTTCTCTTCGAGATTATCTGTTTGTATAACAGGAATATTTTGAGCCAAACCAAACACAATTTGACGCTTGTCTTTCTTAGTAGACGGGATCACAAAATAAGATTCTTCGTGACGTCTATAAGTTACACAAGCTTGTGATGATGAGGCAACAGGTAGTAGATAAGGAGTAGATGTTAGGAACATCTAAGCATAGGGTCCAACTTCTACATAAGGAGGAAAAGAATTCTCTTTATGATTAATATATAAGGTTTTTTCTGTATTTATGTCAGTTTTATGTTGATGACTTTGATTATCAACAGATAAAGTCATTCTTTCAATAAATTTGACAGCCATATACTCCAAAAGGAAATCTTCATTAAAATGAGGGAATACAGATTGATCAATATTTACATCATTAACAGACTGATTACTACGCTTTGAATTAATCATTAACGGACCGTTATCTGTCTTCGGCGTAGTCTTGCCAAGGTTGATAACTAGTGGTTCTGGATCGGTTGTACGAGAAGTACGTCTTTTAACATCATGAGAGGCTGATCCCTAGTGTTAGTTTGAACCCAACTTTTGATTAGAATCCTCACAAATTCATCAGACGTAGATTGAGTTCTTCCTTTAACTTTAATCATCAAAGGTTCATAATTGACATGTTGGGGTTGAATTCGACCTTTAACCTTAATCTTCAAAGGTTGATCTTCTGAAGGTGATTGATCTTCTGAAATCGATTGATCTTCTGCGGGCGATCGATCTTCCGCCATATCAGATATTTCTTTCACATGCTCTTGTGTATAAAGTATTAAATCCGAGAAATAGGATTCAACACCTTTAAAAGGATTGAGATCTGCAAATTCAGTCTTCACAATCCTCTGAGAATCCACATACTTGAAGCATTGGTAGAGAGTTAAGGTACAATGTTATGTTATCCATGGCCTTCCGAGTAGAATATTATAAGATACATCTGAGTTGATAACATAGAAAGTTGCCATGGTTCGAAAATCACCTATTTGAATCTTCAGACGAATTTTTCCCAATGGTTTACTTCTTCCAGAATTGAAACCAACAATTGTCGTACTAGTGTAAGTCAACTCACTAGTAGGAATCCTCAATGGTCGTAGCATACACTGAAAAATAATGTTAATGGAAGACCCAGGATCAATGTAAATCCTGTCAATCTCAGTGGAGTCAATATACCCTGTGTAACACAGAGGCCTATCATGTCGATTATGTTTCAACAACATATCCTCTTATGTAAAAGTAATATAGGAATTGACTCCATCACACTGTGGCATTGGGGACATGACACCGGTGTCTTGTCAGGACTTTTGAGCTGAGCTAAGCATGAATCTGCCTGTAGCAATGCTCCATTCAAGGTTTCTCGACTTTCTTTAGAAAGACGGAGTAACTCAAAGATGGAAAGCCTAGCCAGAGTATTGGCTAATTGGGCTAGAATGTCAAATTTATAGGGTTTCATCAACCCTTGATTTGAACCAGATTTCAGTGGGATGTCAAAACGTACTGCCTTCTATTTCCTTTTTTCAACCACTGATTGTTTAAAAGGTCTTGCCTCGGCAGGAATAGGAGATGACTGAGTTGGCAGTATTTCAACGGCATCATCCACTTCTTTGGAAGTTTCCTCGTAATCTTTGTGGTAATCTTTTCCAGATCTTGTACCAGCAAAAGACTCTTCTTCAGACTCAGGAGAATGAAGTACCATATTACAGGATTTAGTCTTCTTTTCCTTAGTCTTCTTCTTATGGGAATTTTTATGAGCAACCTCAAATCACAATCCGACGGAAGATTTTTGACCTTAAATTTGTAAAGGAACTCGCATACCTTTACCATTGTTCAAGCCTTCTGCTTTTTGAAAATCATAGCCCATCTTTTTCATAAGATGGACCGATTGTTGACTGTACATGCTAATGGGTAGCAGTCTTTCAACAAATGGTTCAACAGATGAAGAAGGGACATAGACCTCTGTAGTCGCAAGGGTGGAAGATTTTGGTACATGAGGTAAAATCCCAACCGGAGCTTTCTCATAGGCAGCAAAAACTTGTTGTGCCCTATACAAAGGGACACTGTTCATAGCTAACCATTGATGATGAGTAAGCTTTAATTTGGTAGGAGGATCCAAACTCGGAGGGCATATATTCAGACCCCATAATCTATCTTCCAAAGGGATGTCATCCCACAGATGATCAGAATTATCATAATCTGGGGTAACCATATGAGAAATCATATTACATGTTTTTACTTTTTGAACTTTCTTGGATTTTGAAATTTTACTTTCATGTTCCATTTCAGGTATTAAGTTAGGGTGTACCCACATGATTTTACCATTTTTCATGGTGAGAGGTACTAATTCTTTACTTTGATCTTTGGCTGGTGGAAGATTCACAATCTTCATTGTCGCCTTCGGAATTGGGACAACCCCATCAGGAACTTGCTATGGAGGAAAACCTCCAAATTGAAGAAAAATCAAGTTAGTTGTGACTGTATGCTCATCATTAGTTAACGCGATAGCTTTAGCATTTATCAATTCTTGAATCTTCTTCTTCAAGACATAGCAAGCTTTAGTAGGATGATTTATGTATCTATAATAGATACAATACTTGGGATTATCAGTCAAATCCACCTCATTAGGTCGTTTTGGCTCTGGAATCTGGAGTTTACCACTCTTCATGAGACACTTGAATATCCCAGGAATATCACTGTCATCGAAAGAGTACTCTTCTTTCGGCTTAGAAGACTCCGGATTACTTGGTGTAGTTTTGGATTTTGAAAGGTTCACCACCAGGGTTTTCTTTTCTTTCCCATTACGATTACCAGAATTGTTACCTGAAGAGGCTTTCTTTCCTTTAACTTTTGAGGCGAAGATCATTCCATGTTCACGAGCCAATCTTCCATTGGTCTCAGCTGAAACTGCTGCTATAATAAACGAGGCCCAATCTGTGAATTGAGAGCCTGTAAAAATAGCGATGGTTGGTCGCAGATTCATTTTACATGTATCAATTAATGCTGAATCTGGCATACCCGGAGGCATTTTCAAAGTAGCATGTCGAAAATGTTCAATAAACGTCCGAGTATCATCTTTCTTTTTTTGTTTAATTTCTATTAAGGAGGACATATTCATGTCCATCCCTCCTTCATAGAAACGAGAGAGAAACATTGCTTTAAACTTGTCAAAAGACGATATACAATTATCGGGTAGACTGCGATACCAATCGTATGCTGTACCCATCAAACACCCAATGAAGACTCGGGTGAGAAGGGCATTATTCTTCTGTAGATGCACAGTCATAATATTAAAATAATTGATATATTGACTTGGAGAAGCCTTTCCATCAAATGATACCATAGATTGTGGCTTGAATTTGGGAGGAAAGGGTACATCATTCCAGTGGAGAGGATAAGGTTGTTTAATCCCCAACTTCTGGAGCTGATCTTTGTGCTTGAGAACTTCAAATTATGCTCTTAACTCCCGAACTGCTTGAATAGCTTCATTAGTTTGAGGGAGTTTATTTGATTGAATAGTGGTTGGATGTACCGTAACCCCCATCGGAGGTGATACATCTTCTGGAATGAGACGATCAGGAGATACATAGTTTTTATTGATGACAGGCTCTTGACTCAGATTATTGAAAGGTATGTCAACCCCTTGACTATCTTGCGTTTGTGCAGCTACCTATACTGGTGTTATCACTGCAGGTTGGACTGTTTGCTGAGTCGTTATTATCTGATAAATATTTTGCATCATTGCAAGCATATCCTTTATTGATTGTTCTACTGCAGAAAGACGCTGTTCTGTATGAGAAGTAGACGTCTCCTGTTCTTCTCCAATAACATAATATTCAACTTCTCTTGAACACACAGAGGGATTGGTGTAGAGATAAAAATCAATGCTATCAGTTTCTGACTCCAAATACTGAGTACCCCCATCCTCTAAATCTGAAGAGTGCATATTTAAAGATCGTTGACTTCTTGACCGAGTATGTTGATATACTCCTTCAAAAGAATCCAGGATTCGATTGAACCATTGTTGACTTGGAGTTTGGGACGAATTGCGTCTTGAACGTCGTCCTCTATTGATATGAGATGCCATATTGACCAATGCATAGGACAACTCATGTTCTTGGTCATCAATTTGTTGCTGAGGTACATTATAACTTAATCGGTCAAAAACTGACCGTTTAGTAGTAGAACGGCAACATTTGATCATAATTTGGTGACATTCACAATGATAGTTTTCTTAAGGGAGTGTCACAGGAGATTTTCTATTTTTACGCTTTTGTACAAGTAACTCGCGTAAATCAGAAGAATTGGAAGGTAATATTTTCTTTCTTACATTTGGGACAGAGAAATGTTTAGTCTCTTGTGTAAAAAGAAGGTTACTAGCTTCATTGGCAGAAGAAAGCTGTGCATTTTTATGCTCCTGGAGTTGTGTGCGTAAATCTTGAGTTAATTTTTGTGCACTGAGAACACCATCTGCATTGCGCGTAATCTTAAGATTAGGCACTTTGCATAAAGAAGCATTAGAAGATCGTTGGCGTAGAACAGAAGTTTTGCCAACATTTCTTGTCTCCTTGGATAAATCAAAAGAATTGTTTATCATAGGAGACTTGTTTTTACGCTATACGCGTGTAGGCAAGTTCACTTTGGATACAAAAGCACCATTGTGAACTTTATCTACCGTGTCACCGACAGGAGATTTGCTTTTACGCGTATAGCATCAAACAGAAACATCTGCCACGTCACAGACGGAAGATTTGATTTTACGTGTATAGCGCAAGACAGAATTGTCTACCACGTCACAGACAGGAGACTGAATTTTATGCACAGGACGCAACACTGAAGTAGGGACTGCCTCGTCACAGACGGGAGCCCAAACAATAGGAGTGGAAAGAATTCCCTTGCCTTCAGAGACAATAGAGAGATCAGAGGGTGCTTTGGACTTAGGGATCCAAACTTTGTGCACCTTTCGTGATTTTTGCACATTGGAGTAGCGAGCACTACCCCCAGTTCGGAGCATTTCTTTGTAAGCAGTCTGGTCGAATTGAACGACCAGAGTCTTCTTCGTCTATCCAATCGACACATCATCGTATTGAGCAAATTGCTTTCTCTTCAGAGGAGAAAGTCGTCCCCAGCAAAGTCGTCATTTTGTTTCACTTAACAAAATGCCCTTAAAGGCTTTTGAAAGAAAATGAGAAAAAGTACAAAAGTACAAGTAAATTCTAAAAAATATTGCTATGGAAGTCTGATCTGAGAGCGATCACTTTGTTCCTTGGACCACACGATGATGATGAAGAAAACTGCTTAGAGAAGAACAACTGGAAGAATTAAGTCACCAGAAAGGTATCGACACAATTGGCACTGATGGCACAGTCGAATGCTTTCCTGCTTTGCTTCACTCTGTTCTTGAGAAAAAGTTGAAGAGAAACACTCTGGAAAATCACTTTACTCTGAAAGTATCTGGGCTCCAAAATCTCCTACCTTTCTCTTAAAAAAGAAGTCTTTATATAGACTTATTTTCTGTGCGTAAAAAGCATCAATATAGGTTCTCTACGCAGGCTATTAGGATAACTGTCATCCACGTATAGAAATTATCTTCTACGCATGTTGACATGTGTCCCATAATCCAATAAAATAAGGAGAGCAGGTACACATATTCTTCGAAAAGTATGGCATGAAGGCCACGTCAGGAAACCATGTTCCCACATAATCAGGACAAACTGTGCAAAAACAATATTGTTTAAACATGTTCGAGCGTAAAATAGCTCAAAGTAAGCTTCCTGCGTAAAGTGGCTGAAAATAGCCTTTAGCGTAAGGCTCAAATAAACTCTACGCACGCAAAAAAGAGTAGCTGAGATAGCCTTGAGCGTAAAAGCTCAAATAACTCTTATGCGTAAAGAGGAAGCTGTTCCTCAAGCGTAAAGTAGCTCTTTGTCACGCTAAACAACAAACTCCTTGGCTTTTGTGCAATCATTTGTCAGAAAATCAATCTGTCAGAACAGTATCTTTGTGCATTTAATGTTGCATGGACAGCTCATTCCTCGCGTAAACTGTTTGGACAACTCATTCCTCGTGTAAACTCTGAAACTGAGACTTGCGTAGAGTTTTAAGTTTGACCCAGTTTGACTTTTGCGTAAAGTCTAATCTGGAACTGTCTTTGCGTAAATATATCAACTTCCTTGACTTGGTCTTCGAATTTTATTTATGCTTCTACATGCACGACACACTAGTCTCTCGGGTGAGTCACTAACGGCAGCTAGAGAAAAGTAAATGCACGGCACATTTGTGTTTCAACCGAGGCACTAGTGGAATCTAGAGAAAAGTAAATAAATGCACGTCATACTAGCTCTCGACTGAGTCACTAATGGCAGCTAGAAAAAAGTAAATGTGTGAAAGCCCCTAAGCCTAATAACTGTCTTCTCCCTCCCCATGCACTACTCGTGCTGAATCCTCACCACGATATTTCTAATAACCGCTAAGTCTTCTAGGCAATTATATTAGCAGTTATATCCTAACGCTCGTCCTGTACGCACCGATGAACGGTCGGTACACAAGTTTTGATCTATATGAGACACGTGACATCGTGGCACACAGGTGTCGGGCCAATGAATGCGGCACAAACAAAGGTGGTCCCTTAACTCTAGGCCAAATGCATAAAGAAAACTAAAGTATAGTAATTTACAACTACATATGGTTTTGAAAGAACAACTTATAAGAAATAAAACATGCATGATATTGAGCAAGAAATTAAACAGTAAATGCAAGGTGTCTTGCTTGGTGGGACGCCGGGTGTGCAGCGATGATCAATGTGGCACATCATGCGACTTCAGTGTAACAACTAAGCAAGGTGACCTCTGATGACGACACAGATGGTTCCATCGAGTCCAGAACAGTCCAATTAGTTAAGGTGGACATACTGAAGTTCGAATTCGGAAGTGTGTAGGGAATACTATTAGTCATAGTCAAGAAGCAGATAGTCAATGAGATTTTGGAGGATAAAATACTTATACAATTTTTAGTAAATAGTTTTATTTATTTATTGAGAAGTAGATTTTATTACTGTAAAAATTACTTTGATAAATATTTGTAAACACTAGAAAAGCATTGTATAAATAGGGTAACTACCATTTATTAATAATAATATTCAAAAATCTAGAAAAATCATTTTTTATCAAAACTATAAATTAATTTTTGGGAAATAAACAAAAACCTACTTTTTTAGAGTACCATAAAATATTTTAGTAATATATATATTTTAGGTTGAGCCAAAGTCTATATTTTTATTATACACATAAGTTTTAGACATATCAATAATAAAAATAATGATAATAACCAATTAAAAATAATAATACAAATATTTATATATACCATATATTCCAACAAAATATATACCATATATATATGTATATACTGCTTTATACTGATAAAATAATAATAGCAATAAAGTAATAATAATAAAAAACTTTATTAATAACAAAAATATTGATAATAATATATAGTTAGTTATACAGTACATATATACTTAATAATATAGCAAATAATTAAATGTAATAATAATAGTGATACTGATATAATAATATTAATAATAATAATGTAAAAAAAGAACAAAAAAAACTCTTAGTTTGCTTCTTCTAATACAGAGAGAGAGAGGGAGAGAACAGAAAGAATTAAAAGGGAAAAAGAAAAAGGGGAAGAAATCGAGAGCGGCTCGGCTCCGATCGTCGGGAGAGAGTGGGAGAAGGAGGAGCGGGGGTGGACTCACAAGCCGGCGATGGGGCGCACGGAGGCTCCGGAGCGGTTGGGCGCAGCTGTGGAAGCTCGGTGGTCGCAGCATGGCACACGCGAGGTGGTGGCGCACGGCCTCGTTCGTGGCTGCCGATCGGAGGTGGGCGCCGGAGATGAGAGATGGTCGAAGGAGTCGGGCGGCGACGGGGGCGACGGCGGGGTGAGAAAGAGGGGAGCTCGGCTGGCGATGGAAGTCGGAGGAGTGGGGTTCGGTGGCCACCGGTAGAGGGTCCGTTCGGCCGGTGCACGGAGTGGCACGGCCGTCTGTGAAGGGAGACGGCATCGCGCGTGGGCATTTGGGGAAATTCGGCGGCCGGGCTGCCGCAGCAGAGGGGAAGGGGTTTTTCGGTCGGGCTGCCGAGCACGGTCAGGACACCGACGGAGAGAGGCGGCAGCGGTCGAGTGATGGCGTGTCGGGCGGTGCGTCACTGGAAGGAGGCGGCGCTCGGGGATTCGCGGAGGAGGAGTTGCTGGCCGAGAGAGGATCGGTGCGGTGGTGTTCCAGACGTGGGGCCAGAGGAGAACGGTGGGGGTTTGGCCTCGGTCGCGGTAGGTGGTCACGGCGAGGCTTGGTCGGGGCGAAGCGGAGGACAGGTAGGGTTTATTTATATTTGGCTTTTGTTGTTGTTGGTGGTGGTGATGATGTGATGGTCGTGGTCTGGCACGTCGAGGAGGCGGTCGGTGGTGATCGTAGGGCGGGGTTCGACGGAAGGTGACGTCGGAGTTTGGGTTTGGGGCTGCGGTGGCAGTGGCGTGGTGGAGTTGCTAGGTCTGGAAAGCGGGGCGAAGGAGGAGGTCAGGGTTGGTGCTGTCTAGGCGGGGTGGCCGACAGAGAGTCTGCCAGAGGAGAAGTTTAGTGGGGAGGCGATAGGGTTCGGGTTTTAGATTAGAGTTCTGTGTCGGGGATGGTTAATAGAATTTCTGCTGGGTTAATGTCAAATGGTCGGAGTTATGGAGTCGGGTGTCCGGATTTGTCAGCCATGGAGAACCAGTGTATTTGTACAAAAATAGAAATATAGTAGATGGCAGGACACGGACACGATGCACGATGTGATTGTGGATGGGAAATTTTGGGTGTGGAGTTTATGGGAGAAAGAAGCAATGAGCCTTTCCTTATATAGGAGGTGAAGGACCCAGTTGGATAAGGACTGGGATTGTTTAAATCCCCAATGAGATCTTTTCATATTTAATTCAAATTGACTTAAAGTAATTGGACCAAATCCTAATCCAATATAGATACGTTCTATTTTTAAAATCTATTTAAAATAAAGTCAATAAAATGTTTTCAAATTTTAATCATCATAATTAATTAAATTTAAACCAAACAAAGTTTTAAATTATCTTTTATAAATACTAAAATAATCAATATTAAATAATTTTGAAAATTATAATAAATATTTGAATATTAATAGAAAGTATCTTTAAAATGCCTTTTTAATAAATTAAGATAAATAATAAATTAATAATAAAAGAAATTTGAAAATTTCAAATATATACATGTATTAAATTTCATGTATCTCGCATGCGACTAGTACAAAAATATCTATGTATATATTATTTTCGAAATCGACATAAATAAATAAAATGTAGCCACTAGTACGACGGAATTTATATACCTTCCAGCAAAATAAACAAGTTACTGTACTATATTGAAATGAGATATATGTTTTCTATATTAATAAATTCCATAAATAAAATATTTTCAAAATATATACCTCGCACATATTCACACTCGACGAGCAAATATGAAAAACGCAAATTCGTGCGCGACGTTCAAATTCGAAAAAAATCCATACCAAATAAATAAATAAAATTGTAAAACCATAGCAAAAATTTAAGGGGGTTTACATCCTACCCAACTTACAAGAATTTCGTCCTCGAAATTAAAATAAGTAGGGGGTTGAAAAGGATAGTAGGATCTCTTTTTGGGAAACATAAACAAGGCATCTGATGGACAATGAAAAAGTCGTGATTTTTGATATCGACAAAAATAAGTCAAGGATATGGTATTAAACGAGAATCGCTAGCTAAGGTATATAAATCGTGATGACACAAAATCGAGTAGATCAAGAGAATAACTTAAGGACTTGGGAGAGATGGTTCTTCGGAGAAGGTTGCAAGGTAAATATCTAGGTTGAGGACACGAATCATTTTTAAGTGTCATAGAAGGTTGCGATAATAGATATGGAATCGACGAGTTGTTCAAAGCGAGGATATAGTCACCTTGGTTGGTCCATGGCTAACTATCTTGGCAATAGATAGTGGGACAACTAAAGGTGATACTTTGGGTCAATCTATCAAGTACGAGTCTTCGTCTAAAATAGATGAAAGACGAAAACCAATATGAGTCCAAAGAAGTTGTTTTCGAATACCAATATGTGGTTCAAAGGCGAGTGAGTAATTCAAAAAGAATTGTCACGGCAGTCGTAAATGTGACTCTAGAGGGCAAGTTTAACTATGTCCTCATCCACATCGAACGATAGATAAAAGTGAACCAAAGTGCAATCGGTTTATCTGACCGTCATGCACCGGTTCTGACTAGACAATATGTTAGTGAGCGCGCTCAATAACATAAGTCATGAACAAGCTCGATAGATGGATAAGCTTGCAAAACTATATTATAGTAGCAACATTAGTCAAGATGGTAAAAACATAGACACGTGAGATTTAGATTGAAAGGAAGTAGAGTTAGCTCAAACTCCTTAAGACTCGAAGTTATATCCTATGTTGGTCTCTATACAGTCGTCCTATAGTCTTTTTGTCCAAGTCTTTGGTTGGTTAGATGGGTTAGGGTCCTCTAAATTCTAGGACCTAAGTGAACTTGCTAATATAGGTCACAAGGAAAAAGGAATTGCTAGGTCATAAGGCATTCTACCCAACTTACAAGAGTTAAACTTTTGGTGTTTTGGGACAAATGAAACACGTCTATCTAGTAGGGGTTACCTTCCTAACCTCTAGCAAGTACGAAAGGAAAGATAAGAATAATGATAGAAGAAATCAAACATGATGCAAATCGATGAGTCAAGCGGCAGTTTGAAAATAGAATCGGGGAAAGAGGTCAAGTATGTGGATGAGATCCTAGACTCTAACCCTATACGCATGCTTGCTTGGTACGATAAATTAACCAAACAATTTATCTTAACCTGCATGGGCTACCACAAAAACATATAACGCTCCAGTACCAAAATACGTAGGACTAAGTACGTAAACATGTCAGCTGTATACAAACGAAGTACAGGGCCTTGTATGTATACATAAGCTGTAAACTGCAGTAAACCACAACTAACTAATCTCATCCACAAAATAAGGGAATAAAAGATATCATATAATGAATTGCTCTTATACAATATGTTGGGTGGAGACATATCCACTACCAACCAAAATAAAAAGTAAGAAGTACATGATATATAAAAGGCTAAGTGGAAGTAGCAAGGAGGAACCTAGTCACGTCATCTTCGAATAAATAGAGAAGATCAAGACCCCGGCTAGAATACCTATGGAAGACATAAACACACACCTGAAGAGATAACCAGGTCCTCAGAAGGACGTAACAAGACACATAATATCATGTCCTAAACTGAATAATAAAAGCTCAACAGAAAAGTATATATGAATAAACAGATAATAGGTCTTTAACCATTCTATGTGAAAATGCATTTTGAAGACAACGTTCCACACAAGGGCTCCCGAGACTAGAAGCACGGTGCGTTAGCGTTTCAACCGGGGTACTAGTGGCATCTAGTGGAAAAATAAATAAATACACGGCACACTAGTCTCTCGGATGAGTCACTAACGGCAGCTAGAGGAAAGTAAATGCACGACACATTTGTGTTTCAACCGAGGCACTAGTGGCATCTAGAGAAAAGTAAATAAATGCACGACACACTAGCTCTCGGTTGAGTCACTAATGGCAGCTAGATAAAAGTAAATGTGTGAAAGCCCCTGCGCCTAATAACAGTCTTCCCCCTCCCCATGCACTACTCGTGCTGAATCCTCACCACGATATTTCTAATAACCGCTAAGTCTTCTAGGCAATTATATTAGCAGTTATATCCTAACGCTCGTCCTGTACGTACCGATGTACGGTCGGTACGCAAGTCTGAATCTATATGAGACACGTGACATCGTGGCACACAGGTGTCGGGCTAATGAATACGGTACAAACAAAGGAGGTCCCTTAACTCTAGGCCAAATACATAAAGAAAACTAAAGTATAGTAATTTGCAACTATATATGGTTTTGAAAGAACAACTTATAAGAAATAAAACATACATGATATTGAGCAAGAAATTAAACAGTAAAGGTAAGATGTCTTGCCTGGTGGGACGCCGGGTGTGCAACGATGATCAAGGTGGCACATCATGCGACTTCAGTGTAACGACTATGCAAGGTGACCTCTGATGATGACACAGATCGTTCCATCAGGTCCAGAACAATCCAATTAGTTATGATGGACATACGAAAGTTCGAATTCGGAAGTGGGTAGGGAATACTATTAGTCATTGTCAAGAAGCAGATAGTCAATGGGATTTTGGAGGATAAAATACTTATACAATTTTTAGAAAATAGTTTTATTTATTTAATGAGAAGTAGATTTTATTAGTGTAAAAATTACTTTGGTAAATATTTGTAAACACTAGAAAAGCATTGTATAAATATGATAACTACTATTTATTAATAATAATATTCAAAAATCTAGAAAAATTGTTTTTGATCAAAACTATAAATTAATTTTTGGGAAATAAATAAAACCCACTTTTTTAGAGTACCATAAAATATTTTGGTAATATATATATTTTAGGTTGAGCCAAACTCTATATTTTTATTATACACATAAGTTTTAGAAATATCAATAATAAAATAATGATAATAACCAATTAAAAATAATAATACAAATATTTATATATACCATATATTCCAACAAAATATATACCATATATATGTATATACTGCTTTATACTGATAAAATAATAATAGCAATAAAGTAATAATAATAACAAACTTTATTAATAACAGAAATATTAATAATAACATATAGTTAGCTATACAGTACATATATATACTTAATAATATAGCAAATAATTAAATATAATAACAATAATGATACTGATATAAAAATAATAATAATAATAATGTAAAAAAAGAACCAAAAAAACTCTTAATTTGCTTCTTCTAATACACACAGAGAGAGAGAGAGGGAGAGAACATAGAGAATTTAAAGGGAAAAAAAGAAAGGGGGAGGAAATCGAGAGCGGCTAGACTCCGATCGTTGGGAGAGAGAGGGAGAAGAAGGAGCGGGGGTGGACTCACAGGCCGGCGCTGGGGCGCACGGAGACTCCGGAGCGGTTGGGCGCGATTGTGGAAGCTCAGGGGTCGCGGCAAGGCGCATGCGAGGCGGTTGGCGCGGCCTCGTTCGTGGCTGCCGATCGGAGGTAGGCGTCGGAGAGGAGAGATGGTCGGAGGAGTCGGGCGGCGACGGGGGCGACGGCGGGGTGAGGAGGAGGGGAGCTCGGCTGGCGGGAGAAGTCGGAGGAAGTGGGGTTCGATGGCTACCGGGAGAGGGTCCGTTCGGCCTGTGCATGGAGTGGCGCGACCGTTTGTGCAGGGAGGCGGCGTCGCGCTCGAGCGTTTGGGGAAATCCGGTGGCCGGGCTGCCGCAGCGGAGGGGAAGGGTTTTTCGGCCAGGCTGTCGGCACGGTCAGGACGTCGGCCGAGAGAGGCGGCAGCGGTCACGAGTTGGCGCGTCGGGTGGTGCGTCGCTGGAAGGAGGCAGCGCTTGGGGATTCGCGGAGGAGTTGCTGGCCGAGAGAGGGACGGTACGGTGGTGTTCCGGACGTGGGGCCAAAGGAAAATGGTGGGGGTTTGGCCTCGATCGCGGTGGGTGGTCACGACGAGGCTTGGTCGGGACGAAGCGATGGACAGGTAGAGTTTATTTTTTTTGCTTTTGTTGTTGGTGGTGGTGGTGAGGATGTGATGGTCGTGGTCTGGCACGTCGAGGAGGCGGTCGGTGGTGATCGTGGGGTGGGTTTCGACGGAAGGTGACGCCGGAGTTCGGGTTTAGGTTTGTAGCTGCGGTGGCAGTAGCGTAGTGGAGTTGCTAGGTCTGGGAAATGGGGCAAGGGAGGAGGTCAGGGTTGGTGTTGGCTAGGCGGGGTGGCCGACAAAGAGTCTGCCAGAGGATAAGTTTAGTGGGGAGGCGTTGGGGTTCGGGTTTTAGATTAGAGTTCTGTGTCGAGGATGGATTAAGGGATTTCGGCCGGGTCAATGTCAAATGGTCGGAGTTGTGGAGTCGGGTGTCCGAATTTGTCGGGCATGGAGAACTAGTGTATTTGTATAAAAATAGAAATATAGTAGATGGCAAGACATGACACGATGCATGATGTGATTGTGGATGGAAAATTTTGGGTGTGGAGTTTATGGGAGAATGAAGCAATGAGCCTTTCCTTATATAGGAGGTGGAGGACCCAGTTGGATAAGGACTGGGATTGTTTAAATCCCCAATTAGATCTTTTCATATGTAATTCAAATTGACTAAAAGTAATTGGATCAAATCCTAATCCAATATAGATACATTGTATTTTTAAAATCTATTTAAAATAAAGTCAATAAAATCTTTTCAAATTTTAATCATCATAATTAATTAAATTTAAACCAAACAAAGTTTTAAATTATCTTTTATAAATACTAAAATAATCAATATTAAATAATTTCAAAAATTGCAATAAATATTTGAATATTAATAGAAAATATCTTTAAAATGCCTTTTTAATAAATTAAGATAAATAATAAACTAATAATAAAAGAATTTTAAAAAATTCAAATGTATATATGAATTAAATTTCATGTATCTCGCATGCGACTAGTACAAAAATATCTATGTAAATATTATTTTCGAAATCGGCATAAATAAATAAAATATAGCCACTAGTGCGACGTAATTTATATACCTTCCAGCAAAATAAACAAGTTACTGTACTATATTGAAATGAGATATATGTTTTCTATATTAATAAGTTCCATAAATAAAACGTTTTCAAAATATGTACCTCGCACATATTCGCACTCGACAAGCAAATATAAAAAATACAAATTCGTGCGCGACGTTCAAATTCAAAAAAAATCCATACCAAATAAATAAATAAAATTTTAAAACCATAGCAAAAATTTAAGGGGGTTTACAAACTCAATGCCCAAAATGCAATATACACAACTATAACTCACGAAACTTGGCAAACAGGAAGGTTTCTATGTGTGTGACGTGCTCGGATACTCACGGGATCGAACCCGTTTTCATATCGTGTCCACGAAGTGCGTATCGAAAAATCGAATTCGCGTGTCTTACACGTGCGTTTCGTCCGATTGGATGTCGCACCCAACACGAGAAGCCTCGAGCTCATACACATAGCTAGGTAGGGTCCCGGGGTAGGTCTAGGACATGCTGATGCGACACCACATCGTATCTACGCGACACAGCAAAATACGAATCCCCTGCGCAGCCTACGCGCGCGCGTGCGTACGTGCCCGTGGGCGCGTGTCGACTCTTGTGGCTCGTGATTCGAGCCACGCCGTGACTCGAGATTGAGTCCCTGGGTACTCTAGGTATAGTGCTACATGCTCTTGCTCCTAGAATGAGTCCTCGACGTGCCGTGTCCGTGAACGAAGGCCGTGTCAGCGGCACTTTTCAGCCGCGTGCACAGTACGAACTGAACAGTGCACGCGAGATTTCCCAGTGCACGCTTCACGAAACTACATGAAATCTTACAAGCATGTGGGCAAAGGTTTCCCCCACGTGCTCATAAAATTTAAAGAAAAACGGAGCCCTGTACGTTTAGTTACGACGCTCGGACAACAGGGCATGCACGGAGCCTTGCACGGGCCTCGTGCACGCGTATCCGTGTCCGATTTGGACACGAAAATCGTGTCAATTTTAGATCTGTCTTCACGAAAGTTGTTACAAATAATATTAGCAAGGAATTCGTGAAAATAGAATCAAAAAATAACACTTTTCAGTTCTAAGTGGCATTTCGTCGAATACGTGTTCTATAGGACCGACACGTGTCCGATACGACTATCAAACGAACTCACAATCCTATCAAACTTCATGCACAGGTCTGGGGTACCTATATGGACTAAAATATAGAAATTTCAGAAGGAACAATGGTAGAACAAGGTTTACCTATTGAGAGTTAGAATCTCAATGAAAGTGAATCCTCGAGCACTTCGACGACCGGTTTCTCCCGAGCAAATATCTCCAACTCCTTGCTAGAAATGCTCCAGCAAGTCCTTATCCTCCCCATGGTCGCAACGCAATTCGTTTGGCGCGAATCGGATGCCGGATGAGAAAGTTAGGATTTTGAAAAAAAAGGAGAACTAGGGTTGAACTTGGAGGCTATGTGATTTCTTCACAAATGAGGGGGGCTGCTGCTATGCTTGGCCGGCCAGGCTAGAGGGGCATATTAGGTTTAGGTTAAGTCATTGGCCAAGCACTCCTAAGTTGCTACAAAGGCCCAATGACAAAAAGCTTTAAAGGCTTATAAAAAATGACATAAAAATTAATAAATAATTCTAGAAAATAGGTAAAAATTCTAAATTAAATCTAATAAGCCAATAATAAAACTAATCACATTATTAGGCTTCTAGATATCGTTGACTAAGATTATACCATCTAGGTCTTATCAATGCACCAATCCAAAACACACAACAATCAATTTAATTAACATTTAAATAAATTCAAAATAATGCACAAGGACTAAAATACCCTTAATTAGAAGAAGTGAGTGTGACACTAGTTCCAAGTATAAGTTAACGACTATAAGAACAATGGTTAGTCATAAAATACAAGATAAGAATATCAAAGAAATCAGAACACGAAACACGAGGCAATGTAAACAGAAAAATAGATGACAACATGTAACAGGAGAATAAACTTTCTATGTGATTTGAAGTACTCTTTCGATATGTGATCGGTCTTCGAACAGTTATACCACAAGGTCTAAGTTAATTATCAAGGTCTACTATACAAAAATAAAACATGGTCAAAGGTTTGATCACACATCTATTTAGTACTTTTCCGTCCCGACACAATATACTAGAAATAGGGCATGAAATGTAAGAAATAAGAAGTGCCATTGTGTAATGAGCGTGTCAAGAATCAAGCATTATATAACTGAGCGGTGTAATATAGGAATTAAAAATATTGAAAATAAATAATAAATGTACTCGCCTGGTGTCCTGAGCTGATGGTGTGGGTCTGGCGCCAACTTTGAGTCCAAGTAACCTATTATATAAATTTGTAATGTCAATGGGTGATTAGAAATCAATCCTACTCCCATCTACTTGGTTATTAAGTTCTTAGGTCATTTACTAAACAAATTTGTTTCAGTAACCTTTACCATGTCAACCCATATCTATCTTTCATATATATATATATCTATGTATATATATAGGATTATGCATCTTTGTCACGCCCCAGAACCAGAATATTGGAGAACTGGGGCGAACCAAAGCCGGCTACGTATATTAGAGTACGCCAGTACCCCAATATGCGATCAAAGCTGTCTACAAGACAAATGGGTGGACTCTATCATGCCACTGACGACTCCTATTGTTGAACAAAACCTATCTCAATCCAATCAACACAAGAAGCAATAAAGAATCACATATGAGATGGGTAAGGCATCCCAAACACAAATACATACATAATCATGAGAGTTGGCATAATGAAAAGATACATCAACTGAATATACGAAAGATACATAAAAGTATAACTAGCCATGATCCAGAATATACATCTACACCGTACGAAGACGGAGGGAACAAAACCTAGATATAAGGACTAATACATGTCCTTGGCTAAATACCACCAAATAAAATTACAACAATGGAGTGGGAGATAAGGTAACCCACTCGCCAATCCGTGTCAGTCCTCTGAGTGCGAACCATCTGGAGAAGAAGACGGTAGATCCTTGGGATGAACTATAGAACCTGGCCATGCAAAACCAGTGGGGTCAGACCCCAATAGCTAGTACAATAAGAAAAGCTCGAGGTGAACGATAAAGCCCATCAACAACACAATAACATAATGATAGAAATAAATAAATACGGGTTGAGACGAGTACGGTACCAATATATGTATCTCGAGAGAAATTACTGAATGAAAATACTGAACAATATATCAATAGAGAAGAATAAGCTAATGGACAGCAAGGGACTTAGAAACTACTCGAAGTTGGAGCCACAACCCTTAAACCAAACAAGGACCGGGATTGCAGATCTTTTCTCGAGCAAAACTTAGCCTCTGGCCACTCACCGACACATAGAGCATATATAGTAATGTACAACAAAAGTGCACAACCAATCATTGCCTACGGCTTGCTATCATTAACTAGCTAGAGTTGTCACAATCCTAATTACTAGTATGCAAGTTGAGGAACTTCACTACCACCTACGCTGTAGTAACTCGGGTGGCCAAGGGGGCGACGATGGTAGAAAGAAAAGAAATACAAACAACCAATAATCTCTATCAATAGTAGTTAAACAACATCTACTCAAAATAAACATATCAATAGTAGATAAATATCTACTCAAAAAACCATATCAATAGTAGATAAACATCTACTCAATCAATAGAGGTCAGGGGCCCATGCCCGTCGGGGTTATCCCTACCACTGTGGGGTCCCATAGCGATCCGAGTCACGGTAGCATGAAGTGTCCTCCCCTCCCAATGATTAATATGGGTTTACTAGTCAATTACCTATAAGATTCATTTTCAATTCTCAAGTCGTGGACATTCAAGAATCGTCCTATAATAACGAGTCATGGGCACAAGTCATTTGCGAGATATCTCTGGCAAATGTTTTCAATACACATTACGCGTGATACAATGGACAATACTCATACTCGATTGTCCATTGCCAAGATACAAATAGATTAGACATAAAACAAATTAAATCCACGGTGTCAATAAAAGAACATGTATTCAATCTCAATCTAGAAGTCAATCAGAAACCAATATGGGAGTGCACTACTACGAGCCACTATATCAATCTGGACATGTACGGTAATCATGAGTACGCCATGACATGATACTATCAATCGATGTATAGCTAGACAATAAATGTACTAGACAATAAAATCTGGAAAGGCATGGCAATACATATCATGGCATGTCAAAAATCAAATAGAAAACTATAACATGGTATGTAAGAAGAAATCAATATAGATAAGTGCATGACATAAAATAATTATGAACATATAATATGTCAAGTGTATATAGGGTGTACAATTATTGTCTAACTATACAAGATCATCTAATTATGTTAAGAGTTCATTACAATCGAAGAAAATATCAAAAAATGGACAAAAACAGACAAAAATAGACAAAAACAGCCTAACTGGTTTTTAGTGCAAGTTCGGATTTTTTGACAGATTTTCGTGGATTTTCGACGGATTTTCCGAACCGTCACAGAAAGTTGATTTTTGAAAACTTAAAACTTGTTTTGGCCATAAAAACTTCGTTTTAAATCGAAATTTAGATTTTCAAAAGTCAAAATTACATAAATTGAATTTCCTACGGCATAGAATTATTAGTTTTCATAAATTCAAAGTTTTGATAAATGAATACATCAAAATACTCAAAAATTATATCTAGAAACTCTGATCTACGTAATACCACCGGTCAAAACCAAAAGTGCTATATACTAAACATGTTAACAATTTATAGGAGTATATTATAGTACAATAAAACTTTAGTTTCTATGAAAAACCAAAAATAAAGCATGGTCATATCATATTTGAGCAAGATGTACTTTCCTAGGTTTTAGCAACCAACCCTAATCTTCTACTCCACTACCAAGAGACATTCCGAAACTACACTCTAGGCCTCAAGGCCAAGCTTTTCCAAGCTTAAGGAAGAAGAAGGAGAGTGAAGAGGAAATGAAGAAGGAATGAAAAGAGAGGGGAGAGAGAAAGTGAGCGGGTATATATAGAAGGGGTGAATTAATCGTGACCGTCGGATCGTGATCCATGTCACATTCTAAGTCAATATTGGCTATCCAAAGAAAACCAAGTATCCATTCGATAATAGGGTGCATCTACACTATTCACCAAAATATCTAAGCACTATCCATCAAAATATCCAAAATACTATTCACAAAAATATCTAAAATCAAAAATATCTAAAAATATAGAAAATATGTCCAGGCGGTATGTCGTTGGTATACACCGATATACTGGCGGTATGATGGCCCAGGAGAAAATCTACAATTTGGCAAAGTATTTTAAAGCATTCCGAAAACCAAAAAAATACAAAATACAGAAGAAAATACGTATCCTTAAATAAATACCGATACTGTGAGACGAGTCTCACAATCTTGGTTTACTAACTATTATACTAGGACACTCCTATTTTAAAACTCATGCCACTAGACCGCTAGTGTTCTGGCTATAGTAATTGCTGTATGATGTCGCAATCTGCAAACTAGCACATGGCCACACCCCTTTATATAACCACTTATATATCATCTACTAAGGAGTCCACCCTAACACCATATACCTTACTATCCCTGCCTGCAACATGCACATTTTGGCATAACCCTCTACTATGCTACAACCTGCACATAGGCACCACCCATGTACAACCTATAAGTAACCTATATGGGACTGTTTATAGGTCCATGAGGAGTTGATACTCATTCTAGTTTTATTCGTGAAACCTGTCACTCGAGAGCAATATACATGTTTATATAGATTGATCCCCTTACATGGTATCCTGTGTATATGTATCCCTTACCCAACTGCTATTATTTCTTAATGGGTGTCAACTGGTATTCAGGTACCCTCACATGTGTATCCTTCTTATAGATACTGCCTAATTACTGATACTCCATTCCACATATTTCAAATATCTGATACTAACCTAATTACTGATACACCATTCCACATATTTTACATATCTGATACTAACCTAATTACTGATACACCATTCCACATATTTCAAATATCTGATACTAACCTAATTACTGATATACCATTCCACTAACTGAGCCATTGCATATAGACATCTGTGTAAAGTAGTCTTCCCTGTACAGGCTATTTAGTTTGGTTTCTCAATGCCCACCATACCTGCCTAACTTGTACCCCTGCCTGTGCCATACCCCCTATATTATTCTTTCTATATATTCTTGCACCTAGTACAGTGTAGCAGTACAACCTCACAGGATATGCAAATACCCTTAGGAATTAGGGATTAACCCATAAGCCAATACTCTGCACCATATTCTCTACACCAATTCTTTATAATTTTCTAACTTGTCAATCACTCATCCGGTTTACTTACTAAACAACTCTTACCCAGGTTTTATGGACTACCCTATGTCATCTCTATTACACACGATGATACACCCGTTTCTGACACCTACTCAATATAAGGTGTCACATGCATATGGTTCCTGTAGGTTTTCCCCCTTTATGTATAGGCTGACACATACCCTAACCAATTTCCCAAAATGTGCATGCCCTATGAATTATACCACTACCCCATAGGCACTTAACTTCCTGTTACCTCTGTTTCGACTATATTACCCCCTAATTACTAGGCACCTACTCAAGACATCTTCTATTGTATCTTTAAGTTCTGTACCCCATGCATTTGCAGGAACACCACCTTTGTTTGCCCAGGCCTTGCCAAGTCAAGTACAGGCCACCACAGGCCTTACCTGTGTGTACAGCCCTTACACACACACATGGTTGTAGGCCACACTATTGCCTGGTTTCCTCCTCTTGTGAACCTTACTAGGCTTGGATAGTCTACCTATTACACAGAGTATCATGCAATAATTTGTACTTATCAGACTTAGCCTACACAAGTGTTCTACTGTGTCTTCCTGCAAGGTGTCAATGTGTGGTTTAGTTGTCGTTTCATCTATCTAAATCAGTGGATGCATACGTGTTCTCCTATATGTTTGTGCACATATTTTGAAGGATATATATCAGAGCCTTGGTTTATCCATAATACTGGTCCCTAACTTGTATAGACCTACATGAGTATACAATTCACTAAGGCACATCCCTATGGACAGTCACCATAATTGCCTATGTGTTTGTGTACTTAGTGTACACCCAATCTTCTATTTTATCATTTTAAGTATCCCAACCATCTATGCCCATAAATTTAACATATAATCAGTTTCTATATGTACCCGTGTCTTACTGACACACGAGTACAGGGAACACAACGATCCCTAATAACATATGTCTGTACCTAGTTCTTTTTAGTAAAATGAACAAACAGGTGGTGTGATATACTAGATAGAAAAGAGGTTTAGGCTCTTACCTTAATAAAGAGTTCCCGTAGGTTGATGATGCGTATGCAGCCTTGAGATGAAGATCCACAGGGCTTGCGAGGATAATTAGTTTTCTTAGGGTTCGTAGAGGGGTTGGGGTCGGCTGCCATCCCTCGTTTATAGCAGGGTTGGAGATTCATCTTAATTCCTACTGGGATTTGGATAAATCAAATTTAAATTTGATGGGGTTTATCTCTAGCGGTCGAGCTCACAGTAAAGGATTTGAATCATCTCCTATTTAAATGTTCATTGAAACAGAGTGTTCGAACCATCAGGAAATTTTGAATGAGGATTTTATGCAATAAGGTCCCTTAGAAAAATAGGTTATCACAAACCCTCTATTTCTATGCTGTCTAAATTATTAACTACATGCTAATATTTAAGAATTGAAAGAAATTTTATAAAGAAGATATTTAAATTGGTCCAAGGATTTACGAATCTACCCTTCTTAGAAAATTTTGTCCTCGAAATTTAAAGATAGGCTCAGGGTAGAAATATACCTCATGGCTCAAAAAGATAAGGATAACGCTCGCATATCTCATCCTCTCTCTCATGTGGATTCGCCTGGAGAGTGATGTCTCCATGCGACACGAACCAAGAAAATCGTTTGGTTTTGCAACACCTTCTCTCTACAGTCCAAAAAATTTACGGGCTGCTCCTGATAGCTAAGGCTCGATTCCACCTCGATCTCCGAGTGATCTAACACATGGCTGGGATCTGCCATGTATCATCGCAGCTGTGACACATGAAATACGTTGTGTACTCCATCCAATGCAGACGACAAGGTCAATTGGTACGCCACTTCACTGATCCTCTCAAGGATACCGAAAGGCCCAATAAACCTCGGACTGAGCTTACCGTCTCCATCGAACCGAATCATACCATGTGTCGGAGATAATCTTCAAGAATACCCAAACGCCAACCTAGAATTGAATGAGATGTTATTACGTACCCTATAAGTACATACACATCTAAAATAAAGGAAATCTATACCTCGAACTCTAACGCTCTCCGGTGACTGTCGGTCTAGTACTTTTGTCTGTCCTGTTGTTGTATTTGAACACTACCAGGTGAAGATGGTCCTTCCATGATCCTCCGAAATCTAGCACATAAGTCCGTATCATGTCCTCAAGCATTTGAATAGTCCTCTCTGACTGTCCATTTATCGGAGGGTGGTATGCAGTGCTAAACTTAAGTTGTGTACCCAAGCTAGCCTGTAGACTCCCTCAAAAGTGGGATATGAATCTGTTGTCCCGATCAGAGACGATACTCGCTGGGATGCCGTGCAATCTGACTACCTGATTCATATACAGATATGCCAACTTCTCTGTAGACAATCCCACGTTGAATGGTATAAAGTATGCTGATTTGGTCAACTTGTCGATGATGACCCAAATTGCATCCTTGCCTCGTGGTGAGCGTGGAAGACCGAAAACAAAATCCATCGTGATATATTTCCACTTCCACTCAGAAATTGGCAATGGTTGAAGCAATCCTCCTGGTCTCTGCCTTTCGGCTTTGACCTGCTGGCATACTAGACATCTAGCAACAAAGCATGCCACCTCTCGCTTCATACCATACGACCATATGTGATCCCGCAAATCCTTGTACATCTTGTTGGCTTTCAGATGTATAGTATACTGAGAATGATGTGCCTCCTGTATAACTTTTTCCGAAGCTCACCACTAGGCACACACAATCTCGTGTTGTGCCTCAATGAGCCATCCTCTGCAAGGAAGAAATCGTCTTACAATCCAGCCCGTACTTGTACTTTAATAGCCCTCAGATTCTCGTCTTGATACTATGCCTCACGGATCTTATCCATCAATCCAGACTGAATCTTCATACCCATTATCTGCATCTCCACTCCTGAAATAACAATCTCAATGCCCAGACTCTCTAAATCTGCTAATGAATGACGATCTCGAGTCAACCACATAGCCACTGGATATCTGCTTAAAGCATCTACAACTATATTGGCTTTCTTCGGATGATACTGTAGGACAATATCAAAGTTACTCATCTGCTCTAGCCATCTGTGCTATCTCATATTCAACTCCTTTTGTATGAATACGTACTTCAAGCTTTTGTGGTCAGTAAAGATTTCCACTCGCTCTCCGTACAGGTAATGTCTCTACAACTTCAAGGCAAAGATCATGGCTGCCAACTCTAGGTCGTGGGTGGGATAGTTTTTCTTATGCGGCCGCAACTATCCGGATGCATATGCTATCACCCTCTTGTTATGCTCTAGAACACATCCCAGTCCCTTACCTGAAGCATCACTATAAATGGTGAAACCACCTGATCCTGATGGCAACGTTAATATAGGAGCTGTCATCAACCATCAACTCGTTGAATATAGTCTGGCAGTCCTCTGTCAACACGAACTCTACTTCCTTCCGAGTGAGCCTAGTCATTGGCTCGGCGAAGTCCTGTACGAACTTTCTGTAGTATCTTATCAATCCTAAGAAGCTTCGGATCTCTGCTACAGTAGTCGAAGTATTCTAAGATTCTACGGCAGCAATCTTTTTTGGGCCGACTAATATACCGTCCTCTGTCACCACATGCCCAAGAAATTCTACTTGTCCAAGAAAAACTCATATTTTGAGAGTTTTTTGTAGAGCTGCTCATTCTTGAGGGTTTCTAGCAGGATCCTCAGATGTTCTTCGTGCTCCTCTGGTGTCTTCGAATAGATCAGTATAACGTCGATAAATATTACCAAGAGCTTGTCAAGGTATGGGTGGAATACCTTTTTCATCAAGTTTATAAAGACTGTCGGGGTATTAGTCAACCCAAACAACATTACCATGAACTCGTACTGGCCGTACTTGGTCCGAAAAGCTGTCTTCGGTATATCTTTTTTCCTCACTTTCAACTAACGGTAGCCCGACCTCAAGTTAATCTTCGAGAATATCCATGCATCGCTCAACTTATCGAAGAGATCATCAATCCTTGGCAACGAGTACTTGTTCTTAATGGTGAGATTATTCAAGGCTCAATAATCGATGTACATCCGCACCGTTCCATCATTCTTTGGCACAAATAAAACTAGGGCTCCCCATGGTGATGAACTGGACCTAATGAATCCCTTATTTAGCAATTCATTAAGTTTTTTCTTCAACTCTCTTGCCTCCTTGTTGTTGATCCGGTACACATGCTGTGCAATTGATTCTGTGCCTGGCACCAGATCAATAGCAAACTCGACATATCAGACGACAATTTTGGCAACTATTCGGGGAATATATCAAGAAATTCTATAATGATGGGATGTATAATCTGTTTCTTCTCAATCATAGCCCCGCAAATAGCGACTCTATACTGCCCCTCTAGCAAATTCAAATGTAGACTCTCCAGGAGATTGAATACAATGCATCCTCGATGACAATCTATGCTGGCATGATTTTTACTCAACCAATCCATTCCAAAAACGATATCGAAAATTGAAAGTGGCATTATGAGTAGGTCGGCTCATAATTCTCTACCTACCAAGGTGATACGATGCCCGATGCAAATATCCTTGACTAGAAAAATCCTCCGTCCATCATAATTTTGAAACTACCATCTAAGGGCTTATATACTATGCTATGTTTGAACACAAATGCTACAAAAATAAAACTGTGCGATGTACTTGAATCGAGAACAGCTATGCTGAAAAAGAATTGAGTAGTATAGAACCTGCTATCACATCGGGGCTAGGCTCGAACTCTTCGACGACCATAGCAAAAGGCTCTGCCCTGCTGAGGTGCTCCTCTCTGCTGGTGTTGGATGAACCGGTACTGCTGAGTGGGGAGTAGTGGGCCTCGCGGTTGTAGGGCCGCTAGTGGTCTGGCTGGTCCTTTCTGAGCTGGTGCTGTATCCTGTCCCGGCCAGAGAGGATATCGGAGGCACTCCTTCATCTGGTGAAAAGGTGATCTGCAGTACATATACGCTCTGAGCCTCCTTCTATAATCATCCTAGACGTGCCCGGTCCTTCTGCAATGAGTACAATGCAGAGCTTGCTGTAACTCCCTCTGTGTCTACTGCCCCTGCAGGATGGGTGCTCTAGTCGGGGTACGGTTCTGCTGCCGATGCTGAAAAGTCCTCGGTTGGCACTAGGGACGCTTGGCTGGTCCTACACTAAAGCCACCCCCTGTTGTATCACAATCTCTCTTGGGCCTAAGGTCCAAGTCCACCTCTATCCACTGGGCCTCGGCTATGATCCCCGTGAATGTAGTAGTACCAGAAGAGATATGGACACTGATATCCTTGGCCAGCCCCTGGTGGAATCTCTGAGCTCGATCCTCCGGGTCTCTGGCCATGTACTATGTGAATCGACACAGTCGGCCGTACTCTGCGGTGTATTCGTCTACGAACATACTGCCCTGCTCCAAGTTCTGGAACTACTTCTTCAAAATGACTTTGACTACCGCAGGAAAGAATTTCTTTTGAAGAGGTCTTTGAATTGGTCCTACGTTTGTATTGGTCCACAGTTCGGGGCTCGTTTCTGACCCACGTAAGAGCGATGTCCTGAAGCTGCACTCCAGCTGCTTCAATCTTCAGGTCTTCAGCGAGTCGAAAAAGCCTCATAATTTGCTCGATGTCTTCGAGCCAATCATCAGCGTACAGGATTCCCTCATTCCCCTTAAAGTTCTGGGGGTTCATCTTTTGAAGTCCATAATGTTCCCCTCCTTCAACTGAGGGGGCTGCTGCGGCTGCTGAGCAACCCTCCATGCCAGCTCTCATCACCTCAGTCTGCTGCCTCAGGGCATCTACCTGTGCCCTCTGTGCCTCCATCATACCTCTAATGAGCTTATGGAGTGGAGTGTTATTAGCTTGCATACCACCTTGAGGTTGGTTGGGTGGAGAAGGAGGAAGGCTCCCTGTCACAAGCGATGAAGCCTCCTGTGATGCTGTCTTCTAAGATGTAGAAGGTTGCTGGTGGTTACCATTAGCTACGGCATTTCGGGCTCTAGTCTTGGGGGCCATTCTGAAAGGTTGGAAAATAAATAAAATTAACGATATGGTACGAAATAAGGGATCAATTAAAAAAGACAGATATAAATTTTGCAAAAATTTAAACAGAGGGAATTCCTATGTGTGATTGAGTATTTTCCTACTCCTAGTAATCTCTATATCATATTGCAGGCTTGTAATAGTACTCAAGTCCTAAGTACTACCACGATATCGTACTAGTTGCGACTCTAACCTGCATGGGCCACCATAATTGGTCTTCCACCTGACCAGGAGCTCAACGTTCAAATTTTTGAACGTTAGGGGTCTGAACTTTGGCTAAATTTTGTCCCCTCAGATTACTATAAATAGATACTATTCTTCTCATTCCAAATCACTCAACTAATCTCATTCCTTTAATCTTCTCTTTCATATCCCATTCTGAGAGCTTTAAAAATTTTCTATCCATAAAGCACCAGCTTCTTAATCTCTATATACCAGGTTTGAGTCAGTTATAAGTTGTTTGAGTTGTACAAACTTGGAAAATTCTAAGATCATTTCAAGAAGTCTAGAAGTTATTGTGCTCTTCGGATCAAAGCACAAGTTGTAAGTCTTTGGATTAAAGCTTGCATTTTTACGAGATAGTGGATTTAACATCGAACAAGAGTTCTCGAGACTGGATTAGTCCTCTTAGAGGGAGACTAGTATAAAATCTCGGTGTTATCTGTTTGCTCTCTTTATTCTACTTGTAAGTTCTTTAAATTTTGCACTTTTACTTATTGCTTGCATAGTACTTTATACAGGTTAAGCCATATACACATTTTAGTTGGTAATTATTGATGTGAACTATATTCACCCCTCTATAGTTGTCCTAAAAACGTGATCATGTGACCTTTTCAAGCACTCATAAGTACATGTTAGCCCATACCTACAGCTTGTCCACATGTTGTGCTTCCAAGGACACATAAGCACTTACTGTACATTCTTGAGTCCCCTCGGTTATATCAAATTACTTATATTATCAATTTATCTTATTATATATTACTTGTTCATATCTTACATGCTTCAAGAACTGTTTATTTGGTTATCATGTTTAAAGTTTTACTTATTTTATATCATACTTGTATTTTGCTGGCTTAGATGGGTACTTGCCCCAATCCTGACTAGATACGTTAAAATGTTTAGGTAATTTTACTTTCTCTGCGATCGATGTGGTGATTGTATCTTTTCTCCAGAGATTTTAAATATGAAATGGTATATATTTTTTTGTATACCTTCAATATATTTTAATGAGTTAGTTAGTATTGCATAATTAGTAGACCTTTTGTCATATATTTTTTATAGTTTAGTTTTATGGATGTTATTGTAAAGTATTATGGATATGATTATGTTATGAACGATTGAGATCATATATATCGTACTACTATTAATGTTACTATTGATGCTGCGATGTAGGCTGGACTTAGTGTCACGACCCACTCCTACTTTTAGGATACGAGTAGGTAGCCAAGTCCAGCCTATGCCACAACATCCGCGGAAGTACGCTGTCTACGATAACATGGTCCACAATAAGAACAATATGCACATAACATTTGTAATGCCTCGTCCCGCTCAGTTCAATGGGAGGAATCAAAATACCAACGGTGTTTGGACTTAGCCATTCAACGACATGCTCGAAGTCCCGTACGGTCGAGGCGACTACTTGTTCAGGTGGGCGACTTCAGTGAACTTGCCTTTGCTTGGCCTTCACACTAATAAAATATTATTTTCATGTACTGAGTAGGCTTGATAATAAAAGACACAAACCCATATAGCTAAGGGACTATTCCCGTGGTCTTGAGTCGGTGATATAGAACTTGGAATGTTTAAGTTGATACTTAGAATCACTCCACGATGGCTTTCAAAGTTGGCACTAGGTCTTTTGACCAAATACAAATTAGGTTAAGTTGAATTATTCCACGGGCTATTGACTCAATATCATAGTAGGCACGTCCCACGATCTCACTACTTGTTATAGCAAAAATGTCCCACGGTCTCACAGCTAGTCCCATAGAAGATGCCACTGGTTAAGGTGCTCAACAAACACGGTTTTTCAAGTTGAGTGTGCACGGACCCACGGTTCTACGACTTCATATAGCCATATGTTTCCATGGTCTCAAGGCTCATCATATAGAGTATGACTTGGGTGGTGGTGTCGCACATAACAAGATTGGGTTAAGACACGGAACACGGTGGTTTCGATGATAAGTATACCACGGGTTATGGCACGTAAAGGAACGCATTTTGGTTCAAGTTAAGTCGGAACGCTATGCTGTAGCCGTTTTATGGGTTTCAAAGAATAGAAAGTTCACACGACCGTTTTTTATTGAGGAGGTACCTCATTTGGGAGTCTTATGGTTTTGATACACGTTTTGCAAAGTCTGAAGTAGTCCCTCGTTTGGGAGTCTCATGGTTCCGATGCAGGTTTTGCAAAGTATGAGCGGTCCCTAGTTTAAAAGTCTCATGGTTCAGATGCACATTTTACAAAGTATGAGGTGGTCCTTCATTTGGGAGTCTCATGGTTCCTATATACGTTTTGCTAAGTATGGTTCGAGTCGTACCACAAATTAGGTTATGCATTTAGATGAGTCTAGATATTCTTGTAGGTGTGTGGTCATGGACAACTTATGCACAAGGATTTCTTTCTCGACTGGTATTATGCCGGGACACCGGGGCCAGATCGACTAGGGAAAGACGTTATAGCAGTGCTAAATTGTACAACACCAGGATAGTCGTGTATCACGACCCGCATCCAGTATAAGGACACGAAAAGTGGGTACGTCCTGCCTACGCTGCAGTGTCGGCTGTAGAACGTTGTCCTAGGTTATAAAATCTAGCAATAACCATACTTGTACAATGATATACACTCTAAAAGAAGGACAATATAAAGGTACAACTCATCACAGCATCTAAGGTGGAATAAAGAGAATAGATGTAAAGATAAAATAAAATAATAATCTCCAACCAGCTACAAATGAGAGTAATATAAGAATATACAAACATCAATAATATCCAGAAACTGAAAGTACATGAAATAAGACAACTAATATGAAACTAGTCTAGAGATCTAGTCTAGACAATAGGCCAGTCCTCAGTAACTGTAGGATCCTTCTGAGGGTCCAAGTCACCAGTGTCATCTAAGCATGTGCCATAATATGTAGGACAGAACTCCTCCTCATCACTTGTAATATTTTTAACAGTCCAATCAGGATGGAAACGAGCACAATACATCTCACGCAGTTCATATCTTGACAGGAAATATAAACCATGCGATAGGTTAAGATATATGAAACGCTATAAGAAATCAACATGAAAAGAAAGAGAGAAAACTAATAAACAAGTCTATCTATATATGATAATAGAGAACTTTAAGTGACTATGTGATTTAGAGTACAAGATAGACATATGAACGGCTTGATTTGCACATGATTACACTAAAGAGTTTGTACATGATTACACTACTTTGGAATTATTCACATGATTATTTCTACTCTCCCATGCCCCAATCAATATACAAGGATCTAGACAGGTTACGTTATTGTACATGATAGTTTATACATGAAGTTCATGAGATCTTGAGAGTACATGAGAGAACATGGGTATACATGAATAATAAGAGTCCACAAAATACATGATGTTCGTGAAAAGCACATGAAACAATGTATTCGATGCACCCGAGGGAGATAACATCTCATGTAAAGATCCATATAGCATTAATCCGTGATAATGTCGTGTCAGCATCAAATAAATTAAACTATGACAAGAATATAATTCCTAACAAGTATGAAACGTTCAGAGAATGTACTCGCCTGATATCCTGGCTGTCTGATGAGAATATGAGTCTGAGCTGGAGAATCTGAGTCCTATTTAGAGCAACACAGGTCACAACATGTCTAACATAAAATAAGAATAGCCTACAATACACTCTAAATGATTCTACGTCCTTCTAGGTCAAAGTCAACCCTTGGTCAACTCCAGTCAAACCTGGTCAACTCTGGTCAAACCTGGTCAACCATAAGTCAACTAGTCCGTTTACTAATTTTTAGGTCAAACACAATTTATCTAGTCATTCTAAGCTCGTTTGAGTCGATTTGGATCAAGTTTGACTTAAAGTTAACTTTTGTCAACTTGGTCGACTTGATGGTCAACTCGGCCAATTTAGGCTCATGGGGTCAATCCTAATCTGACTCATTAACCCTAGACTATATCCTTTAGTAACAATAACATATATATACACATTTATATTCAAATATTTATAATAGGATATATATATCCTTTAGTAACAATAATAGGATATATATATATTTTATTTATATTATATATATATATATATATATATATATATATATATATATATATATATATATATTATATTATATATATATAATACAAAAAAAATTATATATAATACAAATGGAGAAGAGGCATGTGTGTGTGCTGTTGTGCTGGTGTGGTGTCACCAATCCTGGAAAACTGATACACAATCTAATCCCAATTCAATTATCGATATATGTACCAAACATGTCCATATATATATATACATATATTTGCATACAGGAACAATGCATGTAATTAGAACTTTATATGAAAGCTATATATATAGGCACTAATATGTATATATACATACCTATTAGAGCTATACCTGTGTGTAGGTATACTTTGGTGTGTGTGTGTGTGAGTGTAACTGTACAGTAAGGGGGAAAAAAATTCTATTATAGCAATGTATATAATAGTGAAAGGAAAATAAAAATAGGAAGGGAGTAAAATCTGAGAATTATAAGAATCCTGAAAACCAATATGAACCCCAAACCTTGGTATCAAACCGAGGTTCACAGTTTCAAGAAGACTGAAAGAAAGCTCAGTTCAAAACCTGAGTTTGACATCAATTACAAACACTGAGAATTAACTCAGTTCAAAACCTGGGAATGCAAATTTGAAAACTGGAATGAATCATGAAGTCTATAGTAAAACAAAAATGAAAATGAAATATGGAACCCAACAAAACTTGAGACTAAACATCTCTCAACATTCAAATTCCATTCAAACTCACTGTTCAACAAAACATCAAAAAAAATATATTCAAACCCGATCTTCAATTGCCAATCCAATTCATCTCAAAATAAAACAATTTCAATTTAACTTGAAATAAAAATAATGTGAACTTGAAATCAACTATATCTAAACATCAAATACCCTTATAAAACAGTAAACCCATCTTCAAATTCGAATATAACATCCAATTCAAAACTGTCGAAAATTGAGAACGAATTCGTTGATATTGATACATTCAATTCGAAACAAAATAAAGAAGTAAACTCGATTCAAATAGGAATACATGTGCACAGACATAGGGACATATCCCATGTGTCCAGTAGTGTCCTACGTGTCCAAAAATCAGGATACACAGTGTCAAAACAGAAAAGGGTAAGTATCAGTAATCAGCCAAACGAACTCCTCGTGCGTGCATGTCAAGTTGATTTGGACTCGACACAGAGCTCGAGACGAGTCGAGCTCGTGCACAGTCCTAGAGGGGGTCTAGGACTAGTGACGTAGTACCCTACACAGTACCCATACGTGTCGTGTCGAGTGATTGAATGCGTATCTGACGCGATTTCTCACGTACGCAGTGTCAGCCAAATCTGTGCGCACGAGATTTCTCGAGATCCATTCGATGAAATCTCATAAAACTTGATCAGCCTCAAGTCAATCATGTGCCCTACGTGTCCACCAAATTTAGGGTCACAAAGTGTCCTATCGTTTCCGCTACAGTGCCCGAGTAGCAGGACACGCGCATGGCTTATGTGCGAGCGGGTTCGTGCCCAATTTGGACACGGACACAGTGTGAATTTTTCCTCCAGTGCGACACAAAACCATAAGCAATGTATAGATCTACAATCCTATTCAAAAGGATTTCAAAATTTCGAATAAAAATCCCTTTGGGGCATTTTATCGAACACGATCACAAAGGCACTGATACGTGTCCGATACGGACACCAAACCACTATCAATTTCTACAAAACTCATCCTACAGCCAGGGGACACCTAGATGGATGCATTAACGGGAGAATTTCATGAAATTAAAGGGTTTTAGAGAGATTACCTATTGAGGTAAATTTTTATAGAAAGCTCCAAAAGTGAAGATCCTCCTTGCGTCTCCGAAACTCCGTTGCTCTTCAAATCTTAGTTTTCTTACCATCAACAATTCAAATACAAAGATCAGAACCGAATGCAAGAGACTAGGGTTTAAAAGGAGAAGAAATAAAGAAAATAGGAAGAATTCTTACTTAGGGTTTTGCCAGAAGGAGGAGGAATGGAAAGGAGAAACAATTCTCACTATGAGATATTAAATAGGTTGTGGGAAACCTATTATGGTCGGCTAGGATGGGATTGGGATAGGGTTTCATACTACTTGGGCTTGGGCTTCTCTCTATAGGTTAAATAAAAAGGTTTCTAACTTGCCTCTAATCAAATTTGCTAATTAGATTCTAACTTAAAACTAATTAGAATAGGGTTACTAACACTATTTAATCATGCTAACTAAGTCACTAAGTCATGGTGAGACACTAGGCTAGGTTGCACCAAGGCTATACTATCACAGGCCAAAAATTACAACACCAATAATATAATATATTAAAATAATCAAAGAAATTTGTAATTACCAAAATACCCTTAAATGGAAAAATGGATGTGACAAATCTACCCTCCTTAAAAGAATTTTGTCCTCGAAATTAAAGATAAAACTGAAAAGATGAGAAGGATAGAAAAGTCATACCTCACGGCTGAAAAAGATAAGGGTATTTTTCGTGCATCTCGTCCTCCCTCTTCCAGGTAGAATCACCTGGAGAGTGGTGCCTCCAAGCTACGCGAACCAAGGGTATCGTCTGGTTCCTCAGCACCTTCTTCTGTCGATCCAAAATCTTCATAGGCTATTCTAGATAACTAAGAGTAGGGCCCACCTCGATCTCGGAATGGTCCAGTACATGGCTGGGATCTGCCACATACCGTCTCAACTATGACACGTAAAATACATTGTGGACTCCCTCTAATGTAGGGGGCAAGTCCAGTCTGTATGACACATCACCGACTCTTCCACTGATGACGAAAGGTTCGATGAAACATGGACTAAGCTTTCCACCTCCACCAAAGCGAATAGTACCATGCATCGGAGATCTTCTCAGGAACACCAGATCTCCAACCTAGCACAAACATGGTCTCGACTTAACTATAACAATCACATGATCAAACAAAATTCACAAAACAAACAAAATCCTAATCCTAAGTCTAAGGTGTACCTCAAACTGCAAAGATCTTTGGTGGCTATCGGCCCAATGCCGCTGTCTGTCCTGCGCCATGCGAAGTCGATCTCTGATAAGCTTCACCTTCTCGGTTGCGTCAACAACCATCTCAGGTTCTAATAAATCTCGTTCTCCAACATCGTCCCAGGACAAGGGTGTACGGCATCTACACCCGTATAGTGCCTCGAACTGTGACATCCCAATGCTGGCCTAAAAACTGTTATTGTATACAAACTCTACTAAATACAAATAATCCTCCCAGGAACCTCCAAAATCCAAGACACAAGTCCGCAGCATTTCCTCGAGTGTCTGAATAGTCCTTTCTAACTGTCCGTCCGTCTGAGGGTGGTATGCAGTACTGAACTTGAGCTGAGCGCCCAAACTAGTCTGTAGACTCCGCCAGAAATGGAAAGTAAAGCGACTATTTCGATCCGAGACAATGCTCACCGGAACTCCGTGTATCTTGATAATCTGCCGTATATACATCTCGGCTAGCCTCTCAGTAGACGTGCCCACCTTAAATGATAAAAAGTGGGTTGATTAGGTCAACCTGTCTACGATGACCCAAATTGCGACTTTTCTTCTGGTGTACACGACAATCCAGAAATAAAGTCCATTGTGATGAGCTTCCACTTCCACTCCGGAATGGGCAATGGCTGTGACAGTCCTCCTGACCTCTGCCTCTCTGCCTTAACCTGCTGACAGACTAAACATCTGGCTATAAAGCGAGCTACCTCCCGCTTCATCCCATACCAGCATACATGCTCCTTCAGATCCCTATATATCTTGTTGGCACCTGGATGTAAAGAGTACTGAGTGTGATGGGCCTCCTGCATAACCTTCTCCCGAAGCTTTCCGCTAGGCACACACATTCTGGAACCGTACCTCAATGCGCCATCCTCTGTAGAATAAACTCATCATCCACCAATCCTGCTCGAACCTGCTCTTGGATACACCGTAGAGTAACATCCTCGAACTAAGTCGACTTGATCCTCTCTATCAAATCTGACTGAATCTGAAGGCCCCATATCTGCATCTGAACTCCTAGCACAATCACCTCGATCCCCAGGCTTTCTAAATTTTCTAACAAGTGATGATCCATCGTCAAACACATAGCTACTAGATACCTACTCAAGGCATCGACAACTACGTCGGCCTTCCCTGGGTGATACTGCAAGGAAATGTCGAAGTCCTTCATCAACTCCAATCATCAGCGCTGCCTCTTATTGAGCTCTTTCTGTGTAAATACATACTTCAAGCTTTTGTGGTCTGTGAAAATCTCTACATGCTCTACGTATAGATAGTGCTTCCACAACTTAAGAGCAAAGATAACTGCCGCCAACTCCAAATCATGGGTAGGGTAGTTATTCTTATGCGAACATAATTGCCTGGATGCATAGGCAATCACCTTTCCATGCTGCTGCAAGACACAATCCAGACCCTTTCCTGAGGCGTCACTGTAGATAGTGAACCCACCTGATCCTGATGGCAATGTTAAAATTGGGGCTATTGTCATTCGCTTCTTCAACTCATCGAAAGCAACCTGACATTCCTCTGACCAGATAAACTCTGCGTCCTTCTGAGTCAGCCTAGTCAATGGCTCTGTAATCTGGAAGAAATCCTGAACGAACCTCTTGTAATAGCCTGCCAATCCCAGAAAGCTCCTGATCTCCGTAACAGAACTCGGTGTTGTCCACGCCTCAACTGCTCTGATCTTCTTCGGGTCTACTGAGATCCCATCTCCGATCACAACATGACCTAGGAAATCAACTTGATCCAGAAAGAACTCATACTTCGAAAGCTTGCCGTAAAGCTGCTCCTTCCTGAGAGTCTCCAGAACCACTCTCAAATGCTTCTCGTGCTCCTCTGGGGTCTTCGAATATACCAAGATATCGTCGATGAATACCACCACAAACTTGTCTAAGTATTGGTGGAACACCTTGTTCATCAAGTTCATGAATACCGCCGGGGCGTTAGTTAACCCAAACGACATCACCATGAACTCAAACTGGCCATACCGTGTCCTGAATGCTGTCTTCGGAATGTCCTCCTTCTTCACCTTCACTTGATGGTAACCTGACCTCAGATTAATTTAGGAGAATACCTTCGCTCCGATCAACTGATCGAATAGATCATCGATCCTCGGTAGCGGGTACTTGTTCTTGATCGTGAGGCTGTTGAGATCTCTGTAGTCGATACACATCCGTACCGACCCATCCTTCTTTGGCACGAAGAGTACTGGTGCACCCCATGGTGAAGAACTCGATCGGATGAAGCCTTTGTCCTGCAACTCATCTACCTACTTCTTCAACTCCACTAGCTCGTTGTTGTTCACTCTATCGATGTGCTGAGATATCGGTTCTACACCGGGCCCCAAATCTATAGAGAACTCCACATCTCTGTTTGGAGGTAATCCTGGCAACTCCTTCGAGAATACATCAAAAACTCAGCTATCAATAGATGTAGCACGCTCTGCTCCTCTACTGAAGCTCCGCAGAAGACTCCGCTGCTCTGGTCCGTCTTCCGTCTAGTGAGCTAGAACTCTAGCTCTCCTGGCACTCTGAAGAGAACTCTACCACCACGATAATCTATACTGGCATGGTGCCTGCTCAACCAATCCATACCGAGTACAATATCGTAGTTCGGTAATGGCAGTACAAGCAGACTCACATCCAGTTCTTGGCCTCCCAAAACTACTCTTCGATCCTTACAAACATCACGAACGAAGATGATACCACCCCCAGTCGTAATCTTGCAAGTCATAGGCAATGGTTTAGAAGAAAGCTGGTGTCTAACAACAAAAGATACAGACACAAAACTATGAGAAGCCCCCAAATCAAACAAAACAAATACAGAAAAGGTGTCGAGAAGAACAGAACCTGCAACCAGATCTCCCACTGCCTCTGTATCCTCGACTGACATGGCGAAGGCTCACCCCTGCTGACCTCCTCTGGTATGCTACTGGTGCTGGGTAAACTTCTGCTGCTAGGTCGACAATGGTCCCTTCTGCTATCCTGCCGGAGCCTTGGCTCCCTAATCTGTACGTCTCAAAGACATGAAACAGTCCCTCAGCTGGTGCTCCGCTGAACGGCAAAAGAGGCACTTGCCTAGCCTCTTCTTATACTCGTTTTACATATGTCCTGGCTTCTTACAGAAAGTGCAACTACTGACTTGCTGCTGTCTAGGCGCCTGCTGTATCTGCTTCTGCTGAAAAGGTGCACGACCTGACTCTGGAACTGCTGCTGCTGGAACGACTTCTGCTGATGCTGCTGCTGATAATGGGACCTCTTGGCCGAGCCTCCACTACCGCTGGCTCCATATGAATCACGACCTCTCTTCAATTTTTAGTTCGAGGTCGTCCTCCGTTGCCATAGCTTCCGTCAAAATTTCTTCAAAAGTAGCATTTCTGTTGCTCTTGGCCAAGGACTTAACTACCTTAATCAAGCCCTTCCTGAACCTCCTAGCCTTTGCTGTCTTGCTAAGGCCTTCCACAAATCTGCCCAGACGGCAAAACTCTCTGACGTACTCCTCTATTGTATGGTTCCCCTGGACCAGATTCTCGAACTGCATCTCCAAGGCGCCAAATGCTGTGTCGGGGAAGAACTTCTCCTTGAAGAGCTTCTTTAAAGCCTTCCATGTCTGCCCATACCTGGGGTCGATCTGGTACCATGTACGGGCAAGGTCCTATATCTGGCTGCCCGTTGCTTCTATTTGAAGTCTAGCTGGTATCTCCGTGAGAAGAAAGATCTCCTCTATATGTTCGATCCAGTCGTCGGCAAATAGGATACCCTCGGTACCATTGAAGTCTCACGGTCACATCTTCTGAAAGTCTTGAATTCCCTGAGTACTCGGCTGGTACGGCTGTATCTACCCTTTCTATGGTTGGGCAGTCACCTTCTCTACTGCCACCATAGCTGACTGATGGGCATTGTCAATACCCTGTCTCATATCCTCTGCCTGGCGTCGCTGAGTCTCCATTATCTGCTGCATGAAGGCAAAGAACTGCCCCATATCAACTTTTCCATGAGGTGGTGGTGGTGATGGCATCCCCTGAACCCCTGGGGTAGTCCTCAGAGCCGGTAGAGAAGCACCTCCAAAAGTTGTAGACGGTCCCACCTGAGTTGGAACAAGAGGTGCTGTGGTCCCCGGGTCCTGTCAAGTCGGACGAGAAGTGGCAGACCTCTCAGCGGTATCCTTTAGACCAGAGTGCTGAGATCGTGTCTCCGCCATCCTAAAGACAGATCAAAACAAAGAATCAATTACCGAGAAGGAAGCGATATAATCAAAAAAGGACAGTTCATTTCAAAAGAAGGCAATTAGCAGTAAGATTTAGAGAAGAGTTTTTCTAATGTGATTGAGTACCTTAACTTATATCCTATATCCTACTGCAGGCTGTAGCGATACTCTAATTCGAATACTGCTACGAAATCGTACTAGTTGCGACTAGACCTACATGGACCACCACTAAAAACGTGTCACGACCCGCACCCAGTGTAAGGGCACGTGAAGTGGGTACGTCCAGCCTACGCCACATTATCGGCAGTAGAACACTGTCCTAGGTCACAACAACTAGCAATAACCATACCTGTACAATGATATACACTCCAAAAGGAGGACAATATAAAGGTACAACTCATTACCGCATCTAAGGTGGAATAAAGAGAATAGATGTAAAGATAAGATAAAAGAGTAATCTCCAACCAGCTACAAATGAGAGTAATATCTGAATATACAAACATCAACAATATCCAGGAACTAAAAGTACATGAAATAAGACAACTAATGGGAAACTAGTCTAGAGATCTAGTCTAGACAATAGGCAAGTCCTCAGCAACTGTAGGATCCTCTTGAGGGTCCAAGTCACCAGTGTCATCTAAGCCTGTGCCATAATATGTAGGACAGAACTCCTCCTCATCACCTATAATATTTTTAACAGTCTAATCCGGACGAAAACGAGCACAATACATCTCACGCAGTTCATATCTTCATAGGAAATATAAAGCATGTGATAGGTTAAGATACATGAAATGCTGTAAGAAATAAACATGAAAAGAAAGAGAGAAAAATAATAAAAAAGTCTATCTATATATGATAATAGAGAACTGTAAGTGACTGTGTGATTTAGAGTACAAGATAGACATGTGAATAGCTTAATTTGCACATGATTATACTAAAGAGTTTGTACATGATTACACTATTTTAGAATTGTTCACATGACTATTTCTACTCCCCTATGCCCCAATCAATACATAAGGATCTAGATAGGTTATGTTATTGTACATGATAGTTTATACATGAAGCTCATGAGATCATGAGAGTACATAAGAGCACATGAGTATACATGAATAATAAAAGTCCACAAAATACATGCTGTTCGTGAAAAGTAAATGACACGATGTATTCGATGCACTCGAGGGTGATAACATCTCATGTAAAGATCCATATAGTACTAATCCATGATAATGTCGTGTCAGCATCAAGTAAATTAAACTATGACAAGAATATAATTCCTAACAAGTATGAAACAGTTATAGATTGTACTCGCCTGATATCCTGGCTGTCTGATGAGAATATGAGTCTAAGCTGGAGTATCTGAGTCCTATTTAGAGCAACACAGGTCACAACATGTCAAACATGAAATAAGAATATCCTACAATGCACTCTAAATAATTCTAGGTCCTTCTAGGTCAAAGTCAACCCTTGGTCAACTCTGGTCAAACCTGGTCAACCATAAGTCAACTAGTCCGTTTACTAATTTTTAGGTCAAACACAATTTATCTAATCATTCTAAGGTCGTTTGAGTCGATTTGGATCAAGTTCGACTTAAAGTTGACTTTTGTCAATTTGGTCGACTTGATGGTCATCTCGGCCAATTTAGGCTCATGGGGTCAATCCTAATCTGGCACATTAACCTTAGACTATATCCTTTAGTAATAATAACATATATATATATATATATATACACACATTTATATTTAAATATTTATAATAGGATTGTCACGACCTGCACCTGGTTTTTCGGATACGAGACGTGTCCAAGCCAGCCTACGCCGCAGAGTCGGCGGTAGAACGCTGTCAAGCCCGCAAGAAATGATGCTAAAAAAAATAACATTTACTTCTCATTCACATTTCTGAATTTGTTACAACATTTACAATATTTATAATTAAAGGAAAATACAAGATTTTACAATTAATGAAATTGATACAACTACTATCTATTTATAGGTTTTTGTCTGCAGGTACCCCCAAATCTCCCAAGCTAAGTGAAGCCACAACTAACCTGAAAAATGATGGTTTCCAGTCAGGAATGGAACAAGTACACAAATCGACAGCAATACGAGAACACAATAGAATTAACAAGACACGAAAATAACATATAGAATTTGAAAGCTAGAAAGTAACTGATGACATGACAGGTGGTGAAGAAGACAAGGAAAAATAAATAAACGACAACTACCTATGTGGTATGAAATATTATTTTCAATATGTGAACGGCTATGGGGTAAATATGGCACACTGCACGTGCTGTGTGCAGCTGCTATCATTCAAGATTAGACATATTGGGATAGTTCGGGGTAGTCCACATGTATACTAAGATATTTCTCTTCCCGACTACTCCGTGTGACGAGCGTGTCAACAAGCAGTAAGATATATGTATAGACATGAAATGAAAAGACTACTATGAATCGAAAAGCAATCAGAAAGTATACTTGCCTGAGGTCCTTAGCTGGTGAAACCAATAATACCATACAACTCAATAAGCCACAATCAGTCAACACATGCAGAAATCTCCAGATGCTGAAATAAATATTACCAACGTTCTCAGAATAGTTAAATTAGCTAGGATTGTCTGTCCTTAAGTCCAATTCTGGACACAGGAGCAAAACAGTAATTTTGGGCCAAAACATTGTCCGCCGTTGGACCCGCTTTGCACCGAAAAGCGTGCCAAAGTCAACAGTCTCTAAAGTCGTCAAACTATATGTCAACAGGTCCGGTTTTCCGATACGAACCCAGCCGTATGTCCAAAGTTGGATTTCGGCGGACCGTGCACAAAATCGCCCGTTGAGTCGGACCGTAGGGCTCGCAAAATGGCGTTCCGATTCAACTGTCTCAGAATCGGACCGAACTTGGCATACAGGACCAGAAAAATGATACGGTCCTGTTGGCATAAGTTTCGTCTCGATCTGACGAGCGTGCATAAAGTAATTGGATAATTTGCACAGAGGCCGATACGGTGAATTTCGACGGATACGCATCAAATTCGTCGCGCACACGCGACCAATTTGAATTTCGTCAAAGTCCACACGTCCACGAAGCCGTTATGCACCTTTCGATGCTTTCGGTTCGTGACCAAGTCGCCCGGTTTGGCGGGACGCACGTGGTATCGGAGCGTTTTATTAAAATTCTATATTTTCTAAAAACTATTTTTCCTAATTTTTAGCAATGAATAATTTCTTGTACAATCCCACAAAAACAATTCTATCAGTGGCGTTTCGATCCTGTATATGTTGTCTATGAATCTCTTCAAACAGAATCTCAAAATCGTGCATGGTTCGGAAGAAAACTGTCCGTGAACTAGGGTCGTTGGACTGGTTCTTCTGTCCTGTTTGGGACAGATTTTTGTCGAACTTTGGTTCGATTTATCGGCCAATATAACGCATATAAATTTGATCTACTTGAAGGGACGTAATCTTGTATAAGTTGGAGACTTACCCGAGAAAACGGCTCGACGAATGGTCGACTGTGCGCGAATATTTCTCGCAACAAAATCGCACATCCGTTGCTACTGCTGCTGTTACGCGCGTGCGCGCGCGGCTGGTTCCAGCGCCTGGCCGGCCGGCGGCGATGGCCTGCGGCGGTGCGCAAAGGTCGGTATGGGGTCGCCAGGCTGGGGTCGACTGCTGGGTTAGGGTTTCCTCTTTCGTGTACGCGTATGTGTATATATATATATATATACCGAGAACGAAGGCTCGGGTCGGGGTTCGACGCTCGGTTCTGTGGTCACATCAGGGAAATCAATTCGGGGGTGGCCCGTGGGCTCAATGCTGGGCTCGGCCCTGGGTTTGCAGTGCTGGGATTTGGGATAGCTGTTTTAGTTTAATTCTTATTTGTTTTCTTTTTCTATTAATACTTATGTATATATCTAATTATGTATTTATATATATACACATATGTATACATGGCAATATATATTTATATATACACACACCCACATATTATATCATACATTTATATATACGTACACATGTTTATATATATATTTATATATATTCAAACACATTTATACATTTATGTATTTATATATAAATACACCTACACTCATATACATATATATATACTTTATATATATATACACATACATTTATATATTCATGTATATATGTATACACCTTAATAAATTATGAATATATATACATGCCTATTTATTCAATATATATATATATATATATATATATATATATATATATATATATATATATATATATATATATATATTGAATAAATAGGCATGTATATATATTCATAGTTTATTAAGGTGTATCCATATATACATGAATATATATATATATATATATATATATATATATATATATATATATATATATATATATATATATATATATATATATATATATATATATATATATATATATATATAAAAAATATATATATATATATATATATATATATATATATATATATATATATATATATATATATATATATATATATATATATATATATAAATGACTATAGAAATATTCATATATACTTCTACAATGGATATATACAATACTCATATAATATTCTTGGACCATTAAATATATATAGGTACCCATTTGTATATATATTTACCACAAAATTATATATTAACATATTTTCTAACTTATAGTAATATTGCAATCATACGATATTTTCCATGCAAATTACTCATGTGCAAATATTAATCCCGTGCTTATAAATCCTATTTGTCCGCAGAAAATATACATTTATTCTAATAACGAATATGAAATTATTAAACTCATTGTGAATAACATATACAATATAATAATTCTTTATAACAAAAATAATACTTATTTGAACGATTAAAATAGATTACGAAGTGTATATCTACATGGACATCGTTGCATGGGATTGGGCTTGGTACGGGTCTAGTCCGGGCTGGTTTAGTACAACCGGATCTCCTAATGTCAATTAATATTAATAATAAATAATTAAACTATTTATAATGGTCATGTCATAACTTAGCCTGGTTTTCCTAGTTGGGGCATCACTATGGCTCGGCCTTCCTTGGCATGGCTAATACACTAGTCAAAGCACGTCACTGCACTATCCGTGCCATGATTTCTAATTACCTTGTACTCAATCCTAACAATGACTAAAATCATCTACCGTAATAATAAACTAAATAATTATTTATAATAATCTAAAATCACCATTTAAATAAAATAAATAAAATAAAAAATATTTCAAAATTTTGGAGAGGGAAGTTACAAATCTACCCACCTTAAAAATAATTTTGTCCTCGAAATTTTAATTCATAACTATTCCTTACAATCCAAGGTCTAACTATCACCTTAATCTCCTCAAATTTAATTTCTCAAAATTATTCTATGACCTTCTCTAGCCATTTTATAACTCTGAATACTTGGGAACTTCTACACACCTTTGGTCACACTACTCCTCAAAACACGGTCACTATACTCCTCAAATTTAATTTCTCAAAATTATTCTATGACCTTCTCTAGCCATTTTATAACTCTGAATACTTGAGAACTTCTACCAACCTTTGGTCACACTACTCCTCAAAACACGGTAACTAAAGTCTTATGATCTTCTAACTAGTTGCTAACAATCCTACCAACAATATCTAGGCATATGGTATCTATAACCCTCTCGTATCTATCAAGCAACCCAAAATTTATCAAGCAACAAACTTACACAAGTAGCTAAGAAATATTGATAAACTCTAATAAGCATGACTATTCGTCGCTCCGAAGTAGGGAGGACAGGAAGATACGACAGAATAATCAGAAGCAACTGTGAAGTTTCAAGAGCAGTGGAGAGTATCCAATGTTACAGATAGAAAGGGAGTTTATGAACCACTGCCTTATTTGCTATTTTGGGCTACTCTAGTTCAGTCACTTGCTACGTCGAAGAGCCCTTCGTTACTTAGAGTGGCCTGCAATCCATGCAATATAGAAATTCTGTTCCCGAAATTCTAAACAAGGTTTCACAATAGAACAGAATTTGAGAAATTAAGGTTGTAATATTTTCCGTGGTTATTTAAACACACGAGCAAAGATTATGAATACAATACAAGACCGTATCACGACTTCCAAGTAGATGGGATAAAGTTTACGAACGGATTCACATTCTGAGGGCTGGAGATTATATAATAGATACAGGGGCCGATTTTAAATAGTTCAGTTCTATAGTCCAAATATGGTGATATGCATGGATGGGTGTTACTGGGTCTTAATGGGTTCTCTATTCGGACATCTCTCACTGGTTGGGTGAACCTGGGATTTCAATCTATATTGACCGAATAAGATCCCGAGGTAGAACTATTTCTACTAGGTTAGGGTATTCAAGAATAGGTTTCTATCCAAGGGTTGAGCTAGTTGTCCGTCAAGTTGGTTAGCTAGGTCCCTCAAGCCCAAAATGCACCTTCAGTGACTTTTGTGTTTAAGTAGCACATGAGGCCTCAATTGGGTGGCACACTAGTGACATGTGCGTAGTGGGCTTCGAGTAAATCACAACCATATATTGGGTCGAAGGAATTAAGTCGAAGGTTAAGCTCTAGTGGAAGTCGAAAAGTATACTGGTATTATGGTAATGGTTATAGCTAGTCCTTTTAACCTAAAAGTCATACCATAAAAATAGGGTACAAGGGATGGGTTTGAGTGAGACATGATATATCTAGATGAAGGTGGACTCGTCTAAATCTTGCATGTAAAGTTTGTTGGAAGGTCACAGCTGGTCTCGTGCTCCGAATATTAATGGCATGGCCGGGGACACAAATGATCTAAATGGAATATGGGAGTCTACGGGGCACCAATTATCATCCTAGTGGAAATTATCCTAATCAATCGGTAATCCTCGTATATCCTAAATTTTAGAAGGCCTACAGTCTACCCATCTTAGAAATAAGGTTAAAAGAATTTCAAAGTCTGAATATTGTACCTCGACTCCTGCTAATAAAGAATAAGGCACGACGTATGGGATACGGTATATATAAGTCAAGTCAAGGGTCGTTCCTTACTAAATGGAAAACGAGTGTGTAATATGACACATGGTTGATAAAAAAATAGAATGATCTACCCGTCCATAGTGTACAAGAGTTATCGACGGGGTAACCAGCTCTAAGGCACATCGTATAAAAAGGGTTCCTAACAACTAGGTCGTAAATTTCTATGTGTGTCAAACCTGCCAGATTATCGTCACAAGGGTTCTAGTTGAAGCAAGCTTCAACAAATAATTAGAGGCTCACAATATTTGGCCTCTGGAGAATAGGTAGTCTCCTAGGTTGGCATTTGGTCAAGGAAAAGATCCTAATCATTCTCGGACTCCAATGACTAAAAGATTTCAAGATAGTAGGTTTAGTTTCGAAGGGAGGACGAGTAACTCAAGGCAAGGTTCCAGTCACAGGGCTGGCCGATGGTAGCTACACTTGCGTATACAACTATCATAGCCATGGGAATACTCTGTATCTATCTATCAATTATGAGCTTTCGTTTTTCTAATCAGTGAAAGACAAAAACAATAAAGTGTTCAAGAGAGATGTCACTGAATACAATTACGTGATTCAAAGGCGAATGTATTATTTCAAGAGGGATTGTCAAGGCAGTCGTGGATGAGATCCTAGATACCTCTATATCCTATTCCACGTAGTATAATTAAATGAAGAGCGAACCAAATGCATCATGGTTGATCAGACCGTAATACACTGATTCTGATTAGACAATATGTTAGCGGGCGTCCCCAATAAACATATGTCTTGAATCAAGCTCGATAAAAGAGTAAGCGTGCAAAAACTAGGCTGTAATAGCAGCATTGGTCAAGATAGTCAAAATATAAGTAGGCGAAATTTTGGAAAGGCACAAGTAATTCGAGTTTTGGGAAAATCAAAACCTTACGTGGTGTTATTGCTTATATAGGCATCCTACTATCTTCTATCCATAAGGCCTTGGTCGACTAATGGGTTATGGACTTCTGAATTCTATATTCTAATTAAACCTATTAGTGTCAGTCAATTACCTCGTCGATAGATCACAATGATCACATAATACGAGGTAGGGAGACATGCTACAGAACTTCTACTAGTATTGGCTTTGGATCTTAGAGGGCATACATGGTACTTTTTCTATCCTCTATAATATCCTAAACTTGTAATCACGTCTGAAGTCATTTTACCGAGAATTATACCTTGCCCGTATACTCTGATTGTGGTAGACTATTGGTTCCGTGATTCAGATGTGATAAGCTATCAGGTACTCTACTCTATATTGACACGAGGGTATCTAAGATCTAAAGAGGTCAACGAGAACATAGTTTTAACAATGTTCCATAGACTATGATTCTTCGGAATGATTTCAATTTTGTGGGTTGTGCCTTACCAGTGCGCTGCTGGCTGCAGTGAACCCACACTCTCCGCTTTCAGGTAATTGGCGACAGTGTGCTGCTGTCTAGTCATCGCAGTCGTTAAAAATGCTCCAACTATAATCCTAAGTACGTCAAGGAGTTGCCAGGGATTCAAACTTTAGTTGACTATGGTAGAAAGCGTAAACACCTGCCTATAAGTCTCAATCCTTAAAGTAAAAGATTGAACGGGGAGGAAATAACTGACGACAGGGAAAATAAGAACATCCTAACATTTATTTCATATATATATTTATCAAATGTTTGAGGGGAGGACTTTGAATCCAATCTGACTTGAGATTCGCATATGAATAACATGATCAAAAATTACAAAACAATTTCTTACAGCAAAATGAAATTTAAAACTAAGCAATTCCAACTTATGATATAAGATTTACATCTAATAAAGCAAATGAAAATTAAACAGTTCATCAAGATCAAAGCCTTAATTCTAGGTAAGCCTAACTAATCAAGTGAATAATAGACTAACATTGAAGCATATCGTCGTATCAAAAGCAATAATGTATCTTAGTAAGCTATTCGAATTCAATAATTCCTTATCTAAATTGTATGGCCAATCTGACAACCATAACTACCCAACGGTTAATCTGGACAGGGAATCCTAGTCCTAGTCATTCTCTTAAATCATTTCAACCCTATTGTGAATGAGCATTCCTAGTCGCAGGCTCGCAATGGTACGACTAACTTAAGTACCATCATGAGTTCGCAATCTTTTGTGAAAACTGACCTGCATGGGCCACCACAAAAACTTGACACGACCCGCACCCGGTTTTTTGGATACGAGACGTGTCCAAGCCAGCCTACGCTGTAGAGTCGGCGGTAGAACGCTGTCAAGCCCGCAAGAAATGATGATAAAAAAATAACATTTACTGCTCATTCATATTTCTAAATTTGTTACAACATTTACAATATTTATAATTAAAGGAAAATAAAAGATTTTACAATTAATGAAATTGATACAACTACTATCTATTTCTAGGTTTCTGTCTGCAGGTACTCCCGAATCTCCCAAGCTAAGTGAAACCACAGCTAAACTGAAAAATGATGGTTTCCAGTCAGGAATGTAACAAGTACACAAACCGATGGCAATATGAGAACACAATAGAATTAACAAGACATGAAAATAACATATGGAATTTGAAAGCTAGAAAGTAACTGATGACAAGACAGGTGACGAAGAAGACAAGGAAAAATAAATAAAAGACAACTACCTTTGTCGTGTTTAATATCATTTTCAACATGTGAACGACTAGGGGGTAAATACGGCACACTGCACGTGTCGTGTGCAGCTGCTATCATTCAAGATTAGACATATTGGGATAGTTCTGGGTAGTCCACATGTATACTAAGATATTTCCCCTCCCGACTACTCCGTGTGACGAGCGTGTCAACAAGCAGCAAGATATATGTATAGACATGAAATGAAAAGACTACTATGAATCGAAAAGCAATCAGAAAGTGCACTTGCCTGAGGTCCTTAGCTGGTGAAACCAATAATACCATACCACTCAATAAGCCACAATCAGTCAACACATGCAAAAGTCTCCAGATGCTAAAATAAATATTACCAATGTTCTCAGAATAGTCAAATTAGCTAGGATTGCCTATCCTTAAGTCCAATTCTGGACAAAGCGGCAAAACGATAATTTTGGGCCAAAATGGTGTCTGCTGTTGGACCCGCTTTGCAGCAAAAAGCGTGCCAAAGTTAACGGTTTCTAAAGTCATCAAATTATATGTCAACAGGTCCGGTTTTCCGATATAAACCCAACCGTATGTCCAAAGTTGGATTTCGGCGGGCCGTGCACAAAATTACCAGTTGAGTCGGACCGTGGGGCCCGCAAAACGGCGTTCCGATTCAACTGTCTCAGAATCGGACCAAACTTGGCATACAGGACCAGAAAAATTATACGGTCCTGTTGGCAAAAGTTTTGTCTCGATCTGACGAGCGTGCACAAAGTAATTGGAGAATTTGTACAGAGGCCGATACGATGAATTTTGACGGATACGCATCACATTCGTCACGCACACGCGACCAATTTGAATTCCGTCAAAGCCCACACGTCCACGAAGCCGTTACGCACCTTTCGATGCATTTGGTTCGCGACCAAGTCGCCCGGTTTGACAGGACACACGTGGTATAGGAACGTTTTATTAAAATTCTATATTTTATAAAAACTATTTTTCCTGATTTTTAGCAATGAATAATTTCTTGTACAATCACACAAAAACAATTCTATCATTGGTGTTTCGATCCTGTATATGTTGTCTATGAATCTTTTCAAACAGAATCTCGAAATTGTGCATGGGTTGGGAGAAAAGTGTCCGTGAACTAGGGTCGTTGGACTGGTTCTTCTGTCCTGTTTGGGACAGATTTTTGTCGAACTTTGGTTCGATTTCTCGTCCAATATAATGCATATAAATTCGATCTACTTGAAGGGAAGTGATTTTGTATAAGTTGGGGACTTACCCGAGAAAATGGCATGGCGAATGGTCGACTGTGCGCGGAGATTTCTCGCAACGAAATTGCACATCTGTTGCTACTGCTGCTGTTACGCGCATGCGTGCGCGGCTGGTTCCAGCGCCTGGCCGGCCGGCAACGACGGACCGCGGAGGTCGGGATGGGGTCGCCAGGCTGGGGTCGACTGCTGGGTTAGGGTTTCCTCTTTCGTGTACGCGTATGTGTGTGTGTGTGTATATATATATATATATATATATATATATATATATATATATATATATATATATATATACCGAGAACGAAAACGAAGGCTCGGGTCGGGGTTCGACGCTCGGTTCTGTGGTCACAGTAGGGAAATCAAATCGGGGGTGGCCCGTGGGCTCAATGCTGGGCTCGGCCCTGGGTTTGCAGTGCTGGGATTTGGGATAGCTGTTTTAGTTTAATTCTTATTTGTTTTCTTTTTCTATTAATACTTATGTATATATCTAATTATGTATTTATATATATACACATATGTATACATGGCAATATATATTTATATATACACACACCCACATAATATATCATACATTTATATAAACATACACATGTTTATATATATATATATTTATATATATATATATATATATATATATATATATATATATATATATATATATATATATATTTAAAAAAAGAATATATATATATATATATATATATATATATATATATATATATATATATATATATATATATATATATATATATATTATATAAAAAAATATATATATATTATATATATAAAAAAATATATATATTATATATAATATAATATATATATTTTTTTATATATATATAATATATATATATTTTTTATATAATATATATATATATATATATATATATATATATATATATATATATATATATATATATATATATATATAGAAATGAATATAGAAATATTCATATATACCTCTACAATGGATATATACAATACTCATATAATATTCTTGGACCATTAAATATATATAGGTACCCATTTGTATATATATTTACCACAAAATTATATATTAACATATTTTCTAACTTATAGTAATATTGCAATCATACGATATTTTCTATGCAAATTACTCATGTGCAAATATTAATCCCGTGCTTGTAAATCCTATTTGTCCGCAGAAAATATACATTTATTCTAATAACGAATATGAAATTATTAAACTCATAGTGAATAACATACAATATAATAATTCTTTATAATAAAATAATACTTATTTGAACGATTAAAATAGATTACGAAGTATATATCTACATGGACATCATTGCATGGGCTTGGGCTTGGTACAGGTCTAGTCCAGGCTGGATTGGTACAACCGGGTCTCCTAATGTCAATTAATATTAAATAAATAATTAAACTATTTATAATGGTCATATCACAACTTAGCCTGGTTTTCCTAGTTAGGCATCACTATGGCTCGGCCTTTCTTAGCATGGCTAATACACTAGTCAAAGCACGTCACTGTACTATCTGTGCCATGATTTCTAATCACCTTGTACTCAATTCCTAACAATGACTAAAATCATCTACCGTAATAATAAACTAAATAATTATTTATAATAATCTAAAATCACCATTTAAATAAAATAAATAAAAAAATTTAAAATTTCGGGGAGGGAAGCTACAAGGATATATATAATAATGATAATATTTTCGAAGAGAATATTTTTTTGGAAGGTGAATGGCCATTCACTTTGCTTTTAACACCGCGAATGGACGGAGAATGGCCATTCCCTTTACTTTTAATACGACAAATGGACGGAGAATGGCCATTCTCTTTGCTTTTAACACGAAGAATGGTCATTCTCTTTGCTTTTAACACGAAGAATGGTCATTCTCAAGGAGAATGGCCATTCTTCGTTCCTTTAACATGGAGAATGGCCATTCACCGTTCTTTGAAAATGGAGAATGGACACTCTCTGTGCTTTTAACAAAGTATGGTACATTTAGGACTGCAAATGTTCAAGTATCTCATATTTTTTCACCAAATATTTACAGTATTTTTAATATCATTTACCAAAGTATATTTATTTAATATTAAATCATGTTCAAGAAAATCTGAATATCATTTTATCAAGCTTCCACTGTATGGCTGCACAAAATTTCTTACGAGTGTTTGAATATAATTAACCTACTATCCAAGATAATTTTTCTTACATTACATTATGCATTACACTGGCATCGAATTCATACTGATGGCATTGATGTACTGATGGCAATAACAAAGGATGAACCGGCAGGATTATAATTTTGCTTCAGCAATAACAAGGGATGAACATGCAGGATTACAATTTTGTTTCAGCAATAACAAGGGATGAACAGATAGGATTACATTATGCATTAAACTAGCATCGAATTCATACTGATGGCATCGATGTAATATTTTTTACAGAAAGCAAAACACATTAAAATCAAATAAAGTTTTAGTGATCCCAGGAATGCATCTGTAATAAGGCCATCTGTAAACCCTAGGAATGCACCCAGGACTCATAAAATCTGTAAAGGACATCTGCAAATCAAAGGAATATACCAAAATATCAATATCATCTGTGAAGGCCAACTGCAAATCAAATAAACGCTTCAACCAAAAAATTATAATCAAATTAAGTATACTTCATTCCAAGTCCAATAAACTGCATAATCCAAGTTACAATAATCTGCCCAATCCACGTTAGTAATTCAACATAGAACCTGCATAATTTGTAATACAATAATCCAAATAAATATCAGACCTACTATAAATTTAAGACCATATTATATTTTCCAAACAAATTACGAACTATGCACTTAGTACAAGCAAAAAGTTTAGTCTTACAATATTTCAAAAATAAAATTTAGTTACACCGCCAAGACCGACAAATATTCAGAACCATATTACAATTCAAATATTACTTCTAAATTTAAATAAAAGCTTCAAAACTCAAAAGATGAATCTTCATGGCCATCTTCATCTTCATCTTCATCTTTTTTTCTTCTTCTTCTTCCTGAAAATATCCTTCACCTACACCTTGAGGGACGGAAAAAAATTATAGTCAGTATGGACTCACTGTATACGTAGAAATGACATCCAGTAACATAAATAGAAGTATCAAAGTTATGGCTAACATTAAAGTGTCAATGTGCACAATTTGTATTTTTACATAAGAGTTTGGGCTAGCCCCATTTACCTTCTTTACGAGGGAAGGAAAATCTTATTCTTGGTCAGCAAATTCAACCTCTATCTGGTTAATCTTATCCAGAATCAATTTTTGGTTGTCGGATATAGTCTTCATCTCTTTGAAGACATTCTCAAAGTTTGCAGTAACAAAATTGTATAGATCATCAATCCTGTCCTTAGTGTTTTTGATTCCATACGTTGATGGTTTTCCATATGTTGATGGTTTGCTTACAGCTGCTGCGCATTTTTCAAACATTCGAGTGAACGTTAGTTTTCTCATGGGGCCTTTGTTTTTAATATAAACACCCCCTGCTAAGCTTGGAACATAATGTTTACTAGCCATCGAGCATACAAATCCTCCGAAAGGGAGAGTTGTCCTTGCAGTTGGTTTTTTTACGAGATGCATCATTCTACTGCACATATAGGAACCTATATCCACCCTTTTTTTCTTCCCCATAAAATAAAGAAATTTTACTCTCTCGGGATGGATGAAAAACTCATGTCCAGTAGGTTGAGTGTTTGAGATACGTAGGCATATAACAATTTATACAAAGTTTTAAACTGATCTTTGTATACATTTTGAGAGGTCATGGCACCCACTGATACACCTGTAATCTCATGAATTGTATCCCTCATGGAAACATTATCAATATATTTCATATCAAACTCAAGAACTGGATCAAATCCATAAAGTTCGTTGATGACAGCCGCATTTATCCTAATCAGTTTCCCTCTCAGAAATACTAGTTGTTGATCCTCTTCTTTTACTTTAATTTTAGCCGAAAGATTTGAGTAAAATTCTCTTACTATTGTTTGGTGTATTTTTTTAAGACAGGATTTGTTCAGTTTCTCCAATTGATAGAATTTTAATATATCCAGGAAAGCTTCATCTTCGATATCATCCATCTTAATTGATCTTTCAGGCATAACAGCCTTTTCTTGAAATATTTATTGTAAATCTTCTTAGATTTAGAGTCTTTAAATTTTTTTACCTTCTCTCCATCCTGGAACTTATTTGATGATTGCTCTTCCTCTTCATTTTCCTCTTGTGATGAGGATTCAAAATCCTCAGAGTACGCTGATGACTCTGTATCCATTGCCACCTTAGCCTTCACTTGAGTACGCCTTCGATCTTCATAAGTTGAGTCTTCCGACGACTCTTTATAGAAGATAGATTTTTCGGTCTTTGTCGAGCAATGAGTTTTTTAGCCTTTTTTGCAGGTGGCTTGGCTGCCGTCTCCGCTTTCATCATCGCTGCTGCAGTCGCTGCTTCCGCCTCTACCCTTTCGACCTATGCCCTAGCGACCATAAGCTTAGTTTTCGCCGTCCTTGCAAGTTTTGCCCTTCGGGCCTATATCGCATCCCTTTGTGGATTCTTCCCCTTCGGAGAAGGTCGTTGTTTCTTCTGTGGCATTTTGATTAGAAGAGGGTTTGGGAGAGGGTTTGGGAGAACGAAGTGGGTTTGAGAGAGGAAGAGGGAAAATTCGACCGTCTTTATATGACCTTCGGAAGTGGAAAAAATTAGAATAGTTTTGTGTCTTAAATTAAATTTATTACTATTATTACTAGTATAAGATGGTCGAATTTATTACTATTAAATTTTAAAAACTACTTTCCAAAATTATATTTATTACTATTATTACTAGTATATATCTATGTGAAATGACTACATAAACCTTTGGGATTTTGAGACCCTAATTTTAAAAACTACTTTCCAAAATTAAATTTATTACTATTATTACTAGTATATATCCTCGTGTTCCATATAAATTATTGAAAAATTTGGCACAAAAAATGGATGTATCGATACATCCCAAATCTGGACCATTGTAATTTAACAAAGAGAATGTCATTCTCCGTTTCAAATTAAACGGAGAATAGCATTCTCAATCGTTTTATTACTGGGAACGTCATTCTCCGTGTAATTCAACACGAAGAATATCATTCTCCTTTCAAATGAAACGGAGAATATCATTCTCCGTTTAAATTAAAACGGAGAATGAACATTCTAATGTGTTTTTAACACTGGGAATGTTATTCTCCGTTTAAATTAAAACAGAGAATGAACATTCTGTTTTGTTTTTGACAACATATTTAAGAATGTGAAGTTTCTAATCTCAATATTTCCATTTTTTGAATATTTGATTAATTTTTTGAACGTATTTTTTTTGTATTGAGCCGTTATATACTCGTATTTTTGCCATCCCAAATATTTCATGTTTGACGACTTGGTAAGAAGACTGTACTTGAAAAGAGTAAAATTGAAACCCTCAAAGTTGTCCTCTAATTTACTTTTTAATCATATTTAAGATAGATTTGACGGTAAGATTGATGCTGACGACATAATCAATTCTATGACGTAACAAGTCATTGATGGGGATATCATCGCTGATATATGGATTTGACGTAACAAGATTTGTTAATTAAAAAATAGATAAAATAGTTAGTCGCTTGTAGCCGAAACCAAATTGAGTTAACAAAATATTATGTTGCATTAAATCCCAGCTTCGTCGCCGGAACATTCTCCGACGAAGGATACAAGAGGAGGAAAAAAAATATAAAAAACTAAAAAAACAGAAAAATAAGGGGTCTACCCCTCACTAGCCTCGCGGAGGATCTACTCAAAGTCCTGCAGGGTGTGCACACCTGCCCTATGGAACAGGCGGCGCAACCCTTCCCTCTTCTCTAGAGAAGCCCGTTCCTCCGGTGTGATCGACAGCAGGTTAAAGTTGGGCGCCGGATGAAGAGGTCGAGCGATGACCTCCATTGACAACCCATAGGAGGTCAGGAAGTCTGCAGCCTCTGCCAGCCAGTCATGGGCCGGAGGCGGTGCAGAGGGTGCTCCATGCGGAGAGGCTCAGCGACGATTGGAAGAAGACTCTGAACATGGTTCCCAACTAGATGATCTTTTTGGAGCCATGTTAAATGTGCAACCTACTCAAATAAATGGGACCCTTATGTATATATATACACGTTACTAACTGACTCTTCTTATTCCTTATTGGAAGTTGGGGATATTCAATTTCTTATTCCTTATTGGAAGTTAGAGATATTCAATGACCTCCAGTAACTATTCTTATTCCAAGCTTAGTTGGTTGTGCTGTTTGGCTTTTACATGGAAGGCCTAGGTTCGAGTCTGGTGCGTGGGTTCTGTATAATTTTTCTATTGTTAACATTTCTTGGGTGCTATTATATGCTTTTAACTTAGTATAGAACAATTTGGGACGGGTAATGGCCATTCTCCGTTCCTCTAACACGGAGAATGGTAAATATAGGACGGAGAATGGTACATGTAGCACGGAGAATAGTAAATTTAGGATGGAGAATGGTACATTTAGGACGAAGAATGGTATATTTAGGTCAGAGAATGGTACATTTGAGACTGTTCTGTAGGGTTGTGAATTTTAAATAGTTTGGCTATTTAGTTTAGTTTTGAATCTATATAAATTGGTTTTGAAGGCTGGTGAAGATGAATAGTTTGGCTGTTTGGCTGTATAAATAGATTTTAAAAGGTTGTGAAAAAGAAACCAATGTTTTCGTATCGATCACCATTAATTATGGTGAATGGCACTGATACCACTAATATGAGTGGAATTTGCTCCGTCAGAATTTATTTTGAAGAAGGTAACATCTGTGTTGGGAAATATCGAAATCTCTTGGATATGATTACACTGAGATATTGTATTAATGTTAAGATACTGTTATCATATCATCCACTATATAATGAGGTTTCAAAACGGCTCAGAAGTGAGCCTTCTTAGGCGTCATTATATCACAGTCCATTTTATTTAAAAAAATTAATCATGTAAAAAATTATTGACAAAAGTAAAATTTTGTCAAAATGGAGAATCGAACTCAGAAAAAATACCTTGCACCTTAACCAAATGAGTTAGAAGCGTATTTAACTATAATTGGATAAAATTCATATTATAAGTTGGTGGTGAAACTTTTGAATTCCTAAAATACCCTTGAGTATTTATAAACATGATGTTATTATGTCTACTTGCATGTCATTTATGTTTAAGAGTCAAAGGAATAAAGTTTGCATGCAAGTTTTGTTTTTCCATATAACATTATGTTCCAACGGTAATAAATTTTATTTTTTATTACCATTTTCTAAAGATTATTAGTCTCAATAGAAAAAAATTAAAAAAAATTGTACTTTGAATCTTTTGACATATAAATAGTCACCTAAAAAAGAAGAAAAGATGACAACTGACTTTATAATATTCTAATTAAAAATATGTACAAAGTACGTATATGTAGACTAGTGAAAATATAAAGAAATACATACATGCTAATGTTTTCACCATTCACCCCAGGAATGATTGATGATATCTAAATCACTATACATCTCGTATCCAGGTTCCCCTGGGATTACATCATCAAAGGATCGTTTAAACGTCTGTATTAAATCATAAATTTTTCTGAGGTCGTCGTCGAAGTGCACGTTGAAACACCCACGTATGTCGAGCACGCGAAGACACTTGCAGTTACATATGATAGATCGCAGCGTGTCTTCATTGAACATGCCGAATCCTATCTGTAGGTGCTCGAGACACGACATCGAATCAGCCACGGCCTTTTCCTCTGTCTCGTTCTGCGTGTTCAACACGAATTTATTCTTGAGCATGAAATATGGAGGGGGCATGTTCCTCCTTAGCTTGACCAGACCGTGGCAATACTTTCCGGCAAAAAATATTCCAGTCGACGTGATATAGAGGCAGTAGCTAATGTCGAGTTCTTCCAGCACCAGAAGAAACTCCAATTTCTCACGAAAGTTTCATCACTCACGTCGCACTTCGGAATGCGCAGCACCCTTAGAAATTTCCCACTATATTATAAAAATGGGAAAACATCAATAGAAATTAATAAAAGTATACGTAAAATTTTGTAATAGAAAAAAAAAGTATTAGAATAAGAACAAACAAAATTTTGCACAGGCCTTAAACATGCAAAACGGAAGGCTGCTTCATCGAGCTTGTACGCGGAGAAGGACCGTAGATATCCCCCACTGCGAGCCACGAGCTTCTTTACGGTCAAACTAATCTCAGCGGTTTTCTGGGTCCTCCGGCACCACTGTACCAAGTCGACGTTAGACCAATAGTCTAAGGGACCGTTGAGCGCCTTTCACCATGAACGACAAACTGGGGCCACGTTGCACATTACCTCGTCCGCCGGCATCCCCGACAGTACCAGTATCATCGAGAGAATCTCGGTAGGGATGACGGTCCATCCGCTGCAGTTGATCTTGCTCTTGCTCCTCTCCATTGCGACTGTTCTTCTTTTTCTTCTTCTTTCTTTGTTTCTCTCTAGTCGGATGGGTTCTTTTCTTTGAAAAATGCTATTTAACCCCTCGTTTCGGGGGTATAACTTGCTCGTGGAGGGGTGTGACCGAACAAGGCACGAATCTATTAGAAAATAACGGTAATGCCACTGTATTAATATTAGCAATTAGTCGTTTGGGCTCCCAACATATTTGGGTGATTCCATCTCCCATTATGTGGCATCTAACATGGCAGATGACATAATAGCTGACATGACAAATTTTAATCCTAAATTAATTACCCAAAATTTTTAATTGTTAATGTTAATGTTAATGTTAATGTTAATGTTAATATTAATATTAATATTAATATTAATGTTAATGCTAATGCTAATGCTAATGCTAATATTAATGTTAATATTAATATTAATGTTAATATTAATGTTAATATTAATGTTAATATTAATTAATGTTAATTTAATATTAAATTATTTATTTAATATTAAAGTTAATTTTAATATTAATTTTATTGTTAAATTTTTCCATGTCAGCTGTCATGTTAACAACCATGTCATATGCCACATAATGGAAGATGGTATCACCCAAATTTTTGGGAGCCAAATAGCATTTTCTTAATATTAGTTTCAATTATATTATAAATTTTAAATTAACAGAAAAGCTATTGTAGATTTAATATTAATGCTACTGTTAAATTTTTTCGATCATACCTCGATACTTACGAATGTCGACCGAGATACCGTCTTCATCATTATCAAGTTTTATCGTTGTTGCCATAGGAGTCCCCATCGACTTGGATTAGTCAACTGCTGGGAACCCTTTGTCACGCCCCGATCCGGAAAATCGCTCGCCCTCGCTAGATTTCACCCGAATCATCGTCCTCGCTAGAGCGTGATGCCGCACGAGCCTGGAGTTGTGCTCGTGCAAGGCAAGATAATCGATTCACAATAGTGTTTATAGCTCAAATTGATAACACAAGTAGCAGAAGGAAAATATAGTATACAACAAGAATCCCTTTTATTGATAATGAACTGAAGGTTGTAATGGCTCTGAATAGCCCAACTTAACATGCCAATTGGATACAACGCTCATGATCTCTCTAGCTCACAAAGGATTATATTGTTCTATACATTATGCCTCTTTATAGCCAACAAGTAGTCTTCGGCTGAACATCTCCATGTCGCAAGTCCGAACGCCAATGCGGTAGCTCCTCTTGAACGCTAAGGACTCCATGCCTCGGCACGTCCAAGCCGAGCCCCGCCTCGAGCCGAACATATCCTGAGCTTTTCCACTACCGTGTCCCTGCGGCAAATACAGTTAGACATAATCTTAACATAAACATAGTGATCATGCTCATCTCTGTCCCATTTCACCTAGCCTACAAGGTTAGAACTTTACATAAGAAATCATATCATTTCACTCAACCAACCAACCATAAACTTAAACATATGCATAAGGGTGGCAGGACCTGCGCCTGCACCCAGCGCTAATCTCAGCCCACCTGCCCTATCTATATGAAGGTCACGGTGTTTCACACCGTAATGCATCTTTGGCATCCTTATGTGTAAGCCTATGATCGCTTCGATACGGGTTGCTAGCCCAATATCTGAAGGATCCCAAACTTACTGATATCATAGCTTATCACAATACTGGATGGTCGTAACCCGTCCTAATGATGTGCACCATAAATACCATACATAATTCCCTTATTTGAACTACTCGGTTGATTTGGCCTACCGTGCCCATGCCACACTCCGTTGCAAGGCGACGATTTGGTTTTGCGGACACTTTACTGAATAAGGCAAAATGTCGACCTCTTATCGTCCAGCGTAAAAGCATAGCCTGCACACCAGATCAACTAAAATTAGTACTTGCTCAAACGGGACTTATCCTTTGCATCGATTCGATTCATAGATTCCAATCAACTCAAAGCTTACCTTTGTCCAACGTAACTCTTGCATCTTTGTCCCCAAACAGACTAGCTACGAATACCATTATCTGCTAGCCTCCCTACCAAAACCAAGTTGTAGCTCAAACTCGATACATAGTGCAGTATTTCCATCGCCCAAGTCATACTTTATATGACGAGCTTTGAGATTATTGTAGTGCCCTGTCCCTACATCGACCCCCATTTTTGTCCACGGGGTGCGCGAGAAAGGAACAATGTCGCTACCGATTCGGTTGGGACCGATAGGTCAGAATCGGCCGGGTCGATCGAACGGGAACGGTTGAATTAAGATCTATTCTACGTTATGGAATGTCTTCTTTGGAACCAAGTCCCATATTCAGCGGGTTGTAGGTGATCGCGTAGGGGACGTCAGCACAGCCAACCAGTCGCTCGCTTGAAGCAAGTCTAAGGCGAGTGGCTGACCTCCTTCGTCTCGTCCCTCTACTTTAAAATCAATATGTGAAGTAAATGAATGCTTTTCATAATAGTATAGGAAACTTCAAACTTCTGCGTCGGTACTAGGTACTGGCCATTGACTCTATGGCCACTATCTTCTGGGGGTCCACTTCTACTCTACCTCTGGTGATGATGTGACCTAAGTATGAGATACAATCCAGCCAAAACTCGTACTTACTGAACTTCGCGTATAACTGGTGTTCCCTGAGTATCTAAAGAACTACACGAAGATGCTGCTACTCTGCCTCACTCTTGCTATAGACTAATATGTCGTCTATGAACACTATCATGAACTGATCCAAATAGGGCATGAAGATACGATTCATGAGGTCCATGAATACGGCTATCACATTGGTCACTCCAAATGGCATAACAAGGAACTCCCAATGTCCATACCTCGATCTGAATGCTGTCTTCGGGATGTCTTGCTCTCTGACTCTGATCTGATGGTACCCACACCGTAAGTCAATATTCGAGAATATAGCCGCTCCCTTGAGCTGATCAAATAAGTCATCAATGTACGATAATTAACACATAATCTTGACGTACCATCCTTCTTCTTCACAAGAAGCATCGGTACTCCTCAAGGCGATCCACTAGCACGAATGAATCCTTTGGTTCTGAGTTCTTCAATTATCTTGTATAAGATTTCCAACTTTGAAGGTGCCATCCTGTAGACTCTCTCCGATACTGGTGCCGTCCCTGGAATCAAGTCGATAGTGAAAACTCTGCCTCACCGAAAAATGAAAACTCTGCCTCACCGGGAATACCAAAAATAATCCTGCCAATATGGCAGTCTATTCTTGTGTATTACTCCTTTAACCAAACCATTCCTAGGCCAAGGGACCGATTCGGCCCGTCGTAAAAGGGTCACCGTCTAACCCAACTATAGTCCGTAATGGCTTGACATTGCCAGTGGCCTTCACACCCTTTCACTGCTTAACAAATGCACGTGACACGGGACGGTGCTTGCTGTACTTCGATAGCCCAACAAAACTCTTTTCTAATGTGTTCGTGCAACGACTTGACAAGCAAGGGCTACGTCAAGCCTTGCATCGAGGGAACGTGCTGTGCACGCATTCGACTTGAACAATCAAGTTCTTTAGGTGCATAGACTTAAGCAAGAAGCAGTAAAATATGACTTAAACTACGGGACAATCGAATGTTAATATTAATTGTAGTTCCAATTACATTTTAAATAAAAAAGAATACAATTTTAACTTTAACTAGTTTGAAGTAAATGTTAAATCAAAAACAATTTTAAATTTTAGTATTAATATTAGTTTCAATAATATTATAAATTTTAAATTAACAGGAATGCCACGGTATTAGAAACCTAGCTGATGTCACGTTGCTCGGGCTCGGTTAGTGTTCGTCTAAACTCGTACGTGCGAACTAGTTATTAGTAATAAAAACCAAAAATTAAATTTTAAGTTTAAAATATAGTCGAGCTCGATCCTTTTTCTTTATCCCATCTCCCACTCTCTCTCTCTCTCTCTCTCGGGTTCTCTCTCACAGGTTGTGTTCACTAATACCATATCATTAGAAATATTTACACAACAGATCCCGTAGTATTAAATGCTGCTGCATGCGTTATCCTACACAATTTAATAATAAACACTGATACCATATCATTAGAAGAGTAAAAGTTGTCTTGGAAGTGGTAAAAAATTACTTTGTATTGTCTTCTCAATACTTTTTTCATTGGAGATGACTTTTTAAACTTATTGTCATTTGTGAATATAATCTTGTCGCCTATACAAGATATTGTCTTGTGCCTCATGCCACATAGGATACACAACACATAACAAGACAATAGGGTTGCATAGCATTAAATGCTGCTGCATGCGTTATCCTACAGAAGAGGGCAACGTGGAGAATGTTGTTGCATGCTTCCTCATGCGTTATTATCTACACAATTTAATAATACATGTACCCAGAAGACGAAAAAGTTGTGTTGTTGGATTCCTTAAAATTATGCTTGCTTCTAGAATCACTCAAGATTTTCATGAACCATCAAAAGAGGGCCACGTGGCGGAGGTACAAGGAAGACGAAAAGGTTGTGTTGTTGCCTTGCTGGAAGTTGTTTATTTCTGAATAATGCTTTTTGTACCTCTAAATTGTACTTTCAAACTGCCCCTCCTTACGTGGCAGCTGATGTGATATGTTGATCTGGCAGCTGACGTGGCAAATTTTTTTAAAAATAAAATTTAAAATTAACATTAAAATTAATGTTAACATTAACATTAACATTAACATTAAAATTAATATTATCATTAACATTAACAATAATATTAATATTAATATTAACATTAACATTAACATTAATATTAACATTAATATTAATATTAACATAAATTAATAGTAACATTAAATTAACATTGATATTAACGTTAACTTATTATGGAGAAAATTGGGTAGTTAACTTTTTGGATTAAAATTTACCATGTGATCAGTCATGTCAGATGACACACAATATTATTTAACATGCCACATCAGATGGGAGGGCTATATATTAGAGGGATAATTTGGAGGTACGAATAGCATTACTCTTTCTTCTTGTATTGTTTCTTATCATTCGTTTCTTCTGCTGGTTTCTAACACACTCTATTTTCTTTAATGTCGACTTCACATGGAGAAACTGATCATCGTGTGGAAGATTTAGTCGATGAAGAAAGCTTCGTTTCAAGAGCAGTGTCAGATGATTTGGATGATGATCAAAGTTTGGAAGCTGTTAACTTAGGAGACAACAAAGAACAAGATGAAGAAAACAACGGAAGAATGCATCATAACGATGACGACGACATCAACGCAAACAACGAAATATTATTTCGCATCACCATTTCTAATGGATTTAAGAAATGTATTATATTTTTACATTTATTTCTCATATTTATTTTGTTTTATTCTGTTCTTAGGGACGACGGTGAATTTCCATTAGATTTTGATGCAGCGACGATGAAAAAAATATTGCAGTCTGCCAACATTAACAAAGATCCAAAACAACTCTTAGAAGAAGATATTATTGGCTTACGGTTCAACTCTATTGAAGAAGCAGAGACATTCTACCGGATATATTCAAAAGCATATGGTTTCAGTATTAGAAAGAACGAAGTAAAGAAAAACAAATATGGGATGGTGGTGGTCCGTAGTTGGTGTTGTTTGAATACGGGATTCAAACACAAGAAATACCATGAAGCTCCTAACAGGGTTCGTGAGCCAAGAAGTGAAAGCAGAAGTGGTTGTAAAGCAATTTTTCGTATTGGGTACACCAATTCTATAAAGATGTAGGTCGTCAAAGTTTTTTATGTATTTCACAACTATAGCCTGGAGAATAATTATGAAACAGTTTTTTTGAGATCCCATCGTAAGATATCACCCGCAGAGTTGGAAGAAGTTAAGCTTATGAAGTAATCAGGGATGGGGACTGGACAGATATGAAATTTAATTGTCCACTAGAAAGGTGGCTAGGATAAGGTTGGATGGACGAAAAAGGATTTATACAACACTCTAGCTCAAAATAGTAGAGCACTAGACGATGTTGATGCTACGACAACACTTAGATTTCTTCAATCTAAGGAAAGCATTGACCCAGATTTCTTCTATGCGTACAAGGTAGACGAAGATTCCAGATTGACCCATCTCTTTTGGGCTGACGGTGCATGTCGTTTCGATTACGAATTATTTGGAGATTCACTAGCATTTGATTCTACATATAGAACAAATAGAAGTCAAATACCGTTGGTGGTTCTAGTGGGTATAAATAATCATGCAATGACTTGTGTGTTTGGGTTTGCAATGATCCATAATGAGACTGCAGAGACATATTCTTGAGATTTAGAAAAATTCCAAGATTGTATGAATGACAAATTACCAGTGACAGTTCTCACGGATGGTTGCAGATCCATTAATAAGGCAATTGAGGATTTAATGCCCAGCATAGTTCATCGAACGTGCTCGTGGCATATCCTAAACAATGCAGCCAAACATGTACACCGAGAGGGCTTTGCAAATAAATTGAGTCTTCTGATTAAAAGGTACATCGCACACTTGCTACTTTACTTTGGAGTATTGTTGTTACAATATTACAACTTTAGTTACTGTCTATGTTTTCTAAACAGGTACTATTCAGTCGAAGAATTTAAAAATCGTTGGCAGCAGACTAACGGATTATAATATAGAGAACAATGAGTGGACTACTGCATTATACAGAATGAGGCAGCGATGGGCGGACACATTCCTACGTGGAAATTATTTTGGTGGTTCTACTGCAACAAATAGATGTGAATCTATGAACGCATTTCCAAAAAGATTTTTGAATGAGAAGCTGCCACTATGGAAGGCCCTTCAAAATTGTGACTACGATTTGGCGGCTTTACGTTACGTCCAGATGAGTAAGCATGTCACTGATAAACTCTCAACACCAGTTGTGAATCAAACTAGCATGGCCGTGATAGAAGATAAATTTGCCACAATTTATACTAAAATGGTGTTTATAGAGGTAAGAAAGGAAATCACACGTTCTGATGCATATATTGTTCTCCATCATCACATCATAAGAGAGGCAGAAGTTTGCACTATCCAAAAGTATATGTCGCCAAACAGTGTTAACCGAAAGGTTACATTTAATCGGACCGACAACATCATAAAATCTGAATGCTTGTGGATAGAGACCAAGGGGATTCCTTGTAGGCATATTTTTTTCAACAATGAAGAGATTCCAAATTGGAGATATTCCAAAGAACTTGATAAAATCTCGTTGGCTCAAGGATTACAAAGAGAGTTATCTCTCCGGACCTGGCACAGAAAGAAGATTCATCCACCCAGACATTATTGAGAGCATAAGGTATGATGGTATTAATGAACAAGTTAATCTGTTTACATACTATTGTAAAAAATAAAGCAAAATTCAAGAGAGGGGAACGAAGTTGATGTCGTATGTTCTGATGCAGTTGAAAGAAATGGTGACCGATACTGGTGAAGAAGAACAAATGGTAGCTGATGCAGTTCATGGAGTGCATGAAGATTTAAAAGATCCAAATCCGGTAGCAACAAAAGGAAGGCCTTCTCAAGGAAAATCAAGCCAGCCTACAGTAAGTCAGACTATCCTGAAGCCTAGAACTTGTAGAATTTGTAAAAAATTGGGTCACGATTTTCGTAATTGTAAAGAACGAAAGCGAAATAGCGACAAAGAGCAAATGGAATCAAATGAACGTCGTTGACTTAAGACAATGTCTTTCCTATGTGGCAAGATGTCATTCACACAAGATAATTAGATAAAAATATGTTCTCCAATGCAAAAGTTTGAGAAGACAATTAGATAAAATGCATTTATTCAACTTCCAAGACAACTTTTTCACCTCATCTTTTTTATATGTATAAAAGTCATTTTGAAGGGGCATATGCTCACATTCTCAATCGTTTTAATACTGGGAGCGGCATTCTCCGTGTAATTCAAAATGGAGAATAGCATTCTCCATTTCAAATGACACAGAGAATATCATTCTCCTTTTAAATTAAAACGGAGAATGAACATTCTAATGTGTTTCTAACACTGGAAATGTTATTCTCCGTTTCAAGTTAGACGGAGAATGCCATTCCCATTCCAAATTAAACGGCAAATAAAATTCTCAATCGTTTAAATACTGGAAATGTTATTCTTTGTGTAATTGGAAACGGAGAATGCTATTCTCCGTTTAATAAAACACGGAGAATAGCATTTTCTTTTGTTTTAACTCTTGTAATGCCATACTCCGTTTAATTGACAGAAAAAATAAGGTGGAAGCATGTATAATTAACAAAAATTGACAACATATTTAAGAATGTGAAGTTTCTAATCTCAATATTTCCATTTTTTGAACATTTGATTAAATTTTTGAACGTATTTTTTTGCAATAAGCTGTTCTATACTCGAAAAATTGAGAAGGGACAGATTCATTGGTTTTAATTTTTGAATATTTGATTAATATTTGAGTAAAATTGAAACCCTCAAAGTTGACAGAATTCGAAGGGGCAGATTCATTGGTATTAATGGCATATAAATGGCAGTAGTTGGGAGAGTTTATTCTCGTCTTACTTAGCTTTACTTGAGAAGGGGCAGATGCATTGGTATTAATGCAAATTAATTGAATTGAATTCGAAGTGACTGCCACTTGGCGTATGAGTCAGAGTTGTTCCTTGCCTATAAATGGCAGTAGTGAGGGAGAGTTTGTTCTCATCTCACTTAGCTTTTCTTGTGGAGATGGACTCTACCGATCCCCCGTCTTGGCAAGACGCTTTCCTCTTGGTTGTCGATCTTCTCGTTCGAAGAAGCTTTGGTGGTGAAGTCCTTTAGAAGACTGAGATGTGCCTAGTGGACTGTCCGTGTTCGTGCACTTCATCGACTGTGTGCTATGATGTTGGTTTCTGAAAGAGCCCCAGGGTTTGGGTTGATTGCCAACCCACACTCTGTCGAAGCGCCCGCACGTTGATTCGCTCGGACTATGCATGGTATTCCTTTGCCTCAAGCAGTTTCTCTCTCAAGCTCCTCCTTGGGACGTTGACGATGAAGTGATTTGCTCTGACGATGTACGGTGTTCCATGTTCGTACACTTCATCAGAAGTCTGAGATGTGTCAAGTTTTTGTGTTCGTGCACTTCATCGACTGTGTGCCATGATATTGGTTACTGGATCCAGGATCGTCGCAGCCCAGTTTTTGTTATGCTCCGATGATGCACGATGAAGTGATTTGCCTCAAGGAGTCATACATCGGTTCCTATGCTCTGACGATGCACGATGAAGTGATTTGCCTCAAGGAATTCCCTTGCCTCAATGAATTCTATTGCTCTGACGATGCACGATGAACTGAATTCACTTCATCGTGCATCGTTAGAGGAATGGAACTCCTTGAGGCAAAGGAATTCCTTGAGGCAAATCACTTCATCGTATTTCGTCAGAGCATAGGAACCTTTGGATGACTCCTTGAGGCAAATCACTTCATCGTGTATCATCAGTGCAAGAGAAAGATGAATTCCTTGAGGCACAGGAACAGAAGCAAAGGAATTCCTTGAGAGCAAAGGACCTTACAAAGGAATTCCTTGAGGCAGAGCACCTTGCAATGAAATTCACTTCATCCTGGAGATGGATTCTACCGATCCCCCGCCTTGCCAAGACTCTTTCCTGTTGGTTACTGGAAGAGCCGCATGGTTTGGGTTGAAGCGCTCGCACTTTGATTCGCTCTGACTATGCACGGAGTTCCTTTGTTCAGGAAGTTCCATTACTCTGACTATGCACGGTGTTCCTTTATTCAGGGAGTTCTATTGCTCTGACGATGCATGATGAAGTGATTTGCATCAAAGAATTCCTTTGCATCAAGGAGTTTCATTGCTCTACGATGCCCGCACGCATCTCACATTCAACTTTTTTCTTGATAGTAGGATTTTATGTAGTAGTTTAGACTTTCATATGTAAATAAAAGTCAAACTTTTCATGGTTTTAACAATGTAAATGTAACTCTAAAATAATTTTATTATAAAAGACAGAGCAGAGCAGACATTATAAAAGACAGAAGTTCCTTGCCCATTACATAATTACGTTATTCTTTTACAATATCATTGCTAGGTTGGTGGTGTTACATATTCTCTTGAAAGCAAATTCTTAGCCCATACCAACCTCATCATTGTAGTCTTCTTAGTCCATACCAACCTCGTCATATTCTCATCAAGCTCATCTTCATTCTCCTTTTCAAACTAAACGGAGAATAACATTCTTCGTTTCAAAAGACACGGAGAACGTCATTCTCTATTTAAATAAAAATGGAGAATGAACATTTTAATGTGTTTTACCACTGGGAATATTATTCTTCGTTTCAAGTTAGACGGAGAATGTTATTCTCCGTTCCGAAATAAACGGTGAATAGAATCCTCAAACGTTTTAATTTAGATGGGAAAGTTATTCTCCGTTTATATAAACGGAGAATACCATTCTACGTTCCAAATAAAACAGAGAATATAATCTGAAGGGGAAGATTCATTGGTATTAATGGCATATAAATGGCAAAATTTATTGGTATTAATGGCATATAAATGGCAGATTCATTGGTATTAATGGCATATTAATGGCATATAAATGCCATTCTTCGTTCCAATTGGGCGCAACAGTACACGGGAAAATGGTGTTCACTTGGCAGAATTCGAAGGGGCAGATTCATTGGTATTAATGGCATATAAATGGCAGTAGTTGGGAGATTTCGTTCTAGTCTTACTTAGCTTTACTTGAAAAGGGGCAGATGCATTGGTATTAATGCAAATTAATTGAATAAAATTCGAAGTGACTGCCACTTGGCGCATGAGTTCGAGTTATTCCTTGCCTATAAATGGCAGTAGTTGGAAGAGTTTGTTCTCGTCTTACTTAGCTTTACTTGAGAAGGGGCAGATGCATTGGTATTGATGCAAATTAATTGAATTGAATTTGAAATGACTGCCACTTGGCGTATGAGTCCAAGTTGTTCCTTGCCTATAAATGGCAGTAGCGTAGGGAGAGTTTGTTCTTGTCTCACTTAGGTTTTCTTGTGGAGATGGACTCTACCGATCCCCTGCCTTGCAAGACGCTTTCCTCTTGGTTGTCGATCTCCTCGTTCGAAGAAGCTTTGGTGGTGAAGTCCTTCAAAAGACTGAAATATGCCTAGTAGACTGTCCTTGTTCGTACACTTCATCGAATGTGTGCCATGACGTTGGTTTTTGGAAGAGCCCCAGAATTTGGGTTGATTGCCAACCCACACTCTGTCGAAGTGCCCGCTCGTTGATTTGCTCGAACTATGCACGGTGTTCCTTTGCCTCAAGGAGTTCCTCTCTCAAGCTCCTCCTTGGGACGTTGACGATGAAATAATTTGCCTCAAAGAATTTCTTTGCCTCAGGGCGTTCCATTCCTCTGACGATGCACGATGAACTGAATTCACTTCATCGTACATCGTCAGAGGAATGGAACTCCCTGAGGCAAAGGAATTCCTTGAGGCAAAGGAATTTCTTGAGGCAAATCACTTCATCGTGCATCGTTAGAGCAAAGGAACCGTTGGATGACTCCTTGAGGCAAATCACTTCATCGTCCATCATCGGAGCAAGAGCAAGAGAAATTCCTTGATGCACAGGAACAGAAGCAAAGGAATTCCTTGGCACTCAAGGAGTTCCTTTGACCACAGGGAATGTTATTCTCCGTTTCAAGGTACACGGAGAATTCTTTTCTCCGTTCTGAAATAAACGGTGAATAGAATCCTCAATTGTTTTAATTTAACATGGAGAATGTCATTCTCCGTTTCAAATTAAATGGAGAATAGCATTACTCAATCGTTTTAATACTGGGAATGGTATTCTCCGTCTAATTCCACACGGAGAATAGCATTCGCCATTTCAAATGACACGGAGAATGAAATTCTCCGTCTTATTCAACTTTTTTTGGTTGTCGAATTTTATGTAGTATTTCAGACTTTCATATGTAAATAAAAGTCAAACTTTTCGTAGTTTTAACAATGTAAATATAATTCAAAAATGATTTTATTATAAAAGCAGAGCTTATAAAAGATAAAAGTTCCTTGCCCAATTACATAATTATATTGTTGTTTTACAATGTCATTGCTTGGTTCGTGTTACATATTTGCTTGAAAGCAACTTCTTAGCACATACCAACCTCATCATTATAATCTCCTGGTGAGTGTCATCATCATTTGCTTTCGATATTTCGAAGGGAGTAGTCACCAACGTCTGCATATAATACGCCGTATATAAGAGACAGTTGGGGGCCCGTTGTTGTGGGTAATTTGGAGAATAATTCAGCACTTTGCTCTCATACTCTATCTTTGCCGGACATCTCTACCTCATCATATCAACTTTTCTTCTGATGAAAGGCTCTAAGGTCTTCTTTATTAATTCTGCATCCACCTTGCACTTTTCGTACGTGGTTTACCTCAAGGAGTTGTATTGTGTCCAGTCGTAGGAGATAAAGTTGACTGTGAGCAGAGTATAGTGTCTGATGGGTAAATTAAAGAGTAGGATGAATAGCAACTCTATGTCATCCTCCAAACCCATGATAAAGTCTACACATCTGTTTGGAAGTCTTCAAGGGCACCGGATTTTGCGTCTGGTTCAGTGGCACGTTCAACGATGTTCTGTTTCCCAAAAACAAAACACAATATCATGAGTAATTTTTTCTGTCATTTTTATCGGTATACATATGAATATGGGTTTTTCTATTTGGATTCTTACCAATGTGCGGGGCATCAAGAATGCAGACCACTTATGTTTCAATGTTTGGGGCGTCGGCTTTTGCTTCTGGATCAATGGCACGTCATTTGAACTAGACGGGCACACCTTCTTTTAATGTCTTGAATTTCTCTCAGCTTCCTTATTATTAGGTTCAGTATGCCAGCCTCAATGTCTTCATAGTTGAGTATGTCTTGCAGGTCTATTGCCGACAACTGGACTGTAACTTTATTTTCACCCTCTTTCAGTAAAAATAAGTACACAATATCACTGCACATAAATTTAGTTTAGATTAAATTAATAAAGATAGATTCTCATTACATAATTGTGAAAAAAGTCTAGAAAAAATAAAAGAAAAAAGGGTTCAGAATACATACTCTGGATACTTCTTTTTAGGAATTACGATGTCGATGTATTGCTTCTTCAGCTCTTCATCCACATCTTTCCAAAGTAAGAGTTCATCGCATTCCCTTAGTATGACACGGTTCTTCTTTAATTCAGCCATTTTGGCGTCTCCTCCGGATTTTGGAGCGGCATTAATCTTCTATTTTTTATTAGCCTCTCCAACTGTATTCTTTTCCAAGGAAGTAACATCTTCAACGGCTAATGGCTCTGATGGTTTTCTGAACCTCTTTCCCCCCGATCCTCCTCTTTTTTTGGCTTCTTTTGGAGCAGCAAGTTCAGCAGCTGCTTGAATCTCCTGACGCTGCAATGCTATAACTATGGCTCCGAGATCAACAATTTTCCCATCCTTTTCAATGGCTTCAATATTAAACGATTCAACTTTATTTTGAAGCTCCTTTTTCTCCTCAACGAGCCTTTTATTTGTTTCTCTGAGTTGCTCGGTTGTTTGCACTAAAATAAAACAAACAACAATGAAATGTATGATGTCAATATAACACGGAGAATGACATTCTCCGTGTAATATAATACGAAGAATAGCATTCTCCGTTTGGAATTACACGGAGAATAACCTTCCCAGTATCGAAATGATAGAGAATAGCAATTATCCGTTTCAAATAACACGGAGAATGCCATTCTCTGTGTTATAATATACGGAGAATAGCCACTCTCCTGGAAGATTACAAATCAAAAATTTGAAATAGAAAAGATTTGACCTTGTGCATGTAGCTCTGCAATAAGAACAGAATTCTGCTTTCTCAAATCCTTCCGTTCATGCACAGAGCACTCCATCACAACGTTGACTGCACGTTGTTGCGCTTCTTCTGCCTCGAGCTCTTTCAGCTTTTCTTTGAGTATGATATTCTCAAGGTTGGCTGCACGTAACTGTGCTCCTTGTGTCTCCATCTCTTTTAACTTTTCTTTGAGTTTTTCATTCTGCACAAGAGATCATAATGATGTCTTCTTAAATCCTCCAGTTCATCCACAGAGCCCTCCATCACAACGTTGAATGTACGTTGTTGCGCTTCTTCTGCTCGAGCTCTTTCAGCTTTTCTTTGAGTATGACATTCTCAAGGTTGGCTGCACGTAACTGCGCTCCTTGTGCCTCCATCTCTTTTAACTTTTCTTTGAGTTCTTTATTCTGCGCAAGAATATCAGAATGATGTCTTATCAAATCCTCAAATTCCTTTGCTGAGTCGTCCATCACAGCTCCCATTTCATGATGCTGTGGTATCCGTTGTTCATCAAAATTATCCCCACCTGCTTCTTGGTGTTCTTCCTCTCCCTCTTTTTCAACTTCTTCTATAGGTGGCTCATCTTCTTTGTGCCCTTATTCTTCTCTAACAGGTATAACCAGATCTTCCAATATCATCTTCGATCTTATTTTGTTGTGATATTCGGCTTTGAGGAAGTTTGAGATTTTGTACCCATTTTATGTGAAAATTTTTGGGTAATCAGAAATTGGGGCAAACTTCCTTCCCACAAATTTACTATGTTCTGCAAACCAATAGAGAAAGTATATTGTGCAACCTTCCAATTTGTGGAAAGCCATTAAGTAATCCCCCCGTTCAGTTTTGCTTCTACTCCTCTTTATGCTATCCATTACATATGCCAGGATTAACCTTGGCCAGCATATACTGTTGATGACGTCCACACTGTCTACCAAGGCCAAGAATCTGTACGGCAAATTTGAACCGCCAGACTTTGTGAAGAATACTGTTTGGCACAAGTAGAAGATTATTATCTTGGCCAAATCATCTGGATTAACAGCGTTATCTCCGCCACGAAGCCGTCGTAACAATTCAAAGAACTTGTCTCTCACTTCCTTATTCGTGACTTCTGCGTGTTTGCCCTTAGAATTAGCCAGCAATCTTGTGAAGTGATCTCTACACAGGCTCAATGATGCTGGTGCTGTAGGCTGCTGTTGTTTTTTTCTTTATCAATCTTCTGTAAAAAAAACATCATTATCGCTTTCTTCATTCAGCGGTAGACCGAAGATAACTGCCATATCGTCGACGCTTGGCGCAATTTTAACAGTGGTGCTCAATTCAAAGCACCCGACGCCATCTTCTTCTTCTGTGTAACTTGCAATTAAATTCTCAAGCCCTTCCGTTACCTTGGCCAATTCGGAGACGTGGACTACGTTTTGGTAGAAAATCTCGACAAATTTCCAGAAACCGGTCAAGGAATCAATAACTGGCTCAGGTAAACGGCCAACATCTTGATTGACCTCCTCCATAAGATTTAGCATTGGCTTGAAGGTAGAACAGAAAAGTCTTGAATCCTTATTCCTGACAGATTTTTTTTCTACAAAACAAAAAAAAAACAAAAAAATAGATCGGAGAATGGCTATTCTTATGGGTTTTAACACTTGGAAAGACATTCTCCTTGTAATTCAATACGATGAATATTATTATCCGTTTTAAATGAAACAGTGGCTATTCTTACGGGTTTTAACACTGGGAAAGGCATTCTCCTTGTAATTCAACACGAAGAATATCATTCTCCGTTTAAAATAAAACGGAGAATGAACATTCTAATGTGTTTTAACACTGGGAATGTTATTCTCCGTTTCAAGTTAGACGGAGAATACCATTCTCCGTTCCAAATTAAACGGCGAATAGAATCCTCAATCATTTTAACACTGGGAATGCTATTCTCCGTGTAATTGGAAACGGAGAATGCTATTCTCCATTTGTAAAAACACGAAGAATAGCATTCTCTTTCGTTTTAACTCTTGTAATGCCATACTACGTTTAATTTAACACGGAGAATAGAATTCTCCGTTTCAAATTAAACGGAGAATAGCGTTCGCCGTTTAAATTAACACGGAGAATAGCATTCTTATGTGTTTTAACACTGAGAATGCCATTCTCCGTTAAAGTAAACGGAGAATGATATTATTTATTTAATTTAGACGGAGAATGGCATTCCAAGTGTAATTTGATAGGGAGAATGAACATTCAAATGCGTTTTATGACGGAGAATGTCATTCTCCGTGTAATATATATAGAATTTGCGAACATAAACTCAAAGTTATACCTTTTGTTTGCACTTCTTCTTGCACTTCGTTTTGTTTAGCAACTTTTCCCTTTTTCTTCTATGCAACTTTCTTAGAATAGGGTTTCGGTTGTTCTCCGTCTTTTTCTTTTGGATTTTCTGTAACTGGTGTATCTTCTTTAATTGGTGATGTTGCCGGTGATGATTATGCCGCTGATGCCGACATGGTGTGAAGATTGCGAATGGGGAGGAAGGTTTGAACTTTTTGGAGGAGAATGACCTAGGTTTGAGTACAGAGTGGAGTATGGAAGAAGAGGAAGAATCGAAGTAGTTTTTTTTGTAAGGGTTCGGGGGTATTTTGAATTAATTAGAAGAGCAAAAATGTCATTCGATGGAAGGGTAAAAGAATCAAAACCGTTTGGACTCCTTTCTGCTTATTATATTAATTTGAAGGGCAAAAATGATTCTGCTTAATAAAAAAGAATCGAAGCTGTTTGGCAAAAATGTCATTACAACTCAACAAAACAAATGAACATAATACATTAGATATAAAAGAAGAAGAAAAAAAACCATCGTCTTCCATATTTAATCATTTCAGATTAGACTCCTTTTAGTACTTCATTGTGCTCTGAAGTTGTAATCCATTCAGCAGCTTTACGTCTTTCCATTCCCGCATCAAACCACATATAACAAACATAACATAAAAAATATTGCTCTAAAAGTGTAAGTTTTTGACGACATATTTTTAAACTTACATTGAGAGAACGATAGTCTAGACTACATCGATCTTTCATGAATGCAATTACAAAAATCCTACAATCAACAAAATTGTCTTGGCAGGGAACATAAGAACGACGTTTTATTGCAAAAGTAGAAAAGATGAACCTAGCATCTCTCAACTTCAAAATCTCTTCTTCGAGATAGAGATCCAAATTTGAAAGCTACAATTACCAGAATACAATATGTATTAGTATATCGCGTAGCATGTACCCAATTCATAAAAATTGATGAATATGAGCTTACTGTTTCTTTTATGATTATTTTGTTTTGAATCGGATCATCTTTAGATGCAAGTGAGTCCTAAATTTCAACAGTCATTTTTTTAACCAGAACTCTTGCAAGAGTATAGTCTTCGTCCAAAAGAATGGGTATGTATATCTGAATCAGGATTAATTAGGTAAAACAAATTAGTAAATTTTCAAAAAATTAGGATTAATATTTAAACAGAAATACATTAATACCTCGTTACAAGTGCTTAAAGATCCCATGTAATCCTGAAAATATTTGTACTTCTTCCATATTTCATGAAACGTTTTGTCGAATGTAGGTAATGTTTCTTTCTACATACACATCAATTAATACATTACGAAGGACAAACAAACGAGAAAATTGTTAATGCATATGCATTGAAGAATAAAATGCTCACTCACCGATATCCTTATTGGTAAAAACCATACATTAGCTTTATTGGAGGTTCTTTTCCGTTCTTTCCGCAGTGAGAAGAGCAAAGACAATGCCTACAATCTGAATAAATCATTAAAATGTCAGCGATGGAATCGAATAAACATAGATGGTATCTAAGAAGAAATATAATATCTATACATACCCTATTTTTAATTCTCGTTAAAGGAGCTAAGGTCTTCATCTCAAACTGAGACACATAGATTTTGTTGCAAGATGATATTATTTCTCTAAGAATAGAAACGAATAAATTAGGAGAAAAAAACTGTTGGAATTAAATCAAAACTCATATTACATACTTGTTAGGTCTATCATCGGCAAAAATATAGTCGTAACAACTCGAAGAACCACTAGTACAATTGCTAGGCTTCGAGGTTGAACCCCTTGATAAACTTTTTGATGGTGTGACCGGATCTAAATTTCCACACATTCTTTTCGAAGAACTGCTAAAGTCAGTTTCTTCTGTAGGACACAATACGAGAATTTGGTCCAATGCTTTACTACAATTCTGTAGCACCACATCCTCCTCATCGGAAGATTCAACGAAAATGACCTTCATATTATTAAATAATCTAGATGAAGATGACTCCTTCAAAGCTGGAGATTCTTTAATCTTCTCCAAACGTCGAGAGAAATTTATTTGTTCAATTTGTATTGAACCAAGCTTAGAATTGATCGATGCAACATCAGCTGAAATCGTCGACAGTTGTTGTTCAATCCTGTGTAACATACGCGAAATGAAGGTTTCATTTGGATCTAGCAACCAATCTTCTACGTCTTCAACATTTTCCACCACACGAGTAGACATCTTGAGAACAAGAAAACTATTGTATTTCAGACAACTATTCTATGTATTTCAGAATAAATAATAGTACTATGAAACAAGAAAACTATTGTATATATAGCAAGAGAGAAGAACAAGATGTGAGGATGATGGAAAGACAAATAAATTTTGAGACTAACAAACAATCTACTAGCCGTTTGATTGAGGAGGGCTCGAGGAAGATTCTACTAGCCGTTTGAAAAGTACAAAAGGTTATCATGATCAACTTCAATTAAGGAACTCTATAAGAGGTTTAATTTCGTTTGATTGAGGAACTCGACGAAGTCCATCGCGAACCGGAACTTCTTCTTCTTTCCTTCTTCATCTCCGTTTCTCCTTCCACCACCACCACCATGGCCTGTAGCTTTATAACAAAAATATTAAATTGTTAGATAAAACAAAAAAACTAATTACGGAAAGATTACTAAATCAAAATCAAACAGAACACATATTCATAAAAAATATGCGATTAAAGATGAAAGTGTCATAGAAGCAACACCACAATTTTACAACAACTAAGCAGACTCTGCTAAGCAATAACTAAAATTATGGATTGTTTCTTCCTTGGATTTAATTTACACAAAGAAGAGATTTGAGAGAACGAGCTTTTATCGGCTTCCTAAATGTACCATTCTCCGTCATAAATGTATCATTCTCCATCCTAAATGTACCATTCTCCGTCCTAAATGTACCATTCATCGTCGATGTTATCATCTAGATCGCCAACGGCGGTGGTGTCGTCTACATCGCTACAGACCTGGACATACTGTGTCCATAGGGATTGTGTCCTCCTTGGATTTAATTTACGCAAAGAAGAGATTTGAGAGAACGAGCTTTTATCGGCTTCCTAAATGTACCATTCTCCGTCCTAAATGTACCATTCTCCGTCCTAAATGTAACATTCTCCGTCCTAAATGTACCATTCGTCGTCGGTGTCATCATCTAGATTGCCAGCGGAGGTGGTGTCGTCTACATCGCCTACAGACCTGGACAATTCTTTTTAAGGATTGTGTCCTCCTTGGATTTAATTTACACAAAGAAGAGATTTAAGAGAACGAGCTTTTATCGGCTTCCTAAATGTACCATTCTTCGTCCTAAATGTACCATTCGTCGTCGGTGTCACCATCTAGATCGCCAGCGACGGTGGTGTCGTCGTCTACATAGCCTACAGACCTGGACATACTGTGTCCTTCCTTTCCGGCCGACACACAATTATTGTTTTATATACGTAGTTGCACAAAATATTAAATTACATGGACGAAAGAGAAAGTAAATATGAGTTAATTTAGGATGTTCATTGAAAGTTGCTTTAAAGAATGACATGCTATAGCAAGTTAACAAGAGGTCAAAAGTCAAAAACAACATTAAATGATGTCTCCTGTATTATTTCATCTGAATTTAATCTGAACCGTTGGATTAACATCCAACGGTCCAAATTTTGGATGTATCGATACATCCAAAAAGGGTGGATGTATTATAAAATTATATATATATATATATATATATATATATATATATATATATATATATATATAGACATATATATGCATACAGGAACAATGCATTGCATGTAATTAGAACTTTATATGAAAGCTATATATATAGGCACTAATATATATATATATATATATATACCTATTAGAGTTATACATGTGTGTATGTGTATTGTGGGGTGTGTGTGTGAGTGTAACTGTGCAGTAAGGGGAAAATTTTATATTATAGCAAAGTATGTATATAATAGTGAAAGGAAAATGAAAATAGGAAGGGAGTAAAATCTAGGAATTCTAAGAATCCTAAAAACCAATATGAACCCCAAACCTTGGTATCAAACCGAGGTTCACAGTTTCAAGAAGACTGAAAGAACGCTCAGTTCAAAACCTGAGTTTGACATCAATTACAAACGTTGAGAATTAACTCAGTTCAAAACCTGGGAATGCAAATTTAAAAATTGGAATGAATCATGAAGTCTATAGTGAAATAAAAATAAAAATGAAATATGGAACTCAACAAAACATGAGATTAAACATCTCTCAACATTCAAAATCCATTCTAACTAACTGTTCAGCAAAACATCAAAAAAAATATTCAAACCCAATTTTCAATTGCCAATCCAACTCATCTCAAAATGAAACAATTTTAATTTAACTTGAAATAAAATAATATGAAATTGAAATCAACTATATCTAAACATCAAATACCCTTACAAAACAGTAAACCCATCATAAAATTCGAATTTAACATCCAATTCAAAACTGTCAAAAACTGAGAATGAATTCGTTGATATTGATACATTCAATTCGAAACAAAATAAAGAAGTAAAATAGAATCAAAAAGGAATACATGTGCACAGACATAGGAACATATCCCATGTGTCCATTAGTGTCCCTACGTGTCCAAAAATTAGGACACACAGTATCAAAATAGAAAAAATGGTAAGTATCAGTAATCAGCCAAACGAACTCCTCGTGCGTGTGTGTCAAGTCGATTTGGACTCGACACAAAGCTCGAGATGAGTCGAGCTCGTGCACAGTCCTAGAGGGGGTCTAGTACTAGTGATGTGTCATCCTGCACAGTACCCACACGTGTCATGTCGAGTGATTCGAATGCGTATCAGACGCGATTTCTCACGTGCGCACAATGTCAGCCAAATTCGTGTGCGTGAGATTTCTCGAGATCCACTTGATAAAATCTCACAAAACTTAATCCGCCCTGTGTTAGTCATGTGCCCTACGTATCCACCAAATTTGGGGTCACGAAGTGTCCTATCGTGTCCACTACATAGCCCGAGTAGCAGGACACGCACGCAGCTCGTGTACGAGCGGGTTCGTGCCCAATTTGGACACGGACATAGCACAAATTTTTCCTCCAGTGCAACACAAACCCATAAGCAATATATAGATCTACAACCCTATTCAAAAAGATTTCAAAATTTTGAATAAAACCCCTTTGGGGCATTTCATCGAACACGATCATAAAGACACTGAAACGTGTCCGATAAGGACACCAAACAACTATCAATTCCTACAAAACTCATCCTACAGCTAGGGGACACCTAGATGGATGCATCTACAGGAAAATTTCATGAAATTAAAGGGTTTTGGAGAGGTTACCTATTGAGGTGATTTTCCTATAGAAAGCTCCAAAAGTGAAGATCCTTCTTGCGTCTCCAAAACTCTAATGCTCTTCAAATCTGAGTTTTCTCACCATCAATAATTCATATTCAAAGGTCAAAACCCAATGCAAGAGACTAGGGTTTAAAAGGAGAAGAAATGAAGAAAATAGGAAGAATTCTTACTTAGGGTTTTGCCAGAAGGAGGAGGAATGGAAAGGAGAAACAATTCTTACTATGAGATATTAAATAGGCTGTGGAAAACCTATTATGGCCGGCTAGGATGGGAAACCTATTATAGCCTCTTATCAAACTTGCTAATTAGATTCTAACTTGAAACTAACTAGAATAGGGTTACTAACACTATCTAATCATGCTAACTAAGTCACTAAGTCATGGTGAGACACTAGGCTAGGTTGCACCAAGGCTATACTAACACAGGCCAAAAATCACAACACCAATAATATAATATATTAAAATAATCAAAGAAATTTACAATTACCAAAATATCCTTAAATAGAAAAATGGATGCGACATCGTGGGCTTTCTCTGGGGCTCGCTACCTTGTATTGAAGGACCCGCTGTCTATCCGAGCTATGTCCATGATGGCTTGTCATGCCAGTGGACTTTTATATAGATAAGTGGTGTGCTAAGCGACAATTCGCATGCACGATGTCGGTCGAATCAAAGAAATTACAAGCATGACAAGATTTGAGTCAAGAAGGGATGCACAGTTGCAAGACCATTATGAAGCCTAAGATTTGGCTATACGTAAAGACACGTGCTTCGGCGAGATGTGGCATCATATTTGAGTCGTCAATACAAGTTCCACAAGTTTGGCATAGTCACTCGAGTTTGAGTTTGGAAGGACCGTAAGACAAGTTTGGAGTTACATTGAGTTGTGAGGCACAACCTTGATGTTTGAAGCACGAATGGAGTTATGGCATGACCATGTTGTTGCGCCTAAGTGTACGAACCGAAAAGGCAAGCACGAGTTAGTATTATCGATGTTGTTGGCATGAGAATGGTTTAAGAGGCACAAAGATAAGTAATTTATCGGTGCGAGGCAAGGTGATGGTCTAGAAACACAATATAAGCCATGTCTATGTCCTAAAACTGATCCTAAGGCAAGATTAGAAAGACAATCGAAGGCATAAAACTTGTACACATTAAATGAACATATTGGTTCTTGTTTGGGTTTGCGAGATGCTAGTCCACCAGTACGGTTTTATACTGACAACCCACCAGCTTTATACGCCGGTGATAGGTACTTGCGTGCTCGAGGCGAAGCTCGCTTGGATGCGCTGAGGCATGGAGTTCCTTGGCGGTTTGAGGCATACGACTGCGTTGAAGTCTTCACCTATACGGGATGTAATGTATGGACATTGCCTACCTGAGCACCTTCAAGTTGTAAGCCGAAGTGACACCTATGGTTCATTATATTAAGAGATGAGAGACGACATAGGGACTTGTATCGTGAAAAAGAGCGAACTGAGTGTTGTAATCTTGGCCTCGTGCCATGTTTGTAATATTTGTTCAATATCAATAAAAGAGCTATTTGCATGACTTATGTTGTTTTAATTTTTCGCTGACAACTTACTGATTATTCAACTTTTGTAAGACTCGTCTCACAGTATCGGTATTTATATAGATACGTATTTTTGTACTGTATTTTATATTTTCATGGTTTTCGGAATGCTTTAAATTTATTCTAACTTATAGATTTTCTCATTTGCCAGCATACCGCCAATATAACAGTGTATACCGACGGCATACCTATACTCCCATTTTCTGTTATAAATATTTTTAGTATACGTGTACAAAATTTTGATATTTGTCAGGTGACCCATGTTTTGACTTGTCTTTCTTAGCCTTGCCTTGGTTTAATCTTGACTTGGTTTAATTTGGTTTGATTCAACTTGGCTTGGCTTTGCTTTGTTTGGTTTGGGGTTGAGATGAGAGGGTTTTATATAAAAACCAATTTTTCTCTCTCTCTCTCTCTCTCTCTCTCTCTCTCCTCTCTCTCTCTCTCTCTTCATTACTTCTCATTTATTTCTTCATCTTCTTCTTCATTTACTCATCCACCAACCTAGGCAAGTATATCTTGCCAAGTCTTGAACATTATTATTTTTGCTATTTTGTTTGTTCTATTCTTTCTCTTGCATGATTCTAAGCCTCTTTAGAATTTAGAGTTTTTGGTTTTGATGTTTATATTTTCGTAGATCTAAGTTTATAGTTTTCTTGATTTTTCTTGGTTTTGATCTCTTAAACTTTATTATTTTCGAAATCTAAGAGTTTTTTCTGTTGTAGAAAATTTTATTCTACCCAATTTTGGCTTTTGAACCACTTGATTTTAATTTATTTGAGTTAGATTTGGCATTTTTGTGTTCATAGGTTCCAGCACATCTTTTGTGCTGTCGGGACAATGAACATTACCGCGCGTGCACTTTGTGTCTCGTGCGCTTGCATGCAATGCTTGTGCGCTCCGTGTGCCGTGATTGCGTGCTCTCTGCACCGTGGGCAGTTTTGCTTGTGCGTGCAGCGCATTTGTGCGCAATGCGCCATTTATTGGTCGTGCGCCCGAGCGCCGTGCTTGTGCGCTTCGTGCAGCGCATTTGTGTGTTCCTCATGTGCAGCACATTTGCCCACTGCACGCCCGTACTATTTATTGGTCGTACGCCGTGCGTCGTGCTTGTGCGCTCCGTACGTCGTGGGCAGTTTTACTCGCGCGCGCAGGGCATTTATGCATCGCGCGCTCGCAACATTCATTGGCCGCACGCCATGCGCCGTGCTCGCGTGCTTCTTGCATCGTGGACAGTATTGCTCGTGCGTGCAACGTATTTGTGCGCCATGCGCCCGTGCCATTCATTGGTCGTATGCCGTGCTTGTGCAGTCTATGGTCCTTGGGCAGTTTTGTTCACGTGTGCAGTACGTTTTGCGTACTGCGCGCCAGCGCCATTCATTGGTCGCGTGCCGTGCAACGTACTTGCGTGCTCCGTGTGCCGTCAGAAGTTTTGCTCTCGCGCACAATGTATTTTACGCACCGCACACCAGCGCCATTCGTTGGTTGTGTGTCATGCGCCGTACTTGCGTGCTCATTGTGCCATGGGCAGTTTTGCTCGTGCGCAGTACGCCCGTGCCTAGATTGCCTTGAATGGTTGTTTTTTCTTGTTTAAGCAGTTTTGTAGCTAGAACCTTGAAAAACTCAAAACATGAAAGTTATAGATCTTTGCATTGGCTTCAAGAAACTTCTTGTTTTACTTTAATTGGAGTTCATATGCGACTGATAGTTTCAATCACAGTTTTTGATATTCTTTGCATGTTTTCTATATTTGACATAAAATGTAACGACCCAACTTGATAACTTGTTAATATTGAACTTAACTAGAACATGACAATGTGATATCATCTTGATAGTGGCGTGTTGTGGCGCACCCATGTCACATATCTTCTTTGCTTACTAGATAGTGGTCGATCGTAGCGCACCCATGTTACATGTCTTCTTTGCTTACTAGATAGTGGTCCATCGTAGCGCACCCATGTTACATGTCTTCTTTGTTTGCTAGATAGTTATCCGTCGTGGTGCGCTCTTGTATATATCTTTTTCTTTGCTTACATGATAGTAGTATGTCAGGACACACTCCCTATTTTATCTATAGTGGCATGTCGTAGCACACTCCTAGCTTCCAGTTTATTATATTTTCTTGTTGTGGCTTGTTATAGTGTACTTTCTTGTATTGTCCAGTCTTGCATATCATGTCTAGGATGGATTCTGCGGAATGCCACACCCAGAATCCAACAAGAAAATGTTAAGAACTAATAAGTAGCTTGATTATCTAGGTCATTGGGAGGAAAGATTTTTCCAGTTACCTGCAGCCCTTCGTGTATATATATATATATATATATATATATATATATATAAATATATATATATATTTATATATATAAAAATATATATATATATATTATATATATATATATATATATATATATATATATATATATATATATATATATATATATAACATGGGATTTGGAGCTATCTGTCATGATGAGCACACTTCTAGCACACCATCGAGTGGGGCACTTCTTTAGGACACATGTATCTTACTGCGGTGTGTCTGCTATACTTATTTTATTTTTGGCCTGGATGAGTCGGATATTCTGCAAGGTAGGTAACTGGATTGGATTTCTCAAAAGTGCATCTTGTTAGTAATTAGGATTGTGATAACCCTAGTTAGCTAATGTATAAAGCCGTACTTATTGCTTGGTCGTGATTGTTATATGGAGTCCAGTCTAGTCTAGTTTGGTCTAGGCAGCGTCCAAATTTGTTTACATCAGTACATCATTGTTTATGCTTTACTTTTGTCGATAAATGATTAAAGACTATGTTCTGTTCAGGAGAAGGGTTACAACCCTGGTCATTGTTTGGTTTACGGGTTATAACTTGGGTTCCAGAATAGTTTGTCATGAACCGCACCCAGTGTAAGGGCACGAGAAGTGGGTACGTCCAGCCTACGCCGCAGTGTCGACGGTAGAACGCTGTCCTAGGTCAAAACATCTAACACAATCTAGAATATGTTCCGAAAGGAGAATATATAATAAGTAATCTCAATCACAAACTAAGATGGAAAAGAAGATAGATAATCTCAATAGAGAGCCACAATATGAATAATAGTCTCGGTGTAACCACACCATAAATAATATCTTAATACAATCGTAATGTCTCAATGACTAGATAAAGATATAAGTCTAATCTAAACTATGACAAGTCTTCAGCGCTACTGGATCCTCTGAGGTCCAGGTCCCTGTGTCAACTAGGCCTGCTCCATAGTAAGTATCGCAGCAATCCTCATCATCTGTAATATTTTCAACAGGTCCAGTCAGGACAGGAACGAATACATATCTCTCATATAGATCATAACATGAAAGCAATATGAAACAAGCTATAGAATAATATACATGAACTGCTGTAAAGAATCATAGAGAGACTATAAACAGAAGAACATGATATAGTAGAAATAGATATACAAGATATAGATACGAAAACTGAACTAACTACGTGATTAGAGCACATGTTTGGTTTGTAAACAGGCCTTAGGTTATACATGACTTAAATCTATTTGGAATTGTACATAAAAATGGTGTAGATCACATAACCAAATAATACTCCCCTGTCCCAATCAGTAACAAGGATCTATCCAGTTATGTTATTGCACAGTGAAAGTAGTGTGTCACATGGATAGAAGTCCATATGAACCTGGGTTATACATGAAGGCTTACATGATCATGAGTATACATGAATGTCACATGAGTATGCATGAATAAATATGAATACAAAGAGTAGACAATGCACTGATAAAGTACGTCAGCATAATATATCCGATGTATCCGAGGGGATAACATCGCATGAGAGGTCCATATAGTATAATCCGTGATAACATCGTGACAGCAACAAGTAAACTAGTCTATAACAAGTAAATACGTCAAGCAAGTATGAACGGTCAAGAATGTACACGCCTGGCAATCCAGCTGCTGATGAGGAAGTGTAACTGAACTGGAGTGATGTAATCCTATTTAAAATAACCACAAGTCCAACAGGTCTAAATATCACAAGGAATGCCTACAATACTTACATGATTCTAGGTTCTTCTAGGTCAAAGTCAACCCTTGGTCAACTCTGGTCAAACCTGGTCAACTCAGGTCAACCTGTCAACTATAAGTCAACTAGTCGGTTTACTAATTTTTAGGTCAAGCACAAGTTTTCAAGTCATTCTAAGTTCGTTTGAGGATCAAGTTTGACCCAAAGTTGACTTTTGTCAACTTAGTCAACTTGTCGGTCGACTCGGCCATTCTAGGCTCATTGGGGTCAATCCTAACTGACTTAATACTCCTAGGTTACATTCACAAGCAAACAATTACATATAAATATATTCATTCATTCTAGGTAATGGTGTGTTGTGTCGATAAAGGGCTGCTACTGGGTTCAAAACTGGACAAATTGGTTATATATACACACACATATATGAATATACCATAATATAATATAGATATATATATATTATATATATATATATTAATATATATAAATATATATATAATTATATTTTAATATATATATATATATTATATATTATATTATATATATATATATATAAATCATATATATATATTAATATATATATATATATATATATATATATAATATTAAAAAAAAAAAAAAAAAAAAAAAAAAAAATATCTATATATATATATATATATACACACACACACACACACCACATTTACTTAAGCTTGTGTAGTAAGGTTGTGTGTGTGTCGATAAAGGGCTGCTATTGGGGTTCAAAACTGAGACAAATTGATTTATATACAACTATATGAATATACCATATATATACATATATAAAAGTCTATTTAAAGAAACTTTATATATATATATATAGACATATACTATATATACCCATATATGTATAGGGGAGAAAGAATGTTGGATTACGAAGGGAATTGAAAACTCAGATCTGAGAACAAAATATCTCCACAATACTCAACCACAAAAAAAAAAAAAAAAGAAAAAAAATATATATATATATATATATATATATATTATATATATCTATATATATATAATATATATAATATATAATATATCTCTTATATATATATTTAATATATATATATATATATATATATATATATATATATATATAATATATATAATATATATATATATAAGGCAAAACGGGATATATGTACATATGTAATAGAAATATTTGAAAGTAAAATTAGGGACTAAAACCCACAAGTCCAGAATCTTAGTAACTTCATATTACTAATAAAATATGAATTAAATCTCAGAATTTGAAATATACAAAACACCTCAAATACATATATAAGTCAAAACCTGAAATCCAAATCAATGTCCAAAACGCAATATACACAACTAGAACTCATGAAACATGGCAAACACGAAGGTGTATTTGCGTGTGACGTGCTCGGTACTCACGGGGTCGAACCCGTGTCCGTATCGTGTCCACGGAGCGCATATCAAAAAACCGACTCGCGTGTTGTGCACGTGCGTTTCTCCCGATTGGACTCGCATGCAATACGAGGAGCCTCGGTCGTGTCACATAGCTGGGTAGGATCCCATGATAGGTCTAGGATACGCTGACATGACCCCACGTCCCGTCTACGTGACACAACGACACCAAACCTCCGTGCGGCCTGTGCACACGCGCGCATGAGTGCGTGCCCGTGGGCACGTTGTCGGGCCTCATGGCTCGTGATTCGAGCCACGCCGTGACTCGGATCGAGTTTATGGGTATTCTAGGTATAGGCTTCATTCTCGTGCTCCTAAAATGGGTCCTCGATGCGTCGTGTTCGCGTACAAAGGCCGTATCAGCGACACTTTTCGGCCGCGTGCACAGTACGGACTGAACAGTGCACGCGAGATTTCTTCTCCTCCATGCTTCACGAAATGACATGAAATTTACGGGCATGTGGCAAAGGTTGGCCCCACGTGCTCATAAAATTTCATGCGAAACGGAGTCCTGTGCGTCGCGTTATGACGCTCTACAGCAGGGCATGCATGGGGCCGTACGGGGGCCTCGTGCACGTGTGTCCGTGTCCATGTGGGCACTGAAAATCATGTCGATTTAAGATCCGTCTTCACGAAAGTTTTTACAAATAATATTAGCAAGAAATTCGTGAAAATAAAATTAAAAAATAACATTTTTCAGTTCTAAGTGGCATTTCGTCGAACACGTGTTCCATATGACCGTCACGTGCCGCTACGGCTATCAAAACGAAATCACAAACCTACCAAACTTCATGCACAAGTCGAGGGTACCTATATGGATGCTAAAATGCAAAAATTTTAGAAGGAACAATGGTAGAACGAGTTTTACCTATAAGAGTTGGAATCTCAATGAAAGTGAATCCTCGAGCGCTTTGACGACCAGTTTCTTCCGAACAAACGTCTCCAAATCCTTCTTAGCAATGCTCCAGCAAGTTCTTCTCCTCCCCACACTCGCAACGCAATTCGTTTGGCGCGAATCGGATGTCGATGAGAAATTAGGGTTTTTGGAGAAAAAGAGAAACTAGGGTTGATCTTGTGGAGGCTATATAATTTCTACACAATAGGGGGGCTGCTGTGTTGGCCGGCCATGCATGGTGGTGTGTTAGGGTTAGGTTTTAGTCATAGGCCAAGCACTCTTTAGTTGCTAAAAGGCCCAATGACAAAAGGCTTATAAAAAATGACTTAAAATCATTAATAATTCTTAAAAAAATAGGTAATAGTTTAAATTAAATCTAAAAAGCCATAATAAATCTAATTACTTTTATAAGATTCTAAACAGGTTGACTAAGGTTATACCATCTGTCCTATCAAAACACTAATCCAAACCACACAACAATAATTTAATTAACATTTAAATAAATTCAAAAATTATACCAATGACTAAAATACCCACTAATTTGAAAAAGTGAGTGTGACAGGTAATTAGTTTCTAATGTCATGGTTAGTCTCTAATCATGGTTAGCTAAGTTAAATCGACTACTAACACAACACCAATTAAATATTATAAATTAATCTAAAAAATAAAATTATATATTACCAAATACTCTATTTTAGAAAAAGTGGTGGTTACAAATCTACCCTCCTTAAAATATTTTGTCATCGAAATTAAAGTGGTCGCACTCCTTCTAGGTTAAACCCCACAACAATCATAGTCTTAAGAAACTTATCTAAATCAGCAGTTGGAAAGATATCATAAAGGATTATGACATGTAATATCAGTCTGAGTCTCATCATCTAGCCATTATAGTCATACTAGATCAAAAATAGTCATAAGGTATCAAACATATAAACAATATAGTAGGGTACAGTAATCATCAAGACAGGATAAGGTATATCAAGAACTTACCTCTACTAGGTCTGGTAGTTGGAACTCTCTCCTGGAGGTAGGCCTCGACTAGGGGCAGTGTAGTAGGACATTCTCGTACTTGTGTGCTGCTGACCCCAAAATTGGCACAATCCTAGTTCTCTTCCTACAGTCCTTCCATACTGCCCAAGCTTCTTACAGAAGGCACAGGTAGCACTCGCTCAACTGGCCTCTGCTGGACAAGAATCTGAACTGGATTGGCTGGTCTAGGCTGGAAGCCGGGTACTCCTGAGCTCGGTATATACTACTCCGCGCCCTCTTGGGACTAGGCTCTCCACTCGAATGCATTTAATCTCCCACAACAGTTGGATACTGAGACTCTGCTCTCTCATAAGCTCAGCCTAAGTCTCTGTACCTCCCACATATTCGAAAAAGTCTGTAAATCTGAGCCCCCTCAGGAATGGCAAGGGGTACACTCCAGGAGGCAAAGGGAGGCCCTCAGTCTCCGGCTGAACTCAGCCCTCTCCTGAAGGATAGTAGATGAGAAAAACTCTTCTGTGAGGATGCTAACACCTCTTGAGCAAAGGAAGGGAGAAATACATTCTCGGTCTCATCCGGAACTGCAGTTGTGCACTGGGGACAGACTCTGGTCATAGGTGCCATACTGAAAAGATAAGCAATAATAAATCACGGGTTGTAAGGCAGTCTATCATCCTATATAAAAACTGGTAATTATAAAAAACACAACTAGGAATTAACTATATAGGTTACTATTTTAAAGATGATCAAAATCAAAGTTAAAGCACGACTGTCATTGCATTGAATCCAATCACGATATATATAAAGGAATTTAGTCTCGATACGATCTAAGTTGATCAATCTCTGGATAAATCAAGATTTAGGCAAGATGGAGAACAAGGTCATCGAAGTCTGAGCACGAGCAGCTAAGGATGAGATCCAGGTCACAATTAAATTTAATTCATTGAGTACACCCAAGATATTAATATGATAAGGAAAGGTGACCAAAGTCGATTGTCGTGATCAAGGGAGTTAGGATCAATGATATTGAAAACTTTTGAAGGCTAATTCAAAGATATGGAATAAGTCAATTTTCTCTTTTGATAGGGAAAACAAAAGACAAGGTTTCATAGGAAAGTCAAGTTAATCATCTCTCTGTATCCCTAATTATTATTTGCCAATCATATCATTATCTCATAAGTCCATATGAAAATCAACCTTTATATGGCTACCACCAAGAATTTATACCCTTTCGTTATGAGATTGGACCTTGTCATGATCATCATAGGCTCAATTCCTAAATTCCAAAATATTACTCATGAAGCATACCCTTTTATTTATTAGCACTTAATACTACCAGTTAATCATCTTTTTAAATCACATTCTTTCATCTTGTCTTAAATTAGATCCGAAACCTCTAAATCAAATTTTATGAAATCCTTGAACTTGTTCAAATTACTCTCCTCGTTTATTCAATCTAAAACCCCTAGGCCTTACAAACTTATTCTCCTTATAAAATCAACCTTCATATCTCCTTCACGTACACCCTCAATATTATTCTCCTTAATTTAAAATTTTCTCAAAACTCTATATTTTCTATATCTAAAAAATCTTTGTGTTCTTTCTGTTATTAACCATTTTCTTGTAATATCTTGTTCAATTTCGTATTACCATCG